>VZSV01000007.1:12124278-12206079 GCA_013398735.1 Nothocercus julius | reverse complement strand
GGGCGCGCAGCGGGGCGCGCAGTTGGCGGGCGGCTATAAAAGCGGCCGCGCGGCGCCGCCAGGCAGCGACAGCGCCGCGCAGCCACCATGTCCCACCACTGGGGCTACGACAGCCACAACGGTGAGTGCCGCGGTGGCCCCGAGTGGCACCTCCGCGCCGGGACAGCGCGCGGGGACGCGGGACACGCGCTGCCGCTGCCCCCCGGGAGGTGGCTCTGCGCTTACCTTTTTTTCCCCTCCTTTTTGCTTTTCACCTTGAGATGCCACCTGCGTTTGAGCCCTGAGCCAAGCGCGTCTCGCAGTCTGCCTGGAGCATCCGTCTGCTCTCCCGCGCTCATTCCTTTACTTCTGTAGCAGGGCAACGAAGAGCAGAGGATGGGGCTCAACTTCGGTGGGACGGGTGGGCTCCTGAAGGGCATCGTGGACCTGCACCCACCTGAACCGCCAGTGCCCCAGGCCTGGTGGGTGCCACCCCCAAACGGGATCCCCCCTTGTCTGCATTGCCTGCTCTGAGCCCCGTGCACACAGTGTGTTATCAAACACCGGTGTGCGGGTGAAATCTGTGCCGCATTTCAGGTCTGGGGCTTCATTATGGGTTTCAAGGGCTATGGGCTGCGTGCCCCGAGCTCGATGGCCCTTCCTCCTGAGCTACTTCACGCTGCCTTGCAGGGCCTGCTCACTGGCACGAGAGCTTCCCCATTGCCAACGGGGAGCGCCAGTCGCCCATCGAAATCAAGAGCAAGTCAGCCAAGTATGACCCCTCTCTGAAGCCTCTCAGCTTCAGCTACGATGCCTCCACAGCCAGAAACATCGTCAACAACGGGCACTCGTTCAACGTGGAGTTTGACGACTCTTCCGACAAGTCAGGTGAGACCTCATCCTTGTGTCTTCCTTCTGATGCTAGACCCTCCATGGTAGGGATGGGAAAAACTATTAGTATATCATTAGTATGCTATTAGTGTACTAATGTTGCCACTAATATATCATTAAAAAAAAAAAAATCTAGTGAAGCTATTGAGCACTTCTGAAGACAGCGATGTTTTGGCTTCAATAAAGTTAGGCAGGATTCAACCTGGAGGAGTCAGGATCACACGCTGCTCCTGCTCGGAAAGCGGAGCTCCTCTTAGAAGAAAACTCGGCCAATCTGAGCAGTTTTGATCTAACAGCTCCAAATGCCAGAGAAGCAAGTTGGTTTCTTGTGGTTTAAATCAGGAGGATTTGGTTTGGGACTCGGATGTGCAAGAGAAAAAAAATGACAATTTCACAAATTTTATGATTTTGGCATTGTAAAATCCTGTAACTCACTGTAAGGTATGTGCCAAATGGTTTAAAAAACAGACAAACTACGTATAGGAGTTGGCCTTATGCTGTTACAAGGAGTAAACTTAACTTGAAATAGTTTTGAAGTAGTTTATTGGGTTATCAAAAATTATTGCATGTTTTTGATACCCATAAGGCTCAAAATGTGGCCTGTTTCCAGCTTTAGAACAGGAGCAGAGGGATGATTAGAAAATACCGCTTTGCTCTTAGGTAATTTAAAGCAGCCTAATCCCTGATACTTCCTGACTCGGAGCTTTCTCAGCAGAGATAGGATTCTGTGTAGGACATATTCCTACAAAGTTTGCTAATAGCCATCCATTCAACAGCTTCTTACTATTGATTATATTCTACAGTCAAATTAAATACAAATCTTGCAAACCTCTTAAAAACCTCTTAATAATCCTTCCTGAGAGGAGTGATTGCACTGATGGGACAAATGATGTGAGTTGAGGCCACAGTCAGAGCAAGGGTTTTGTAGGCTCCGTCCTCAACTGCTCAGCTGGCTACACTTGCAGAAATCATCACCCTGCTACAATGAATGTGCCTCTATTTTTAATTTAGAAAGCAAAAACAATCCTATTGTAGAGACAGTTGCTGCCTTCTCTAGACACTGCCTGATTTAACTTGCTTGAGCAAGTGCCCTATTTTTCCTGAGCTTTTCCTTGGCAATGTCATTTAGGGAATGGTGCTGAAAACAAATTAACCGTGCCTACAAAAATCTTCTTTTTGAAAATGCAAGTAGTATAACTACAACAGCAGCGTGTTCAGTGTCACAGTAAGAATTTGACGTTGTGTTTGTGATGACCTTTATGCTGAACAGTATGAAATAGTCAGCTAAGTGTTTCACAGTTGTATAGATACATACAGGACTATATATACAATTTATGCAGAGCATCCACATAAGTAGCTGTATTGGGGGGAAAAAAAGGAAAAAGGTATTCTGGTTTCATAGTTTTTATTTTTATGAAGCACAGAGGACCTGAATTTAAAGCATGTGAATTTTAACAGTGTCATGAGGAATAAGGTAAATAATTGGAAGTACAGAAGAAATGGATTTGTTATCACCATGTAATGGTGATACATGTGAGTCAGCTCTCACATAATTCAATGGAAACAGGTTCAGTATTACAAAACTACTGCAGGCTCTGATCCCTGGTCTTGATTTTTAATGGTGTTGTATACAATTCCTGTTCTCACTGAAGCAAAGGTACTCGGCACTGAGGAAAGTTGTGACCAAATTTGTACATGCATATGTTCCTAAAGTTGTACCTGATAACTTGGGAGGGAAAAAACAACTTGCAGGAGCATATAATAATCTGAAGAAATGTTGTAGTCAGTGCAGAACTAGAACATCTGTGACAGGGATCCTCTGACAGCTACGCAGAGACAGCCCTCCGAGTGGGAGGGCAGGCGATGCAAGTAGAAACATTCGCAGTAGCTCTATTAGTGCATCAGAAGCACATTAGTATTACATTGGAGAGGAGAAAAAAAAAAGGCATTTGAGATTTCTGAATCCACCTAAGGATGGTTTGTTACTTCCTATTGCAAATCAGAGTACATAAAAGCTACCTGGCAACACACTTAATGGCTTAATCTGTCTGCGTTTAACTAGGTAACCTACTTTCATTGCATGAAATAAAGCTGTCCTTGACACCTCCCTTCCCTTCTTCTTTACAGAATTGGGATACTAATATAATGTATCTACCACATTCTTGGTTAGACATCATGTAGTAGTCACAGGGAGAAACCATATGAATTTATCTGATACTCTGTTACATTTTACGGAAAACAAACAAAATCCACCAAATACTTCCTGCAGACAAGCACAGGACTTGCTCCTATGAGCTGTCCCATGTACAGAGATAATTTATCTGTGGTAGTAGGCACAAAATGAAGTAGTAAAATCGTTCATGAATAGTCTCGAACACATGAGTAATTCTACACAAAGAGGTAGATCCATTCATTAAAAATCTTCAGGCACGTATGTAATGGCACTGCAGTCAGCCGGGCTACAGCTCTGAGTATTAATGTCTGCTTGAAGACTTCTGCTCTTAGCGATTTATAAAATATTGCTCTCCCCCCCAGTTAAGGAGCAGGTATTTGTTATGCACAAGAATATCTGGGCTTAACTTTTGCTTGTTATCAGTGAGAAACTGAAAATCCAAGAGGATTAAATAATCTTAAAATGATCTCCAGTCTATATTCTTTAGCATAGTAAGGTTGTAAAACAAAAATTAACTTTTTGAACATAGAGGCTTATATGCCTAATGTATTTTTGCAGAAGAAAATACCTTATCTGCCCTTTTAGAAGATCCCTGTACTAATAGAGGGAGCATTAGAGACATAAATATCACTTCAGGCTATAATTATCAGCTGTGTCCTATAACCTATATGATTTTTGTCTTACAATGGTGTTTCAACACTGAAATGGTATGAAGAGTTTTATGATGGCTTCGGAACCTGACTTGGTTTTTGTTTTGTGTTGATTTTTTTTTTTTTTTTTTTTTTTTTTTTTTTTTTTTTTTTTTTTTTTTTTTTTTAAAATCTGCTTTTTAGCTGTAAAATACTGAGTGTAACCCCTAAGAACTCTCTTCCTCAGCAGTTGTACCCACATCTTGTATTTTGGTTCTCATAGTTTGGTCTTTGAATTTCGTGGCTTATGTGACAGCTCTTATGTGCCAGAATACTCTTCAGAGGCTCAGTCCATTCCTGAAGTGTATTTTCTTCATATTCCACAATTGCCAGCTTGTAGCAGTGATGGAATCACTGATCATTGATTTATCATAAACACTGATAATTTTTTTCATTATCTTTTATTTGTTGAAATTCTGTGATTTTTCTCTAGGGTAAAAGCCTGTCTTCCTTTTTTGTTTGTTTGAATACTTTCTTAGACTTATTTATAGAAAACAAATTATTATTTAATTTCTCTTCATCTGCTTTAGTTCTTGTGGTTAAATTCTTATATCTACTATCTTTTTAATAATAGTGAAAATATAACTAGAGACATTTGTGTTTAAAATCCCTATAATTTTAAATAAGGACAAGATCTATATAATAGAAGTATCACGGAATAAAACTGCAAGTTCAGGTTTATCCATTCTTCTTATTGTACCTCATTAAGGGTAACTACTTAGTCATGTTAGGCATTTTATATTAGTCTGCCACAAGGAAATATTTGTAGTTTCAGTCACTTTAAATGATAGAAGTAGACAACAACATCTCAGAGCTGAAAAAATACAGGAAATGACTTAGTTCAGGAAAGCCTAAAGTGCACAAAAGAAGATTGTAATATGCATATGGTTTGCTTCCCCACGCAAGTTCCCCCCCCAAAAGTTTCATATTTTGCATAAAACCTGAAATACAACTAGGAGGTGCTCACAGCAGTAAGCACTGTATTTTCTGGTCATGTATTTATTGAGTTCACAAAAAGCAATAGTAAATCAGCAATTCATTTTAAAACAAGAATATTAAAATATCATATTTTAGCTATAGACTTGCTAAAGTGAACTGCAACTTATGCTGTAAACCTCTAGAGATAATACTGAAATCCAAGACTGTGTCTAAACAAAATCTGACATTAGCAGAACGTTAAAATTATGAGCAGACATTGGGAGATGGAAATACTGGATTGCTCTTGGCAGTAGCACCATTTAGACGGCTTTGAATAATTGTAACTGATTCTTCCCGCAATGGTAAATATTAATGGAAAGGCACCCTTCATAGGTCTTTCTTTAAATGTGACTCACTGCAAACAGCCAAAGTACCAAATGCACCAATGTATTTTGTCATATTGGTTGTGCAACGGTTAAGAGTGTTAGCACTGCTCGTTTTGCAGTGAGTTGCAGCCACATTTGTGCCATGCTTGCTCTATTCCACTCCAGTGGATGGACTGAGGAAGAAACATACAGGTCCACTGTCTTTAGGGCAGAACTTTTAATCTAAGTCCCTGTCACAGGAGGTCTATTTTTAGGCTTCCCAGCCTTCAAAATGTAACATTAGCTATGCCAGAATAATATTGCACTTGAAGCACCACAGTAGAGCATGGCCTAAGCAATGTTCTAGCCCTTCTGAATTATAAATCCGGGATCTGATATTTTTAGGTGACTTCATTCGGTTACCTGCTGATATATCACAAGTACTTTTCTCCACTGTTTGACTAGATGTGTGATACTTTCAGTGATATCGCTAGAAGTTGCAAAGCCTAAGCGAGTCGGGGTCTTGGGCATAGCTCCAGTGCTTCAGGGAACTGAGAAGGAAGACAACAGAGCTTGAAATCAGCCCTGCATGATTCAGGCCTTCCTTTCCTTGCATAGCTCAAAGGAGACCCCTCCACTTTCAGCAGCAATTTTTTCTTTTCTTGGTTTCCCAACATATAACTTCCAGGCAGATACTTCACTTGGACTGTGCATACAGAAAACATGGTGACTTCTATTCCTTCATTTACGTTCCTATTCTAGAGACTATTCTTGGTAAAAACCAGGGGAAACTAGTCTGCGGTTATCAGCTAAGAGTCACTTAACAAAAAGTTTGTTTTTAAAATGTGATGAAGTTATGTGCCAGGCATCACCATGGCTACTCTGTTTGACATTTTTTTCCCAACTGATAACGTTTGTTCATTTACTTACAAGTCTAAGGGACTTGTGTGTACTTAAAGGTAATTCCCTTGCTTGCATTTGACACCTCCTCTATTAGAGCTCAGAGTGATATGAGCACCATGCCCATTACAATTTCCAATGCTGTGAGCAGTCACTGCCATTAATATGATATCACCACCAAGAGTGAAGCCAATAACATAGTTTAAAAAAAAAAAAAAAAATCTTAATGTTTCCAGCTTGGTACTTACCAAGTCATTGATGGCTCAGTCAGGATGAAACAAGTCAGGACTGAATGCAGGTCAGAGTCCTACAACACCCTATAACCCACATAAATCTCCCATTGAGAGACTACATAAGAATAAAATTGCACTGGTATTGGGGAGTAGTGAACTTTACTGTGGTTGATAGAAATAAATACTGAATAGCTCCCCTTCTGTATGAGATGCAATACTTTCCAGCTTCCATCATCACGTGAACAAATTGTCTATAACTTTATTGGTGTTTTTCATGTTTGTTTAATATTCATAAGCTGCATCTCATTTAAGAATAAAATGCAGTCTGCCTGCTGTTAATACACGAAGAGCACGTTCAAGGGCCAGCACTCCTTTTTATGCTGTAAGTGGTCGGTAGACACCTACATTCACACAAGTGCATGCACACAAACTTTTAGATGCCTACAGACACACTCAGATGTGCCATGTGGATATATTCCCACGTGTATTCCCACCTATGTGAACAACAGGGCTTTTACATAGAGTGTGAAAGACTGAGGAGGAAGGTCAAGAACCTGCCTAACTTGGTGTCCTTAAGCAAGTTGGTGTCTCCGGCTGGTGCCCAGCTGTATCAGACGGTTCAGGCAGGGGGAGCGGGAATCACGGCCCAGTTGCCGAAGCACACGTGGGCAGGCCGGGCACGTTCTCACAGATGTTTCATTTTGGCCTATCTCTCTGGAACATCCTTGTCCTTATCAAGCTAACCCTCTAGCAAGATCAGTATTTTTTTTTTTTTTTAAAGAAACCAATTTTGTGTTTTTTCTCATGCCTACATCCAGCGCTTAGGTCTGTCTCACTCTCCTGCTCATCGTGATATAGTGTCCTCAGAGGAATGTTTGAAAGAGATAGCATAAGGAAGGAAACCTCTCCCGACACGTGGCATTCCGTGCTCTCTGCTTCGCAGAGATGACGGCTCACCCTGGCTGAACTCCCGTCCATCAGGTGGGCAGGCCCATCCTGGCACAAGAACCCAAGGCTGTTCCCCGGGCACCCTCATGAGAGCCCTCCTTGTGCCATTAATACTGCTTGGTGCTCAAAACAGTTTTGAGCTGTGGGCATTTGTCATGCTGTAGTGGATGCCTTGTTTCACCTTCCACAAGGAGCTCTGTTTTCAGTGATTTCTGTTTGAAGAACGTTTTCTCATTCTGTATTTGCTCAAAATGACAACGTTTAGCTTTTTTTTTTTTTTATCACGCCAGTTTCTTTATGGGGCATAATTCATTCTGTCTCATGAAACAATCTTGTGGTTTAGCCATGCGGATTACTCCTTTGGCAGGTTTATTGCCTTGATGAATGCATTAGTCCCCTGCACTGTATAGAGAGAACATCCCATAGGAGGTAACTATAATAACAGTAATTCTACAGTATTCCTTCAAAACTTCACACATGCAGATGCTGCCGCTGCCTAAAAGTAATAGAAAGTGACTGACAGTTTATTTTTCAAAGCTGTTTCCATGTACAAGGGAAAGGTAACTGCCCGGTGAGTTGCCTTTTAATAGAACAGCAAAGCGGTGTGCCTCAGTAAACAGCTCTCCCAGGTACAACAAGGTGCCCTTTCCATTTCTGTCCATTGCTATATATGCTAAGAAAGCATAATGGAGTCAAATACAGTCCACCTTCTTTGTCCAGGAAATCCCACAGATATTAATGGAATAGTTAGGTGATCATTTGACTTGTCAAATTAGCTCTGCCAATATTGCTGTTCACCTAACTTAGGAAATATTTTGAGATCATAACAGTGCAATGTAATTGCTGGATGTTAGTGATATAATTACCTCAGCAAGTGGTAGAAGCCTGAAAGCCCAGTGACCATATATAAAAGTAAGCTCCAGATTTCTCTCATTGTAACATTGTACGTAGGTGTCAAATAGAAGGAAAGCTGAATTTTCAAGCTGTCACCACTTCATCAGGTGACAGGTTACTGATGAAGATTTTCTTTTTTAAAAACAAAAGAAGAAAAATCTGTTGAATAGGAAGAGTTGTAAGGAAAAAAAAGTTTTGCACGTTGGTGAGGTTTGCTCTGCACGCTGTTACTGCAGTGGACGAGCTTGTGCCGTGGTGCTGCGGGGCTCCTGGGTGGCCGGAGGCAGTGTCCCCGCGCAAAACCACCTCAGCAGGGTCTCAAGAGGCCTCCTGCAGCTGTGCTGGGTAACAGGAGGGAGCCAGCAGTGCCTTTCCAAGGTGGTTTTTCAGTTATGCAAGTTCCAAAAGGAAGGGAGCTAGTTCTGTGTTGCTCAGCTGTATGTCGGGATTTCTTCATGCCTCCAAACCAGGGGATGGAAAGGCTGCTGTCTTTGATGGAGGCCTCATCGACATGCAGGTGACAGGGACAGGGATGGGGAGGTCCCCACGATGAATGCTGCTCTGATTCTCAAGGACTTGTTACTTCCCAAAACCTCGTTACATTTATTCTTAAAGAACTTGTCCTGGGAACACTGAGGCTCCAACATTTCTGCTTTCCTTTTTAAGTTTAATTTTAAAGTTTTATTCTTTGGAAAAGCTGAGAAGTATTAACAAAAAATAATAACTGCTTAATGTTGACTTGCACAAGAAGGGCTGTTGTGTAATTAGCCTGCTGAATTTGTGTTCATTCACACTAATCTAATTATTACTTTCTTTAAATGCTCTGCTGTGAGTCAAAATAAAATAGTGCGGGATTTGACAGCCACAGAATGTGAAAAGTAAGCAAAAACTGAAAAGAGACTTTTGTACATCTTTTGAATTTTTTAAAAGTATTGCAAACTTTGTGTAGAAATAACACTGCAAATGGATTTAAGAAGACTGCATGGTTCTGCTTTTCAGCATGCTTTCCACTGATTTATAATGGCAGATTAACATGTGCTACGCTCATGCCTTCAGAGGTTCGGGGATGGTAAAACCTCAGCCCTTGTACATCTGCAGCAAGCAGTTCATTAGCCAAAGGAACTGAAACTGTAGCATTAAAATTATGGCATCTTTTTAAAATGAAACATGATATTGCATAGACTGTTTTGCATCTCTAAAGATACAGCAACCAATTACTTCAGTTTCAAAAGAAACCAATGCACATTTGCAGCAACCATTATGAAAAAATAATATTCTCATTTGTAGTGCTGTACTTGAAACAGATACACTCCTTGGGCATATAGTACATGTAGAAATACAAATGTGCAGTAAAATGTGCCTATCTGATTGCTTTAAACAGCCATTCCTCTTCACATTACATATCTTGGCAATAGGTAGGGTGAGTCTTGGTCGGTTTGATGTTGGCCACGGTGTCTGAAATTGCAATCACTGGAGTATAACACACAGTCACATTTTTCAAAGAGAAATGCTTGTTGGGAGATCTCTAATTCTAATTTTATTTGTGAAAGGACACCCAGGCAAATGCTAAATTTGTCCACCAAACCCAAATTTCGCATGTATAAGGCACAACAGTGAAAACTAATGTGTTTTATATATCCTGCATTTAATTTTCTGTGTTTCACTTTTTTTTAGCCAAATCTTTCTAACCTCTTTGAGTTCCTTCCATTGCCAAGTATCTGTGGCTACTGTTGTACATGCTTGCATATAATCGGAGTTCCTCAAACCTGAACAGACAGCGAACTTTTCCTCTCTGTGTTTGGTTTTCATTTTCACACATGCACGTACTGTGAAGTTATGCGTCTACGGGATTTGCAGACTGGGGGGAAAGCATCTTTATTCCACAGAAACATTTTGTTTGTGGCACATGCCCAGAGCACAGTTACATGTCATATAATCTGTCAATACTCTTCTGTCACTTTTATATAAATATATATGTATGTATGTAAGGGGGGGGAGAGAGAGAGACACTGATCTTAGAGATTTTTAACACTTCAAAAAACATTTTAAAAATATAATTGTTTTTCAAATATTAACACCCTGAACAAAGATTTAAGTATGAATTTGATATGCTCAAACAAAGCAAAAAATGCGTAAAACCTTGCTCTAATAATTTAGCTAAAGGATTCTTTTTGACGGGACTATTTCTCGTTGGTATGTGCTTTGTGCTGCACTGGAGAAGAAACTGTCTGTTCCCTGAGCGTTTTGGCAGTATTAGGTCTTGATCCTGCACATCGTAATGGTGATTGGTCATAGTTTAAGTGCAAGGTTAAAAGTAGCAAGTGGAATACGGAAGCTCAGGGGAGCTCTCTCCTTTATAATTGAAAGTGTGGCTGGACACTCCAAATACATCAGTCGCATAGCAGGCATAATGTCAGATAGCAGAGAGCCTAAGCAAGCACCTCATTTCCAAACCAGATTGTTTTCAAAAATCTGTCTCTGTAGATGTTACCACTCTCACCACCTTTTTTTTTAAGCCACTCATTCTCTCGTTCTTGAGGAATAAAAGATGCAACAAACAAGAAATTTTAAATTCATGTCTCTTCAAGTGCCTAGTGCTCTGCCTAGCACTTTGCCGAAAGGAACCCACAGATAGCAGGTGCTTAGCTTTAACCTGGAGACAAAAGCTTTTGGTCCAGTCCAGCCCACGGTACGATTTGCAGGATTAAGCCCTAAAGGGATAAAGTGTCTCAATTGAGGGGACAGAGTGAGTACATAAGTAAGTGGAAGATGACTTGTTCTTCAAATGTACTTTCATAGAATAACTCTATGGAGGCTTCTCACAATGGCTATTCTTGGCTTTTCTTACTCATTTGGTGACAGAAAAGTTACATCCTCAGCTCTTCCCAACACCCTTGTCAACGTGTTATATTAGCATGCCTATTAAATTGCTGATGAGGCACCCACTGTCAAGGCACTTACATGTTTATATGTCTGTTATTGATTTGGGCTTATTGCAGCAATGTAGTATCCGTTGGAGATGGAGAAGCATGGCAGCATGCGGAGAAATGCTTCCCGTGGAGGCGTCGCGAGGGGCGCTGCAGGGAAGCGAGGCTCGGTGGCCGGGGCTGCGGGCGATGCTGACGCGTTGGGGTCTTGGCTTTGCAGTGCTGAAGGGCGGAGCGCTCGATGGCGTCTACAGGCTGGTGCAGTTTCACATTCACTGGGGATCCTGCGAGGGCCGAGGATCTGAGCACACTGTGGATGGCGTGAAGTACGATGCAGAGGTAGGACGTGCTTGGCTTCCTTCACTATTTGCAGTATTCATATCTTTTTTTTTTCCTTTAATCGTCCACTGTGGTTGCAGCAGCCCTAGAAATATGGATAGGGCCAGAGGCTGATGGTGGGTATGGGGGAGTCACCATAGAGGACAGGTAAAATGGTACCTCAAAGCTCCCTCTTCCATGCGCAGAGATTAGAAATGTAAGACTCCTTGTAAATTTTTCTCAGCTACGTCATATCAAAGAAATAAGCAGAAAAGCCAACTGTAAACCTGTTATTCTCCTGCTTTCTCAATGATTCCTGAAAATTAAGAAGAAACAGAATTGCAGCACCTCTTTATATACACACCCACTTTGTTCTGGCCTCAATTTTTGATGTTACAGACTTTTATATAAAAATATATCTTTTTATGATTATTTATATGATAATTTTTACAATTACGATATTTTACAATTATTTACAATTATGTAGATGCTTTCATCTTTTGACGGTAAAGAAGCAGGGAGAAAGGCAGGTAGCCAAGTGATAACCAACAGTACATGCACACGTTGACTGAACACAGCTGTGATTTGCATTGATGAATAGAAGTGACCTTACAAATTCACCTGCGCTGCTGCTTTTCCGTGAGATAAAGATAACTGTTATCATATCCAAGAAACTTGCCATCACCTTATATCTGCTCACAGTGTTACAATGACCTGCTCAACTTGACTGGAGAATACTTGTGACAGTACCAATTGTTTTCGTTTCGAAGAAGGTGGAATAGCAAGAGCAGATATACTTTCAGAGGAGGAAAAAAGTTCTGTTTTCATTTTAATTAGAAATAATTGGGGAACTAGAAAGAAAGGAACATCCTGGCTAACATGACCTGGAGATTCATTTCTGTCTTCAGAGGTTTTTCAAGAAAAGCACTGCTTCTTAAAAACTCTCTAGGCTGCAGGTGAGACCTGTAGAGGCAGGTGTTAATGCCTGGCGTTATTTCCCTGACACTGGACAAACGTGTCTTTCAGTATTGACGAGAGCTCCAGAATACATTGCATTAAAATACTGTATCAAAGTCTAGCAGGCTGTGTGCAGGGAATGCTCATACTGAAGATAACAGGAGTTTCACCAGACTAAGAGGAGGAGGATATAGCCCACAGTTTGCATTCAGAACTCATTTTGAAATAAGAGTAAGAAGTAAAACATAATGCATGACAGAAACCTTTTGCACAAATGAAACCTGAAGTAGATGAATGATTCAACAAATTCTTAACTGTGCACAAAACTTTTTAAATCCCATCAGTAAAACACTATCTGCCATTAATGTTTAATAAATGACTCTCTTGCATCCTCATTTGTAAAATATTATGGATGGAATATATTGTTCATAGTGCTTCTTGTTTCCTTGCTCCTAGCTCCACATTGTTCACTGGAACACAAAATATGGTAAATTTGCTGAAGCTGTGAAGCATCCCGATGGCTTGGCTGTGGTAGGCGTTTTCATGAAGGTGAGTTAAATCCTTCCTTGTGTTATTCGGATTAGACCAGTGTGCTCACTGTGTTGCCGGGGGACCTAAACCTAAAATATAGAATAAGTCAGTATTATGCTATACTGTATAAACCTGAGGAAACTAGATGATTTTCCAAATTCTTAAGTTCCTCTGTATAAAAAAATTGTATGTTCTTATATTGCTGGTGGTGTGTAACTGCCTTCGATTTGTGCGGCTGCCCAGGAACTTGCTTCTACCGTGGCAGTGGCACTGCATAACTCTTCCAGTAAAAGAAGATGTGCATAGCTGCACAGTTCTGTATGTATGGATATGCAGGTAGAACAGAGCTAAATAACCTCTTCTTCCCTCTCCTGTCATTGTTAAATGCTCAAATTATTTTGTCTTGGTTGAATTATCTTCACAGCTAGCTGAAGAAGGTGACGGTGCCCCAGCACTGTGCACTCTCTTCTAGCCTCACTGTTTTGTCAGGAGGGTGACTTCTACGAAAAAAGAACAGCTTAAGTCCAAAAATAAATCCACATACTGTAAATTAAAATAACTTTATTCTGACCACTGTCCTTGGCTGACCTGTCTGTGCTGTCAGCTGGCGTGTTTTTAAAGGGCCAGTTTCCATCCCTTTCCATCCAGTACTCCTGTTATAGAAGGAATGGCTCCTGTGAAAATGTAACATATTATGAGAATGCAAGATTACTTTCTTTTTGTGTGCTTTGTATTACAGGTAGGAAATGCCAAGCCTGAAATACAGAAAGTTGTTGATGCACTGGGCTCCATTCAGACCAAGGTAATGAATGTTTCAATTGTCACCAATTACCCCCTTGTTGCATCTTCTCCTCAGTGTATCCTTTACTTCTCCTCAGTCTGTTACATCTGTTTTGTTTTAGAAGAGTAAAGCAAACCTTGCTGCTGTCAGCACTGGTGCCATTGCACTCACTGAAATGCAGAACTGATTCAGAGGAAGTTATGGTAGAGGGCAGGGAATACCCCAAAACTGTGATCATTTTATGTTTCTATGACTACATTTATCTGTCTTTCAGCTGCATTTGAGCCTGTAGAGTAGAATGATCTGAACTACTCTTCTATGCACCTTTTTTTAATCGGGCAGGGAAGAGGCAAAGTAGACCTATGGGATAAATTTCATTCTGGAAATGTGTCTCTTTTGGCTGTTTTGCTGAGAGAGCCCATGTGAAAAGTTTGAACTGGAAATTAAACCTTTAGGAGGGAAAAAAAAAGCCTCTCTGTAAAAAGCTTCTCTGTATTTTAAATACTGTGTACAATGTGTATGTGATCTCAGAAGAGACTACCACTCCGAGCTAAGCATGTGTATGCCAGCTAGGACCTTATCTCCCTTCTTTATTGCAGGGGAAACAAGCTTCCTTCACAAACTTTGACCCTACTGGACTGCTTCCTGCCTCCAGAGAGTACTGGACATACCCTGGATCCCTGACCACTCCTCCTCTGCTCGAGTGCGTGATCTGGCACGTTCTGAAGGAGCCCATCACCGTCAGCCCAGAGCAGGTAGGTCTCCAAGAGTAGGTGCCAGTAGATTTGTGTTGGCATCGCACTGATTGCGTTGGCTTAGCACTCAGGGTGATCTTTCTCTGAAATGGCAGCTTATGTTACTGCAGAGCTACACGGGGTGTTAGCTAGTGTGTCACATGTCAAAAATACAGATCTGAAGTGGTTGTCTGCGTTTGGCAAGACTTGTGCTTGTGAAAGTAGAGTTTTCTGTAACATGTAAGGCTGCCCTCTGTTTGGACTATTCTCCAGGAAAAAAAAAATTTGAGGATTTAAAAAAAATTAGTCAGGATTTCTAGATACACAGCTCCTTGGCTGGAGCCGCTATGTAGTAAAAATATGGGAAATTTGTATGATGTATGAAAAAACCCTTTGTGTGGCACATGTATGGTAAGTCTAACATGTATTTTAAGCATCAGCAAGTTTGTTCTACCCACACAAATCACCTATCTGGGTATACCTAAAAAAAATATTGGATTTACCAAGCATGTGAAGAACATTTATTCATCATCTGCAGTGCACACACCGTACATCTGTAGATGTTTGGTAAATGTACCAGATCTCCCAGCATTTCCAGGACACACAGAGCTTGTTGTACAAGGACTGTTCAGCCCAGAAGCACAGAATGAGGAATCCCACAGTATTCTGGCAACCCTAACAAAACTGTGTTGTTGGAAAAGAGAAACCTTGCAGATTCCAGAATTTTGTCTGCTGTATAAAAACCCTCTTCTTTCATTGCGCAGCTTGCAGTGAATAGGAGCTTCCTAGGAGGACAGAGCTCTAGCAGATTAAATCACTTCCAGGCCTAGGTCTGTGCCCATCCATTAATGAAATAGTATAGAAACAAGATTCCAGCCTCGGGTCTGCATGTGTGTGCTTGGAAGATATAAGTAGAATATAAAGTTTATAAATATAAACTCACCCTAAAGGTGTTTAGTTTACCCTTCAAACTCTTAAAGTCTTTTTTTTTTTTTTTTATCTATGGCAATGGAATTAACACTATCCTAGGGAATTTATTCAGCTAATATGAAAAAATGCAACTGATCTGTTCTGGGCATAATGTAGAATAAATGAAGAGGATGAGCTACTGAAAATGAGCCTAATTTATAGCAATGATTGCTATTAAAAACAGTATCTTCTAAGGGAGCCTTAAAATTGATACCATTTATTTGTTTTATACTATTGGTGTTGTTATTGATAATCCAAGGTATACAAGTATCGTTGTGTGATAGGGCAGGAGCATATTCACCGAAGCAGAATTGTTTGATCCAGTACAGCTCCTTTCAGCGCCTAGGGGCACTAGCTATTTCTCTCATGTGCAGCCCTCCATATTGCAGTTGACATTTCAAAACAGCGCGTGTGGCAGCTTGACCTTTCATTCCCAACCTGATCAAAACAAGAAGCCATAAAGCAGAGTGTTACCACTGGATTTAAGCTGAATTGGATTTTGGAAGCCCGTCCTGCACCAGACTCTCAGAAGCCTGTATCCTCCTACGTATTTCTGTTGGCTGTGTGAGATCATGTTTGGAGCAGGTTATTATTTTCACACAGTCATTTTTTTTTATTAGCTTCCCAGCTTAAACATCATGATGGTTTTATTGCGTTAGATTCTGTAAATGGTGATTTTACTTTAGGAACCAGCACTAGAACCTTATGGAAAGACTCCTATAGACATTGAAGAGTTTCCTCTCTCACTCTATTTGAAAATCAAGATTTCTTGAGTGAGTTAGGTAGTTTTAATTTGTACCCAAGGATCAGGTCAATTTTATTTTAAAATACTAAGTGCCCAAAAAAGCCCAGCCTTCATAAGAGCCAAAACAGTCCGTGTGGATGAAGGCTGTTGCGGACGGTGCATCACACGGCTGGCGATGCCGTCTCTAGCCTGTTGGCTCTGGAAAAGCTTTAAGACGAACCCCTGGCTCTGGCCCCAAGTGAATTATTCAAAGTAGTCTTATGGGAACAGGAGGATGCAACTGAGGATGTTTGCGCTTTCTTCACAGATGTGCAAAATCCGTGGCCTTTGCTTCAATGCTGAGAACGAGCCCGTGTGCCCCATGGTGGACAACTGGCGCCCGTGCCAGCCTCTGAAGAGCAGAGAGGTTCGAGCCTCGTTCCAGTAACCTCAGCGCTGAGCGTGGTCGAAATCGAGTGCGTTTGTGAGGAGCCCCTCTTGCTAAGCACAATCCACCCTTTGCCATGCGTGCCCTGGCAACATCTCGTCTCCTAGATCCATTCTTTTCTTCTCTGCGTCTGAAATGCCGGCTAAGGAAATGGGAAAGGCTCTCGGCCAAACAGGAAAGGGCTTCTTAGTGCGGGGCTGGGGCCTGGGGTGGGACGGGGAGCCTGGGTGTGTTTTGGTGACTATTGCCACAATTGACACTGGTCTAGCAGCATGTTGGCCCTTTGGGAGAGGATATGGTGATAGCAAAATAAGCCATTTTAGGAAACCTCATCCACATACATAGTATACATAACTAACTTGGTAACTTGAAGCTTTGACAAAAGCACAGGAACACAGAATATAGCTATGAGTTAGGAGAAAAAGGTATTTTGAGAAAAAAAGCGAAGTGAATTTGAGAATTAGACTTCTTAGATTTAGGAAACTGACATGTAAATATTTTTAAGATTGTTTTACATTTTTACCCATGCTATCAACAACCTCAAATATGTCTTAATGGTAGTGTGTTGGATTTTTTAATTAAAAAAGTCCTAAATTAAATACTATCTTTGCAAATTGTTATTACCATAGAAATAATACAAAGTATCTTTTCATTGAAATAATATATGCTCTAATTTAAAAAGGAAAATAATATTGTATTTTAGATAAATTCTCTAATAAAACTATACTTATACTTTTGCTTCCAAGCTGTTACTTTAATTCAGGAAAGGAGTTGTTGATCTGTTCATATCCTTGTATATTAACCATAATTAGTAAACATCCAGTATACAGAGGATCAATTTCAGTGATGCTGAAGATGAATGCAAACCTCAGGTATGTTAGGGAATTTTCTGTAAGTATCTCTCTGATGGACAACAGAAGGAAATACTCCTTTTGAGCAACCACTGCAAGTTACTGTCAAAGTTGAGTGCCTGATAAAAAGTCCATTCACAAGAATATTGAGCGAAATCATGCTGAAGAACGCGCTTCCTTGAAGTGCTTCCTTGAGCACTGCCCTTTTGTGACAGCCCAGAAGCAGTGTGCCGTGTTTATGCAGAGCAGTTACCCAAACCATTTTGATAACAAGATCAAATCTTTTAATACTTTGTATCCAAAGCTTGTTTTTTTTTTTTAGCTTCACAATAAGGCGTCTCTATGAATGATTTTAATAGAGAAGTTGCTTCCAATAACTTCCATTGCTGGATCTCTATTAGCTGTATTCTTGTGCTTTCCTTAGCGTGTATTCAGTCGGTATCTAAATATATATATGATCTAAATACATAGGATCCAAGCAAACCCATAAGGGGCTGCCCTCCTTCCTCCACTCCTGGCTGTCGTGAGAAAAATTGTCTTCAGATCTCTCTTCTGACGAGATTCTGTTGTGAGATTAAGATTTTGATGCTAAATTTTAAGGCAATTGATGACACGTGACTGTGATCCTGCCACATCAAAGTTCAGTTTGTAGTCTGTAAGAGATCAGCTGGGCAGGCTACATCCTGAAGCTCTTGGGATCTTGAAATGTGTGGGATGGGAGTGAAGCACTTTTAGCATGAGGGGAGCCTTTGTATCCAAAAATCTCTAGGAAATTCTGCCAGATCTGCCTTTTTGAAAAGCTTTCCACTGATTTAAAGAAAAGAAAAGAAAACAAAACAAATTGCTTTCACCAAAGGCCATTTGTTCAGCTTTCTTGAATTGATCTCTGGAGGTGCCCATCTTTTTCCAAAAGAACTATTGTGGTTAATTTCTGTTCTCGATGTTGTATACTTTGTCGCGTACCTATCTGGCTCTTAAGTGTCATCCACAGGCCTGAGTTATGCCCTTGGGTCCCTTAAACACCATAGGAGCAGTTACACCTCTAAGAATGGGAACCACAGAGCCAGTAGAGTGTGACTCGAGCTGCTGACACCAGCCAAGAGGAAACACTATACTCAAGGACTTGTGTGCTGCCTATTCCAGCGGGTAGCATCGTTTTGCTGCAGGGAGGGCTTGTTTCCAGTCACAGGCGCTAGGCTCATTCCTGGAATTGCACGTGCATGCCAGCATTACTCCCACAGGCTGCAACCCTGTTCTCTTCTTAAAGACTACTAGTCTACAAGTTACGGCACTATTAAAAAATATTGGAACACCAGGTTTTCAAATCCCTCCTCTGTGCTGATTACCAGGTAACCAGGCTTGCTGAGAAATGCTGTTCTCTGTGATACCTGTACTGCTCACATAGTATCCACTGCTGTATGACAGAGAATGGGAACGTCTGCCCCGGCTCAGGTAAAAACCTGGGAATGTCTGGGAAGCTCTAACCACTGCTGCAGTTAAAAGTTCAATACATAATAACTCAAATACTGATTGAAGCCATGGCCTGAACCATGCCCAGGTCACGGCTGGAATTCCAGCATCAAGACTTGCGTGCCTTATAAATGTTATGCCAAGCACTATCTGTCTCTAACCTAGGTGTAAATGTGAAAATTGGAAATCCATGTCTCCATCCAATGACTAGTTCACTCTTTCATGTTAAACGTTCTTTGCAGCGTGGACTGGTATTCCCGTCTCCCCAAAAAGCTCTTCTAATACGTCAGGCAAAGCAGTAGCACCGATTCTATTTATAAACCCTCCTGGTGTGGTCCTCCCCACAGACTCCCAAGCAGCTGCCCCGAGGAGGAGATGAGGAACAGAAGATGCCATAACTCAGGTGCAGAGGTACAAGGACGGCTCTGGAATGTGCCCTTGGGACAAGTCCGCCCGGTTACTGGACTGACTCCAGCGTGGGTGACGTCACAGGGAACAGCTCTTGCACCTCTGCTGCGTACACGAGTGAGGGGCAGGTCAAGGAGGAGGTTCACACCGAACAAGGGCACTGCGGTTGTTAATCATTTTTGACTAACATTTTTTTCCCATAGGGTGTGTGGGAAAGTAATCATGCCTCTAATGAAAGAAGGGACAACTCAGTTTCTGTAGGCATCCATCATCACGGTAGGCTGTATCTATTGAGCCGTTTCTTTCCATTATATCAAAAATCATCTCACCAGGGCAGGAACCTTAAGCATGGTTTCTGAAAGAAACTGGCAGTGAGAGGTGGGTGTAGCTCGCACAGAAACAGCCAAGTAGTTTGGAAAATCCAACTCCATGTTTTTCTACTTGCTCTGACGTACTCCCATCACACTTCAAGGTTGCTCCATAAATAAGTAGCAGTAAGCAATGACAACCAACATCAGCCATGTATTTATCATCTTGTTTGCATGAGCCTGTTTACCTGGACTGTTGCCAATAGCATATGTTTGCTGAATATAAGGTACTTTTATATTCAGCCTGACATTGTGCAAGCTGGTGTTTATGTCATATACATGGCATACATGAAGAGCCTGATGAATTTCTTACCTATGTGTTCTAGCAGGGAACTTTGCTTTTTCTTTTTTTTCCCTTTCTTTTCAAATGAAGAAAATTTGAGATCTCCCCTTCCCTGCAAATCAGCTCAAAAACCCTTTACAACCTAAAATTATATATGGACTGTTCACAAACTCACACTTTGCATTTAGACTCTAGCACAATGTACATCCATTTCAAGGAAGATTTATTTGCTAAAGCCAACTCAGAGGTAAAGAAAACAATTTCCCTGGCATTCGTGTAATTTCCTGAATGACAGGTTTGATCAAGATGAAGCTGTATGTAACCATCCAACTCTTATTCCTGACCTCTGTTCTCCTTCATTGTTTGCACATATGAAGAGGTTATAATTATGTTTTGCAATTCTTTTATAGCAGACTTTGAACCGCCAACCCATTGCAGTATCACAGTTTCACCTACTTCACCTGAAGAATTGTTTTTAAATTCATGATGAAAGAAAGACACCACCTGGATCATGAACCAGAAGTTGGCTTTTCATGCACTGTAGGCAACTGTATTATTGCCAAGTAGGCAGCTCTGATTAAAGGGCAATTTATTTAGAAAAAAAAGAAAGAAGGCTAGTGTGTTAATGCAAAGTCTTACTAAGATACTAGGCTACCACTTTGATAGAGGAGAGAAGCTTGTTCACTTGCAAACTATTTATTTTGCACAGTTTGTGATCTTGTCTCTCACTTGTCTGCCAGCTCCATGTGTTAAAACATTTTATGATTTCTCTGCTGCTATTTCTAAGGATTGGACGTGTCCTAGATTGACATGGGATTAGAGATGCTCCAGGCGATTAAATAATAGTGCCCTACATGAAGTCAGCAATACTTATAGAAGCCAAGACAGTATGTAGAAGATTATCATTCACTAGATGACAGCTTTAGGATTTTCTAACCCTTCAAAGAAAAGCCCTGGTGAGCCACAGCTGTTTCAAATCTAATGTTGTAGAAGCAAGCACCGATAAAAGTACAGGCAATGGATTTATTGAAAGATTCCCATGGACCCTCTAGCATGAGCTACTTTCTCTTCCAAATCACAGTGTCACACACAGTCACATAGCACCTGGTTATAGTCGTTTGCTGTTTGTATTTGATGTATTTTTAGACTATTTGACAACCAGATGCTCCAACACTGTCCCTCTTTCAGTATGACAGGGAAAGGTCAAAGGGCAGTTCTGCTGTCTCAACTCCATGAATGGTTCTCATGGGCTGGGAAGGTACCCAGCCACCAGCTCCATAAGAGTATGAGGCAACGGATGCATTTCCAAACCATCATGACACCATTTCAAGCAGTTAATGCAGTGCTGAGGCTTTCCAGAAGTCCCTACCTGATTTTGGACTAAAAGATGCACTTTTTTTTTTTTTTTTTTCTCCAGTTAGGGCACGTCTATATCCCAGAGCAGATTACAATGCAGTATTGCTCAAGCTGTCGTGTCCTCCGAACGCAGAGCTTTTTTGGACGGTCACTTCAGAGCCCAAAGCAGCACAGCTATGTTACCTGAGTGGATAGACCCAAATTCTCAGCAGGGCTCAGTGGTGTAGCTGTGTTGCTTCTAATCCTAGAGTCAGTTTTGTTCAGCTAGGCTATTATTGCACTGCACCATATTACACAGTGCCCAGATATCCTTAGGATATTTTGAAAAAGGCAATATCTAAGCACTGTTTTTGTAATGTTGCATTGTGTGAAGCTTTATTGTGTGAAGCATTGTGTATGGCAAGAGGCAATCACTGTTCTTTTAGGCCCACACCAAAGCAGAGAAGAAATACAAGCAACTGGAGCAGACAGGAAGATATTGAATACATATTTTTCTTAAGGGGTGAGCTTTAATGAGTCTTGTAACATCATTCAGGATTCAAAAACATGGAAAATTTGCTGCGTCAGCGGCCTCCTTTTAGAGGTGAAGCCTCTAAAGGCTCCACCCCACCAAGGGGAAGGAGATGCCTGGTGCTAAGAGGTCCCATGCATCAAGGTATAATGCAGACAGACACCTTTCCCTGTCTGCAGTGCTCCCACAGAAGTAGGGAGCCCCCGCATGGTGCCTCTGGGCTGCATGACAGGATGTCGAGGCTGGTGGTTTCACAGAGCACAGAGCTAGGCTCTCTCTTCTGGTCACTGCTCTCTTCCCTAGCCCAAACCTGCTAAAAGAGAGGTCCAAAGGACCTGCTCACCTCCGAGAACAAAGCACCAGTAACCTTCCACCACCTTTTCAGTAGCATGGAAGGACTTCAACCGCATGGTCCATCGGTGTAAGTTCAACCCCTGGCCCTTGCAAACCCCAAGCCCAACCTCCCCTTAAAGGATGCTTAGCTGACCATGTACCACATATACAAAGAAAATGCAGGCCTAAGCATTCATGGGATCTTTGGTCCCACACTGCCACTCAGCCAGTCCCCAGTGCACGTGGAGGAGGCCAGGATCATGGAAGTGGACTGCCCTTTCCAAAATAAAAATGGAAGAATAGCCAGGAACCCTGTTTTTGCCAAACGGTGTGGCTGCAGATTATTTTCTGTAGCTACTCCAAGGTCAGGGAATAACTTCTTCATCCCTCTGCTAACTGCCTTTTTGACAAGCTGACTTGGACTTGATACCAGAGGAACATGAGACTATTTAACGGGACAATGCACCGGGTGATGCTATGACACTTGTATTGGCAGTTTTGATTATGCATTTCTTCACACTTTATTAATTGTATTTCTTCAAAAAGACACTATAAATAATCTGTCTGATTACATTATGCTCACATGATAGTATTAAAAAATATATTCCTTGAATCAAATTCAGAACTGGAAGGCCTCTAAATACACTAAAAGAGTCTTCTGGTTGATTTTAAGGCCATTAGTAACCATACCCAGAGAAGAAAGACGGAAATAATAAAACAAGAGCAGCATTTTCCAGACAAAAGAGAAAAATGAGGCTTGAGTGAACAACTGTAAATAACATCTCACTCAGAATGTGTTCCTGGGGGAGACTTGAAAGGACAGCATTTTGCAGATCAACTCAAAAGAAGGTGATAAACATGATTTCCTCCTACTCTCTCTAGCAGTGCCTCAGAATGTTTTAAATACTTTTTTACTAGTAATGGAAGTCACAGTCAAATGGCATTTTTAAACTGATATTCTTTAAATGATTTTAAAGACACAGACAAGCACTCAGTGAATGATAAAACCTACAGTAATCCCAGCAGGAATAAACAGCCCCTGTTGTGACTTCTTAAATATCATGTTCTGCTCTCTGCATTCCCCAGCATTCCCTGTCTCTGGAGAATAACTCATCACTTTGTCAAGGATATGGGGGAAGGCATATAAAAAATCAGGGCCTAATCATGAAAACTCTGATGTGTGTGAGCAATCAACAACATGAGTAAACCCATCTATTAATTGATATTCAGCTGGCTTCTCACACTCCAGCATGGGAAGGCCATTCTCCTTCCATGAGGAGTAGAGTCAGAGGACTGACCACCTGACAGGTCACCTTTCCTCTTCCTTTGGATTTCAGTTTGGGGACTTATCCCGAGAAACAGATTGAATGGGAATAGGCTGGAGGAATTTTATGTGGAAATAATGGGGAAATGTTCTTTGTTGCTTGTTCTTCCTACTTCGCAGAAGGTCCCTAAAGATCAGAATATGCAACTATGCTGCACTACTGCCATAACCAAAGCAGATGCACAGAGAGCTGTGTTCAGGCCTCATGCTAAGTGCCAGTTTTAAGTTAACAACCACTGTAAGTGCCTAAGGGACAAGAAAATGATAAGTGGCACAGACTCCTGCTTTTCAAGTCTGTGAATGTGCTCTAGAGAGTCAACAGAGAGATTGCCAAGGTAGTCATGTGTATCAGGATCTCCATATGGCTGAAGCCACCATACAAAACCCTGACTTTCCAAGTACCTCCAAGCTCATGGTGTAACTGGCAGGAGGTAAAGGACTCTTGCCTCAATCTTCTTCTGTCTCTGCAGGTACTGCTGCTTGCTGAGAGGGAGAAACAGGGGCCAGGGGGTCTTTGCCTGGGGAGGAAGGCAGCCACGCAGCTGGGTGCCCTGGAGGAGCCAGCCTTGGCCTTTGTTGAGTAAAGCTCTTTTTCCATCTAGTTGTCTAAATCTTGAAAAGTTCCCAGGTAAATTGAAATGGCATTTCATACCCACACGAAAATACATTCCCATTTCTCAGAGGATTTCCCAAGCACTGTCCAGCTCTCTAGGTTAAACAAAGAGATGTGACTATGAAACAATTCTTTGCCTTTCAAAAAGAAAAATGGCATACAGGAAAAAAAATCCACACCCCTGGAATACTGGGAGGATTTTCATAGTGAGGAATAATTATCTCAGTGTAATAATGACCTAATTTGTCACACAACACATACTATATTTAATAAAGTTATATGATAATAAAATAACATATTAATAATGTTTTATTTGACCCTGGGCCTTATAACTATCTCCTACAATATATCTGGCTGTATGATAAATGTCAACCCCAGTTCATGAGAAGGAAAAGCCCTTCATCCTTTAGTGTCCAATGCTTTCAGTACTATAAACCTTTAGAAAAGTGTTTATTTTTGTCATTCTGAGACCAATATACCAATTACTACCCAGAACAAATAATCCACATCAAGCTGAGAAAGAATATTTTTTTTTCAGTCAGTAGTTGCTTAATCTTTCTTTCTTCAATCCTTTGTGCTTTGATCAAAATGATACCCTCCAAGGCGTTCATTGCTAATAACTGAAATGAAAAGAAAAAACATAAAACTGGGGCATATGTTTAAGAGTTCCAGCAAAAAGTACTTTCAAAAAATACTTTGAAAAACCATACCCTTGCCAGTGGTTGCTTAGAGGAACCAGCTATTTTGAACCCTAGGGTTCAAAAAAGCCTTATTGAAAGGTGTCTCGAGGACTTGGATGAAGCTAATTGCCCAAGGGGGCTATGGTGCCAAGTAAAGAGCGGGTCTGTCATAGACAGCCATCACTCACTCCACTCTTGTATTCCCAGTGTCTGAAGAGCTAATGACACCAGGTTCCTAGGAAATTCACAGACTGCACGCTTGATCAGGTAAAACAGCCAGACTAATCTGTATTTAATGAATACAGCAGAAAGAATACTAAGAGCTTAACTGAAGGGAGCAGGGTATGGACAGAAATAGGTATGTGCTCTGTGCACATCTTGTGACTAAGCTAATTACATCAGTCTGAAAAAGTTGCCACGCTTCTTCCATCCAGTTTGAAAATCTGGTATATTCTTGTTCCCTCAGCTGAGAAAACTTAACATATGGACGGACTTGGTGATCTTGAAGGTCTTTTCCAACCATAATGATTCTATGATTCTATTATTCTATGATTGTGTAAGCAGAAGCTACAGAATAAATAGGAAAGAAACAGAACTGGCTAAAGCTGTTATTTCTACAGTGCAGTGGAGGCAGGCAGACATTCATGCCCCTGTGAAGCCCTGGTGATATCAGTGGGTACTGACAGTGACATGTGGGAATCAGTGATCGGTAGTGTGATGTTTTCAGTCTTTCTAATTCCAGTAATACTTTCTCCTGCCATTGGGAAAATAATTTCCCAAAGAGATGGTTGTCTTAGATAGCTTTAAAAAATTTCCAGTGCCTTTCTTCTAATTCAGGAGGGAAATTGCTGAAACTTATTTAATGCTGACTATATATGAAGGCATCAGCAGGGCAGAGAAGTGTTCAAGAGACAGGTGATTGTAATCCACAGTTCACAGGTCTCTCTCTCTCAATACCTTGGGTTTTCATCCCTCTGTCATTGAAATTTATGTGCAAAATTCATACAACAGATACTAACGACACTGTCCTCCTTGCACCTTTCTTTTGATCTCATACAACCCTCATTTCCCATTCCTGCAGCCTCCTACCACTCACCTGCATCTCAGTTAGTATCCCAGTTCTAGATGTACTCAATATAGATCCCATCTCTGCAACCCAGTGTTCATGTTCCCTATCTCAAAAATACAGAACGTGGGATCGGCTGGGACACTGTGGAGCAGCTGTCAAGCTGTATTCGACAGCACAAGAGCTTCTGCCAAAGCAATGCAGAAACAGCCTACAGCAGAGTTGCTGATGGAGGATAACTTACTCCTGTGTCATAGCTGTGATTTCTCTGTATTTCCTCTTCAGTTCTGCTGCATTTTTCTGTTTTCCTCTCTAAATGAGTTTCTTTAGTGTTCTAGATAGTAGTATAAATGAAACAAAAATATTTGGAACAGACATCCACAATGCACATTTTATGAAGGGGGAAATTAAAGCAAACACAGAAATAAAACAAGTGACTTTCCAAAGTCACATGCTACATAGTCAAAAACAAAACCCTAGTCTTACACATTAACTACAAGACTGTTCTTGCTTCCCAGCATTCAGAAATGAGTTACTGATTGCAAGAATAATCGAGACATGCCTGAGAGAATGAGAAATGCCTGGGAGAATGAGCAAGAGCTCTCGGACTTTCAAAGCAGCCCCAGGAATCTGGGTTAGCGCCAGAGAGGAGCACAGCTCCTGCAGCCTCCACCGGCGCAGTCGGCTTCGCAGCGCAGAGCTGTGCTCCCGCACGCTGCTGGTCATACCCCCAAGCCTGTGAAGACTATGACTCAAGACTTCTGTACGCTTATAAGGGTGAAAATATTCTCAACAGCCTCAGCTATTGCAAGGCATATGCATGTGAAACCTGATGTAACAAGCCCAGTCTGGATACATGGAGCTGACTGTGCTCTATTTCTATTATAAACCCTAATTTGGAAGGGACTGAAATACAACAGTAATTAATCACTCCAGAATGAGGCAAGAGAGCATTTTCCTTTTTCTTTTAGCTGAAATCTGAAAATATGACACATTTTTATGTGAAATGCTGGACAGATTATTCCAGGGCCTCAAGATTATTTCATTTTCCATATTAATAAAAGTAGATTTAACAGCAAAAACTGGCACAGAGTGGGGATTTGTAGCAATGGAATATCAGCAAGTAAAGTATTGTGTGGCTAGATTAGGGTTACAGGCAAGCAACTTTATATGAAATATAAATCTTCCTGAAAATAATGGAACAATGAGTTAACTATAAGTGTTCCTGTTTGCAATATCGGTGTCTATGCGTACATTTTAAAGAGGATCTCTTTCAGAGAGAGATTTGTGAGTATAGCTACTCTCTGACTTGATTTAACCTTTCTCCTGGCCACCGGGATCCAGAGATACCATGTTGATGTAAGGATAACAGGACTTTCTTCTGCTTAAGTGAGGAGTCCAAGTTATTGTCTGGAATATCCTCATGTATTGAGTCACTATCTTGTTTTTTATCATGAGCTCCAAAAGCCCTGTCTGCTTCTATTCCCATGTCCTTATCAAAGCTACTTTTTTAGTCCATCTCCCAGTTAAGAGTTGTGTGGAGAGGGGCTTGCATACAAATTCTAGGCCTTTTCCCAGGAACATGAACCACAGAAGAAAATTCCACAAAAATTCCTTCACAGAGACCCATTTGTAGTACTCCTGAATGAGCGCTTTAAAGCATGGTCAGGGAAAAATATACATCTCACAGGCCATCTTATGCTCCTAGCTTTGGGTCTACTCTAGCTACTGTTGGTCTCCTACCAATCCTGCTGGCATTTCTGCTGGTATTTTCTGAGTGCTTCTTTTTCCATGCATGCACACTGCTCATGCACATTCAACCCACCCAGCCAAAGCTTTCTAGAGCGAATCCTATACGTACAGCATCAAGAAAAAGCATATACTGCTGCAACTTCAAACCTCTTTCTTAAGCGGTCAATGAAAGAATACACTATTCTATAAAGAAAAAAATCAGGTACCTTTAAGATCATCGGTTACACATAGAAGCTTTTGAATTTAGCATCAAACATGCAGTAACCGACCAAAGGAAAAGAAATGGCAATAACTGCATTACTTTCTCAACATAAACAACATGAATATATCTATCCTGAAGTTATTCTTTTTTGGCTGTGAAAATATAGCATTATCAGAGTTCTGAAAAAGCTCTAGAGACTAACTTTCAACATCTCATCAGTACTGGGCAGCACTGATCCCAGAAGTCAAGAATCAAACTACAAAGGATCTTATCCTACTACTTATTTTTAAGAGTTCCCCGTTTACTTCAATAGGAAATCTGTTTTAAAACCAGATTGCATTATGTCTCCCCATGTGTCAAGCTGATAACAATATAGGTAATCTATCATTAAAAATAACTGCTTTGTCCATATCACTTGCCCTTATCTTTTAAAAAATACTGGGTCTGGAGTTACTGCTGTACCGGCACTTAATAATGAGCAATGTAGCCTTGCAGACCTTAATGAAAATTAGCAATTTAAATGTAGTCTAGGTTGGCAATCAACATTCTTTTTTTTTTCCCTTACAGTTTTTCAGTCTCTTCTTCATTACGCAGACTAATTTCCATAGTCCTATTCAACACTTTCACATCTATGATGACAATTCCCGAGGTGGGACAAGGATAGAGATTCTAATTCAAAAACCCTTAAAGTAACTAGACCTGTGTCCTTACCCTGACTGAAAATGGAGATTGGGTCATCACCCATTTTCCTAAGGTGAACATAAAATCAATTACTAAAAACACAGCTTTCCCCTCCCAGAATCCTGTTCAAACTTCATGGCTAAAGAAGCTTTCCAGATTAGGTCTAGTCTATTCCACTAGTACTACACTGACTTAATGCTAATTTTCAAGTTTTCATTTAAATGTAACAAAAGTTGTGGTGGGAGTAAATTACTCTCTGCAAAATTAAGCATGATGAGGCATGAGAGAGCTTTTAAAAGGGCTTTGAATCATCTTAGTCATCTTCACACTTTCCCCACTGTTTGGCAAATGGTACAAGACATCTTTCGTGTTTAAAGGTCTGTTACAAGCTGTCTGATATTGCTCGATTGCTTGTGATTCAGCCTCATTTCTGCAGAGTGAGGGTTTTTTTTTTTTTTTTTTTTTTGCCAACCTACACACCAGGGAGGCTGTGAAACAACTTCACTCTGTTTCTGAGTTCTGTAGTTGAATGGCAATTTTCAGAAATGTATCATGCAGAAACTATTAGATTTTTCTAGTGTGCTTTCAATAATTTGCTTAATTTTGCTAAGGAAAAAGATACAAGCAATACAAGGTTGATGAGCCAATTCTGTATTTATCAGTCAAATGCAGCTGTGATGAGGATAACTCAGTAGCTCAAGAAAAGAAAACATCTAGACTAAAACTTGACCAGTAGTCTCAGAGTATGTTAAGTAATGTAGGAAACTTCGTTTATGAATTTTATTTTCTCTGCAAGTGAACTCCACAGTATAAACAAGGACTTGGGGCCTAAACATATGCTGTTTTGATTAGCCCAGGCAATCAGCTTTATGATGGTTATAATGCTTACATCTATTTTCAGAAGAAGAAAAAAATCATGTGTTTTGCATGCTTCACATAAACCTGATATTCTAATTGTGGAAGAAATGAGACGTTTGGAGTCATTTTGGTCCAAGTATAACTTGGACAGTATAACAAGTATAACCATATATAGTAACAAGTATAACAGAATTATCAATTAATGACTTGATTATGTTTATTGGGGTACATTTATTCATGACTGTGTTGTGGAAATACTTATTAGTCAGATTAAATTAATTTTCCATGGTATTTTTTGCCAGATTCAGGCTCAGATATACAATATTTTCCATGGGATACCTCAGAATGGGGACTGAAACTCTTAGTCTATGCATCATTGGAACTCGAAACTTCTACCAGCTACAGAAGTGAGGTTGAACTATTGTATTTTAATGGCAGATACTACACTCATGATCAGAATGAGAGCTGCTGCTGCACTTTTCAAAAGAAAGCTTACAGCATTATGTCAGTTTATGAAAACTGGCAATTACTGGATACCTGCATTTCATGAGACTGTCAATGGAACTTTCCTCCTTGGACTGAGCACATAATACAAAGTTATTCATGGCCATCCTGCCTATAATACCTTGCCATATAATTGCAAGTCTTAACTAAATAAGCACAAAATCTCTACTTCTAGAAATGGAATAAACATGAAATAAAAGGAACAGTATTTTCAGCTTGAACAAATAGAAAGGAAATGAAATTACTGCAAATCTTTCCCCTGCATCTCATTACATTTGTTTTCAAATTCCTACTATATTGGGCATACTTATAAATATACTTCAGATATTTTGAAACTTTGTCATTTTTACTTCTTTACATGTTACTTCTGGAGTCACTCTACTCTACTCTGGAGTTTTAATTAACTTTCTTACTGACCTGCTTTAGGTCTTCAGATATTCTGTCTACAAAGGTCAACTTCAAATCCAATCAAATTAGCATCTTTTGCCTTGTTTTGAAATATACAGCAATTATATTCTAAAGACAGCTATATCATCTAGCCTGATGTAATCTGCCAGTAGACGGACACTATACATCCATTATTTTTGAAAGATGGAAAAGGAAGAAATGGAAACTTATTTGTATTTTGGAAAACATTTTGCTGATTCTCTGCTCAGTATCAGCCATCTCTCACCACTAACTATCAAACAGAGCAGACAACATATATAAAAAACTCAGTTTCTGAACAGATGTCACAACAGAAACCAAGCTAATCTCTGATGATCCTGGATCAGGATGGTATTTTGACATGGTCAAAACTCAATGCCATTTCTCTGATGTATTAACCTGGACAAAGGTTACTGGAGTAGAAGGGAGAAAAAATGCCAGACAACCGTACACTGCTGTTTCTTATCCCTGACAAATGGTTGGAATCAACACCTAAATCCAAGTAGGCCTAAACTGCTCCAGTTTTTATGACCTGTTAAGAGCACCCTCTAGGAAACACTATGACCAAGGACCTCTAAGTATGGCAAGGCTATAGTTGCAATAATTCCTGAGGCATGGCCATGGTGGTTCCCATCAGAGAGCTAGGCAGCAGAGACTTCGTGGCAAGAGAGATGATTTTGCCATGTCTCTGCTAACAATTAATTCCCACAAGGCAAGGGAATATCCAGATAACGGATTGCACGCTTTGAGGGCCCTTGAGGGCAGAAATGGAGTGACATAACCACAGACATACCTGCTTGGGAATTTTTGTTGGGGAAAGGTTTGCAAGTAGTAGGTGTGCAAGTATTATCTATTAATGAGACGAACGTTAATATGAGCTGGTGATCAGCCACGCAAGATCTTATGCAGAAACTGAAGTGGAAAATCCTGGCTCTGCAGAGAAACAGGAGTGCTCCTAATAGAGTAAAATTACTCTAAGAATCAGGAACCACAAACTGTATGAATAAAAGCATGGTTGTTAGATGAAAGTCTGCCAGTGTTGCACTCAGGTAGCCCATGGATTCAAGACTGTTGCCTTTCCATGTATCTTATGAACTGTCTGTTTCCTTAAAAAATGAGTGCTAGCATAAAACTTCCTGTAAGACCAAAGAAAGCTTCTTCTCATCTCTTTGAGGACATCAAATATTTATAGAAATCTTCATTTATTTAGCTCTTCTTATTGTGCCACCCACAGAGAACCACACAGAGGAGATCTGGGTTGACCTTGACTATTTAATGAGAAGTATAATGATGCCGTTGCAGCAAACTGGGCTGGCAAAACAAAATGCTGTCAGTTACTGCACTAAAATCACTTGTCTTCTACAGAAGCAGCAGTGGGAAGAAAAGGTAATATTAGATGAAGGAAACATCTCACCATGTGGGATCAACATATGGTGGCACCATGCACCAGATGCCAAAAGAACTGATGCTGTTGGGTGGCCTATATTCCATCATAATTCTCCCTGTGGTGCAGGACTGCTCTGGAAAACTGAGAACCTGCATGCTGTATGGCAGCTGATAGCTGCAAATTTGGTAATAAAAGATTGGAGTAGCTTCCTTCTTCGTCATTATTTAAACCTGTATAAAAGTGAGTGCACAAAATGGAACCATTCTGAGATGTATCTTCTTGTCAGAAGTAAATGTTTATCTAAAGATCATAGTAGCGAAGGGAAAAATAATCCCTTTTAAAAGGCCTTCCAAGTGCCCCAGGTAGTGTCAGATGTCTAGTATGCTTGATAAAATAGACAGAAGTGCATTATGTGCCTAGGTGCCTCATGACAAGAAGATAGGACTGTACTGTGTCCACAGCTCTCATTCTGGGGACGCTGTAAGAAAACTCAGCATAGCCACAGCCTCTTTTTTCTTTTTTTTTTTTTTTTTAACCAAGGACTAAAGCTTACAGCATACAAGTAGATAGGAAACGGGATACTTTGGCTATTTTTTAAAGTTACTTCTCTAAGAGAAATAGTTGTCCCATTCTGCATGTGTCTTTCACACAAAGTCTTTGCCTGACTAGAGCTGAGGATGACTGCCTTTTTTCTCCCAAACAAACAGAGAGATGCCAAAATACAGCAGTGTCCTATTTTATACACAATAAAATACAGGTCAGATCTTGAGGACCTTTAAGACATAGACCTAACTATCTGTGAACAATGCCTAAATGCTCTTTGTACTCACACATAAAGCTGCCCTGTGTCATGTAGATGTGATGGGAGAATTGCATATGAATGAAGGATGTGGAGGTGGGAAGGTCAACTGCTTTATGGCTCAGGTCAAAGAGACATGTTTATAAAGGGGAATGGCTGGGTTAAAAAAAGTTCAGCATGATGGGGGGAAGGGGATCATCATCCCTGAGAGAAGCACATAGGTTTGAAGAGAATCAGCTAAGTAATATACATTAATAACGAAGGTTTCCAAGGTATAACCAAAGCTTCAGTTTTCAGAAGAAAACTCAGTAAATTCAGATTAAAAAAAAAAAAAAAAGAAAAGAAAGAAACCTCCCAAGATTACCCCTTTGATTCAGAAACACCTCTAATCCAGAGGTAGTTCACAGAGCAGATCCCAGAGGTGAATTCACTGTGCCTGTCTGGACCTCCCACACTGTGTGACAGCATCAAGGCCAAAATCACCAAACTCTCCCACACAATCTCTGGGCACCGAGACAGGCACAGTCTAAAATAAATCATGTTTTTACTGTCCAGGAAGCCAGGAAGAGCAGATTTTTTGGCTTCAAAGCAGAACAGCAGGCCAACCTGTAAGCTATGCCTAACCCATAGGAAGTTGGCAGGCTTCCCAGCAAGATAAACCACCAAGAGCACCAGGTGTCCTCAGAGCATCCACCCTGGGAATGCACCTCTCCTCAAGGGTATTTCAGAGTTTCTCTCTGTTCCTGCCAAGGCATAGGAGCTACTTTAGGCCGGCACTGGAGCAGTCAGTATGATTACAGTTAAAGGTCTCCCATCTTGTTTGCTCCATTCAAACAGGGCTGGAGAGAAAACTTTTCTAAGAAACCCCTTTTTTTGCGGGTTATAAGCTCTGATATACACAAACAATACAGAGGAGTAAAAACATGCCTTAGGCATTCCTCGTCCTTGCACAGCTCTGTAAGTCAAGCCACAAGGATTTTTCTCTTCCTGGAGAGCACAGTTCAGAGCAACAAATTTTTCAACAAGCTTAATGTGCCCAGAGACATTACTTCTTTTACAGTAGAAACCGAAAGAGGCTTCCACTGCAAAAGAGATTTTTTACAATGTTTTTAAATCATATTTTTACCCTGAAATCCACTTAGCACCCTGCATATATTCTCTCACCACTGCGATCATGTCTTGCTGTACTATTTCAAAATTAGGTTCCAGAAAAAGATATTGATTCATTTTCACTGTGTATATCTCCATGTACATTTTACATATAAAAACTACTCTCATCATATCTGCCTGCACTTGGTAGAAATTAGAAGTGCACTTATGAAACAAAATTAGAAAATTACTAATGTAAATTGAACTTTTACTTTTCCCCTGCTCCCTGAAAAAAGAGGAAAAATTATAGTATAAAACAAGATAAAATACATAAAAGATTACCAGCATAAATGGTATGAAGCAATTATTAAGGGGATTTAGTGAGACCTATTGTAATGCAACTGCCAGGAGCTAATGGTGCAAGAATACTGAAATTGATTTCCTTGGATTAAGACATCTCTTTGCAGTCTTGATGTATCCTAGTCTGAAATTTATTTACAGCATGGAGATAGTCTGCTGGATTAGACAGTCCCTTAGAGCTTTTTGTATAACATTCTCCGGGAAAACTTCTCTCTTTGAATTCTTTTGGTTGCCAGTCCAACCATGGCAGAGATCCTCCAGTATTAAGAGTTTATTGATAGCTACACAGTGTATTACCTACAACAACATGGAAAACTCAACGAGAGTCAAAGAATGGCATAAGTCTTCAAAAAATGTTTAGATGCAGCCATTTAAATCTCTTCAAGTCAAGTACTTATTTATGAAAGCACCAAGATTCATTTCCCTCAAAATATAGAAACAGTAGACATTGCTAGACACTTTTCAAAACACTGACAAGTTTTAAACTGTGAAATGGTGAAAAGCTGAAAATATGTCATTGCTAGAGCTTGATGGAAAGGCCAGCTTCCTGCCTCTAGGCGTTTGTAAGGGCTATAAAAGCCTGCATGACTTGGGCTTTCCTCTTTACAGTGCACAGAGATAAAGAAAACATTCAGTTAACATTGCGGTGGGTAGTGATAATACCAGAGACCTTGCCATCTGGCTCTTCTGGGGCAGAACATCCCAACTGCTTGAGTTTTGGGGGAAGAATGGCTTGAGGGATTGCTGTCTGTGACACACAAGGGTCAGCGTTATTTTCCACTCTTGCATGAGAGGTCACAGGAGGTTAGTTAAACCCATGTGTTTCCAGGAATACAAAGCCCCATAGAGGCTGGTCCTCCTGGGAGAGGATACTCATATACTCAGACATGCTGCTGTGCTGTAGCAGCCTCTCCGACCTTCTGACATAAAGCCAGTGAGTTTCAGGGAAGACACAAACCTTTCTATTCCAAGAGGTAAAACAATACATGTACACCCCAGATAAAGGAAGATTGTGTCAGCTAAGGGTGTTTTTCTCACAAAGCTTCCACGAAGTAGCTGGATATCATTCAGGGAAGTAACAATCATAAAATTAAAATATTTGACCATCACAATGGCAACCATTCAGAGATGTATAAGCTACAAAACTTCTTACACCATCCCTGAATTTGCCCCAAATTGTCCACAGCCTTTGTACGTGTTTCAATTGACTTCTTAGAGCCTCTCATCAAGCAGAGGAAGGGAAGATTATAAAGCTGTCTTTTCCATAGGAATACCGAGTGTCACATGACCTAGCAAAATGTAAGCACATGTGAGGACCTATCTCAGACCTGCATACTTGAATATTACCGTGAGAAGTCTCATTCCAGTTAATCTAGAATCCTTCTTTTGTGGGGGAAGGAGGGGGAGAGGATGAGAGGGGGTGTTAAGCAAAGCAGTAAATAAATAAATAGGTACTGTGTGGTTAAACTACAGTTATCAGTAAATGTTATTCGGAGAAGAAATAAAGGAAAACTTGATTTTTCTTTTTCAAAAAGTATTTAATCAGAGGGAAACTTTTTGTCTTATGTGGTCTTTCAGTCTTTGATTTTAAAAAGTATCCATAGAAATGTGAGATTTTTCATTACTAAAATCTCCCTGAAACCTGCTGCTCTTTGGTTCCCAGGGTTGTTTAAGTACTGGGTGAAACAGAAAGACATCTTTGAGCCACCACTGCCTTGTGTGGTGAGTCACGAGCTGGAATAGCTAAACAGAGCTCAGTAATATTCTCTTGATGTTAAACAGGAACCCACTTTTATTTTTTTAATCATAAAGCAAACCCTGGTGCACCATTATTAACAGTTTTCTTCTTCTTGCATATTTCCCTCAATGGATCTAAAACAATAATCACTGAATAAGTGAATAAGGAAGCAAATGCATATTTGAGGGAAAGGACACTTCAAAGTGACTCCCCCAAATAAACTGAATCCAGATAACAGAAAATTTATATACTTTTACATAGATCTGGTAGTCAAAGTTCAATGCATTCTGTTATAGGCGGCAATATATAGAAAGGCACTTGTCAAGGACAGAACAGACTGAGTCACTGAGATGTGATTAGAAGCGACAGAATTGATGTCATTCCAGCTTTCCAGTTCAGGTAGTTCAGACAGTCCCAGAAAAGTGGCTAAAGATGTGCTTTCACTCTCTTTTATTAGGGATTTTAAATAGGAGTAGTGGCTCAAAATTACCTGTCAGAAAAATTAAAATGCTTCTTCTTAGTCTGAAGCAGAACTTTTTGATTAAAACACTGTAAAAATACCCAATACACTTTGCAGAGTAGCTCTGAATACATAGCAAGGCATCAGGACACATTAAATTGTCTTCCTTTCAGATAACACGCTCCCATATATCATTAAGTTCTTAATCCATCTATTTTAAATCTACCAGCTCACTGCTGCTCTACAATACTTTTTCAAACAGCTTCCATTCATAAGAATATGTTGTGAGAGTTGGCATCCATGGAGAGTGCAAGCATTCAGTCTCTCCAGATTTAACTGTGCACTGCTCCATCGCTTAGACAATACAACAGTCTTTCCACTACAGTTACCTCACATAGCAGCTTGTGTGTCTCATACTGCAAAATTCCTACAGAGTCTGTTTCTAGTCCTAGGGTAAATTGAATATCCTTAAAGAACCAAAGAAAGAACAGTGAATCTGAAATAAAAAAAAAAAACAAAAACAAACAAAAAAACCCCAAGCAAATAAAGAAACAAACAAGCAAAAAACGAAGGAGTGAAAATGAAATGTGGATAAACTTTCTTGTGTATGTGAAGAGTGCATAAATTACCCAAATTAGAAGTGAAGAATAAACTCTGCTAGTCTGGATAAACTGTTGACTTTACCTTTGATTCCAAATACAGAGAGCCTTAAGTGTATTGCAAGGACTACAGCGAGCTTCAACATAAATTCTTTTGCTGACCACACTTCTGCCTCACAATCTTGAATATCCTTCCAATACCTTAAAGGATTCTTTTCCCAGTAACCTCACTGCCCATAATGTCGCACTTCCCATCCCCAAAAGACTTTTTATATTTATCTACTCTTATTTTGACAGAAAGCAGAACAAACGCACATTGCAAATGTGGTTTCCTTATTTTAGCGACGGTCTCCAGTAGGGATAAATGCACGGACGAGAATGGAGTCCCAGGAGATAGTTGTTTGCAGTTTGCCAAACAGGGCTATAAGAAGCACGAATGATTCACTCTGCTGATGCTGACTGTTTCTCAAACTCTGAGAAAAGTCAGAACTGACATAATGGAATAGCAATTAAAATTAATATTTTTTCTCTTTGATAGAATCTTTTCATACTGAACTGAATCACTCAGTCTCACACAGTTGCAGATAGTTGCAGTTCGTTGTTGAATCTTATGTTCTAAACGAAAGACAGTTTTTGTTTTTTTTTATTTTTTAACAGACATTTTGCTTCCCAAATTTACTTCATTTTGACAAAGATCTATTTGTCTCCTCTTCCTCTGGAAAGCTAATAAACATTGAAAATGCCCAGCTTCTTGGCTGAATCCCCAAAGGATTACGGCTAAGTCTTCCTTTAATGGATATGGATACAGGCACTTCTCTCCAATGTTGACTTACCTATATTTGTAAGTTTTGGCCCTGTTGGGAAAAATTTTCATAATCAAACCTGGAAAAAAACATTTTTAATTGGCTATTCATTGCTTCAGACTGTGCAGTTGATTCATTTGGTAATACTTTTTACTGAGAGCTCATTTGGAACTTAAATCTTAACCTGGCTATCTGCACCAGCTCACATTCAAGGTTTCACCTCCCTGGACTCAAGTTACCCGAAGGGCAGAGAAAGCCTAACCATAATCTCTCATGACAGCCACAACCATTGTGAATCATGGTGTCATTATATTCAAGAGCAAAGCCTGCATGTGCAAGAAGCAGAGCTCTCTTGCCAATTGACCCACTAAACTAACTGTCACCCTTGGACGATGTCCAGAAACCTGTGCATTTTAGTAACAGGATAAAATAGCAGCAATTCTTTTGGTTTTCCTTCCTGAAATACTGCCTTCTACAGTAGAGACTGAACATGTGAAAATTACAGCTAGGCTCACAAAGAAATTTTAACTTGTTATTGAAGAAACCAGCTCGTGGGGCACCTCAGCCCTGTGACACACACCTAGGCTTTCCATGCAATGTGTAGGAAGAGGTAGGCTCCAGGCATGCGGTTTTCCAAAAGCAGGCTGATCAGGTGGCTCAGCTTTAGCCATTAGACCCTGACAAGAAGATTTAGATCTCTTGTTTGCGGGGATTCCGCTGTGCTCATACAGATTTCAATCTGCCCAGCCTCTCCTTGGTGTTAGGCCCCTCTGCCAATCCTTCTCACAAAGTACAGTTTTAGGATTGGCTCTTTCCACATGTGGGCATAGCTGAGTATTTATGTAAAAAGAGACAACTTGATTCAATTCACTTCAGTGCTCTAGGGCATTTGAAGCTATATTTTGCATAAGAGATCCCAAATCAGTGGGCCAGAAGATAATCTGGCGTGAAAAAGAGAAGGCTGTTCTTAGTTTCACTTGGAGATGTTTCCCTTCGTATGGGCTCATTAAGTATTCATTGGGCCCTAGGAAGAAAAAGAAAACAGAAAAAGAGTCAGCATGTCACTACAGTGCAGTGCTTACTTAGGATTCTCATCTGGGAGAAGGGAGATCTCACTTCCCACTCTCCTCTAATCCAACATTTAAATATTTGAAAAGAATTGCTCTTGTGGAGCAGGAAGTCTAGGCCTTTCTTCTTCTACTTAAGAGCCTTAGCCTCAAGAGTCTTAGTTCTTCACATCTTGTTCCTCTTTCCTTCCTCTCACTTAATGAATATTTAATTATTCTCTGAATAGGGGAAGTTAAGAAACCTCTGCATCAGCCTGTTATTAGGCTCTTTCTTCGAAAATTAGAACTACGGATTCAAATCTTCATAGATAAAAAAATGAAAGGCTTTGATCTTCCTTCTCCAAAGGTTCAAACTCTTGAAGGTTTGAACCACTCAGAAGTCTGCGGTGTTGCAATGACCATCACTATTTTGTGCAGGGCCTTATCTAATAAATGTGCCCTGAAAATCCTTATCAGCTGGCCAAGGGAGATGGGGAAGACTTCATCTGCAAAGCCTGATGGAGTTAAGCATGTTATGTATGAATGGGTTCCTGAAAATTAGGTATTGCTGAAATGGAGCCATTTCTGGGTGTGCTCAAAGGCGAAACTTCATGTAGGAACTTTGCTAATGAGCATGTAAGTGATTGTGAATTTGGATGACTCTAAAATAACACAGAATGAAATGTTGTATCTTGGTGTCTAAGGTGGCAAAATCACAGTTAATTTCTTTCACACTTTTAAGACTGAATGTCTTCAGTTTTTATTCTATTCAGGGAAGGCAGTTTCTCTGTGACGATCTTACCTTTCCAATGCTGAGTATTGCAGCACTGGAGCTGCACCAGGAAGAGCAGAAGGTTCCCGATGGCCAGGGAGACTTTCCCAGATGTCAGCTCTACCACAGACTCACACAGGTCGCTCCACCATCGCCCGTGCCTGCGACGTACAGAACGTGTTAGGAGACAGTGAGGACATGCTGGGCGCCCTCCACCACGCTGGGAGGGGTGGCCGGACAGACCAGGGCACTGGTGGACACCAGTCTGGCTGTGGTGAGCTGTACTAGGTGTAGCCACTGTAGCACAGCACCACATCTAAAGAAACTCTGACACCTCCAGGAACCTTTCCCCAAATGCCTTTAGGAGCTTAGCTAGCAATTTCATACCCTATGTCATGATTGCATTACAGAAGAAGCTCCCAGAATAGCACATCATTTTTGATCCTGCTGCCAAAGCAAGAGATGGGCTATCTGTGAGCAGAGAGCTGCTGGCACAAGGTGGTAGAAGCACAGCCAGTTGCAATGCAAGAGTCAGCATTTGGACTGGACATCAGGGCTCCAAACTGCTGCTTACTTTGTCTTAATCTTAGCCCAGACTTGCAAGAACTAAACATTATTTTTCAATCAGTCTTCTGTTTTAAACCACAAAATGTGCAAGATACCATTTGCCAGGTATTTAGATCAGTCAGAAGATTATTTCTCATCCCTTGAAGCATTATTTTTCCATGGAAAGCCTGTAAAATGTGTATGCTTACAAAATGCTTAGCTGCTGTACATGCAAGTAGAGCGAGGCACTGCAAATCTGTCCCCAGAAACACACCAGTGGGAAAACTACTTGTAAAACTGGAAGTTCATTAAATTCCTCCACACTCCCAGTATTATAAACATGAAGTCTGTACAACAAGGAAGAAGTTTATGCAACAAGAAGTGCATGAAGAAGAGATCCAGCTGAGTGCAAATTCAAACAGATATTTTAGATTTATAAAAGAGCAGAAATACAGCACCATAGAAGATCCTCTAGTCTGGTCCTTTGAATTAAGTCTGCATCAATGGCCTACACTAAGATCTCTCCTGACAGATGTTTGTCTAAGCTGTTGTAAAAACCTCCACTGAATGAGTCTTTTTTTTTTTTTTTTTCCCCTAGAGAAGCTGTGAATTCACTTTCAGTGCTTTAACTGCCGAGCAGAATGTTTTTCTTATTCTGAGGGAGATCACCTTTGGTGAAGTTTAAATTGATTTATTATTGTTCTTACCCCACTGGCCTTGCAGAACAATTTATAATCCTCTTCTTTGTAATATCATTCTGTAGTTGTGGAAGGGAGAAAAATGTGTTCCAGCTCATTGAGCTCAAGCAGAAAGAATAATTACCTCCCACATCTCTTTTTATGAAAATCTCTTGAATGCATCCTCGAGCAGGATTTGCCTGCTTAGCTACAGCATCAATTTTTCACTCATATTTAATCTGTTATCTACTGCATTTCCTTTTTTTTTTTTTTTTTTTCTGTTGTGCCCCAACTAAAGAAAAACATCAAAATCTGGCCTTCCTCTGAAACTCTTTTTATGTTCTGGTTGCATTTTTTTAAATTAATTAAATTAATTAATCAGTAAATAAAACCATTAACCATTTAACTTTGTAGTCTAAGGATGAAATAGGAACTGTTTTTGACTATGCTGTGTATGTGCATACCCTTTTTTTTTTCATTCTAGAACAGGCTTTCACCCTCTGCATTAAGACCTGAGCTCCCAAATGTGCTGGAAACTAGTCAGCATAAAGCGTTATCAAAAAGAGAGCAACATTTTATAATCACAAAACTTTTATTAAGGCCAAATAAATACTTGGAGCCTTGCAACTGATTTATTTATAAATAAAAATAATTAACTGAAGAAGAGACATGAATTTTTATGCTCTTGTAGAGAAAAAAAATGTAAAAAATAAATGACTGTATGAGAGCTGGTAATTTTGAAGCAACCACCTTGAGATGGAATTTTCATGTGGGGCTGGATCTCAGCTTCTATGAATACAGATAAAGACAGAAAAGTTCACATCCCTGTTGAAACATAGGTAGAGGCAATATCTATTCCTCTTTGTCTTTCCTCTGCAGTCATTTGTTTGATATTTGATAAATTTTAGGAAAAACGTTCATATGATCCAGTAGACAGGTGTGCTGTGAGTCTACTAATGCAGTGTTTGTCCTCTGGCAAGATATATACTTTTTTTAATGAATCTGTATACACTGTTAAGATAGTTATTCAATTTTTTTATTTTTTTATTTTTTGGTCAAGATCTTTAGCTCTCTAGGAAATCCCCTGCTGTTACTGCTGCGTAAAGAGCATTAGTAGAAATAACTTCTTTGCAAGCTGTTGTTGCCAGTGACACTGGTATAAGATACTGTTTTCATTTCATACTTGGTCTTTGTGTGCCATATTCCTGTGGCACAGTCCAGAGCAAGAGAGAGACTGTCTCAGTGTGGAATGCAAGAAAGGGTTGTATGGCACAAAAAAGAAAAATCCTTTCTGGAAAATTTTTATTAGACACTGATAAATCCACTGTTCATGCAGAGAAACCTTGAAACACACACACACACACACGGATGCATTTCTCCTCAAAATCTGAAAGTTCTTTTTTTTCTTTTAACAGAAAAAAAAGTTTTGCAAATCACATTAAAACCCATTTTAAAGGGAGTGGGAAGCAAGTGCAAGCTAATCTGTACTGCATGAGAGCAGCTATTTGTAAGACTCAAGTGTTTTACATGGGGAGCCTCGTAAATGCCAGACCCGAAGTGAAGCAGCAGCCAGAAAATGAAGCAGCTTTCTGGGCAATTCCAAGTGGCTGCCACATGTCGTGGGACTAGTGGAGTCACCCCTTCTCCTACACAGAAGGCAAGGGCAGCCTTTGGGTGTAATTTAACCCCTATCTGCGCTGAATGCCCAGACCTGCCGCACACCACATGCTACGGGGGACAGCTCAGGTTCCTGTTTGAGGCTCTTTTTCTTCACATGCAAAATTAGGGCAATGCTCACTCACCATGGGTGAAACACCCTTGGGCCGCGGATGGGTCACTTAGGCATGATCATCTGTGACACTGTGTCCTCACAAAGGGCCAGAGAAAAGACAAGGAATCGCAGGGTCTCTTACTCTGATGCTGCTTTTCCCTTTTCACCAGGTCCACATCAGCAGTTCCCCATCCATTCCAGCAAAGCTCGGGAAGCTCAGAGGATGGAATTAAGGCATTCTTAAAAACATACTTTCTGCCCTCCCAGGGCAGAGCAGATAGAGTAAACTTTATTTCCATTCTGGATGCGCAGCAGAGTGTGTTTTTACAAAACACATATCTGTTTACGCCTCCAATTAGCCACATAAAAAACAACCAGTGTTGATGGAAAGCTTAGGAAAATTCCGCAGAAGCTTGCACTTTTAAATCTGTAAGCATTTCCTCAAATTCTCCAATCTGTATCATGAGCAGTAAAGAAGGGAGGGATTCTGCCATGCGCTGCAATGCTGGCTTACTTGTGGCAGGATTAGTGTTGCGCTGTTTCCCCTGGGGCACTATTCGGTTACTCTGGGGAAACTGTAAATCATTTGTCCCTCCCTCTTCATGACTGTTCATGAAAACACCCACTGGCTGTTTTGCTTTGATCCGTGTTCTGACAGGGAGCTGCTTCTCCTCTTCTGATTTAACTTCTGGAGCTTCAGAAATGTAAATGGGCTGAGAAACCTAAAGATCTTTGTATCCTTCCATCCTCTAATGCACAACCATGACTACTGCTTTTGGCCAATTCAGAAAAAAAAAAAAGTTCAGTAAAAGAATTACTGGAGATTTGCTTTTGATTTGTTTTCAAGCAACGCTGACGAGTTCCCAGTGCACCGGTTGATGTAGCAGGGAGACAGCAACAAGAACAGAAGCACATGTATGAGTCAGATGTTAAACATATAATTTGGCCTAGTGCTATTAATTACTGTGGGATGAGCTTACAATAAGTGTTTGATTATATTAAGGTTTTGCTCAGTGACCATTAAGAATCCAGCCTTCCATTAACTGTAAAGTGATTTCAGGTCATTCAAATGCTGAAAGAGAAATGTGGCCCATTTCATTTAACACAGGAACAAAAGGAAATCCTAGAAATCACTTCAGTTTAAAGCCATTAAAAGTCAGTATCTAACACCAGCTTTGAGATATTCAGCACCCGTGTAGAATTAGATCTGAAACCCACATCTGTTTTTATGATTAGGAATTTTAAAGTGCCCAGACCAAAAGCATTAATATATGTGACTATAGTTGCATAGACAAATAATTGTTCATCTCTGATGCTGGTAACAGCTAAAAAAAAAGTTCATATTTTCTTAAAATCCTGAAGGATCAGGAACCATCTTTGTAACATAAAGTTGGACTTTTACTCTGTTCTACTATAGAATAGAAACAGATTTTCACTTGTAGGCATTTAGAAGACGCTTTTAAATGATACTGGCAATTTTAAGTAAAATGATGTTTCTTATGGCAAAATTCTCCAACAACCATTCCCTAGAGCATGTCAAGCCCAGTATGCTCTCAAAGCGCCACAAATATCAGACTTGAAGGTTAACTCCAGCCTACTGGGTTCCTTTTCACTGCTGTATCATGAACAAATCCACTTAATTTCCACTCTCAGATAAGTGTTGTGGCCCATACTTTGTTTTTCCTCTTCATGCTGGAAGCCTGCCAGCCTGTTTTCTCTTCCCCAAAGACCTTGCTGAGTCTGGAGGAATCTGAATGTCAGGCAAGGTTGTAACAGAGCGGCCGCTCTCCTGTTCTCCGGACTGTGCTGATTTCTAGGGATAGCTTAGGAATGCTGCAAAAAACATACTTAAGATTTGGATAGCCTTAAGCCCTAATTTAGCCAAGCAGCCAGGCATACATTTAATTTTGACTGTGACTGAAGTGAAATTGGTTATGTACTTAAAGTTAATAGGTGTATTATTAAGTTCCAGGAGGATCAGGCCTTAAAGAACATGCCCTCATTGGTGTGTAGTGCTACAACTGCACATAATAGAAAATCACTTTGAAGCTTCAATGTTTTTTCCATTTTACATAGTTTTAAATACATCTATTTTACATTAATTTGCAGTATATTTATAGAAAATGCTAATAATTGCTAATTGCTAATTGATAATTGCTAATAAAATGCTAATAAAAATGCTAATAATGTAAATGCTAATAATTTTTGTTATAGAATTATGGGCACAAATAAAAATACCTTAACCATGCCATGATTTGAGGGGGGAGGAAAGAATTATTTTTATTGGGAGGTAATTGTTAATTTTAAGCAAGGCATGATATTTACATAGGCCAGCCTGACAGCTTTCTCTATTACATTGCCAGGATGTGCGAAAGGGCCACGTCCTGCAGAGCAGCAAAGCCCTGCCCTTCCAGATGCCCTCAGATTCACTCCAAAACACAATGAAATTCTCGTTTGGGATTGCAGGCCCCAAGGCTGAAGTCAATAGATCTTTGTCATTCACATCAGCTGAAACTATGAGGCATTTGCTTCTGTAAAAGGATTTGCATCCTTCCTTGTTCTTTCAGCTGTGAGATGTGTCCAGGGCACTTTCTACTAATAGAATCTCCCATTTCTCCTTTAATCCGTTGTAACAATTTGGAAAGCATATATGGCAGGTGTTTTTCTGTTATTTCTGTTATTAGTAACCATAGCAGGCAAATACATAAAGATTCACTATGCTTGTTCAAAATGAGCCCTGATTTTCCCTGCTACTGAAGTGCCAGATGACTGTTTTTGCCCTATTCTTTCTCTTCAGTGCCCTCCTTTCCCATTGTTTCTCTCTGGATGTTGTGGGAAGTATTTCAGAAGATTGCTTTACAACTGACCAGACTAGTAGGTCATCCTTGAACTCACTAGGCTTGTGAAGTTTATGTAGATTGAAGAGTTCTATACACCAATTAAACAGAGAGACTGGCATTTTGATTTAAAAAGAGCTCCATTTCCATTGTTCTGCATATCACACTTAAACGCTCAGATTTTGTTTATATATAAATACAGATAATTAAAAAAATACTAAATATGTATATGTGTATATATGTATATTTGTGTGTGTGTGTATATATATATGTGTGCTTTACAGGCTCTGTTTTAAGGTAATGTATATACTATATATGTCTATGAATATAAATGTAAAAGTATTAATATATTTATATAAAGAACCTTAAACATATACTTTTAATATAAACATATGTATATTTAAACATATTTATATTTTTATATACTAATATGTGTGTATATATATATAAATTACAGAGCCTGTAAAGCACAAAAATAGCTGCTGAAAAAGAAACAAAGATTTAATTCAAGAAAAAAAGGTGAATGTGCCTTGAAACATCTGTAAGAGTCCTTCCCCTTCTACATTGTCACGGGATACTGGCAGCATAGTGGGAAGGGAACACAAGTCTTTTCTTTGTAGGAAACTAACCCATTTGTGTGGATTTGCTTTTTTTTTCACACTAATATGCATTTGAGAGAGCTTGATTTTTTTTTTCTAGAAGTAGGATCATTTTCACCAGTGTTCCCTGGGTTTCTCATTTCAAGTAGATAACACGGGGACATTAGCATTTGTCTGACATGTCACTGACCCAAGAGAGGTGCTCGTACACCTACCAGTGCTTGGTGTATAAACAGTGACAGGTGGAGGACATTTTAACTTCAAGAAGAACAGAGAAGGAAAGAGAATACAAGAATGGGCAGCATCATCTCTGATACCATGCCCTACGAAAAGTTACAAAACCCTTTCACTATACCAGTAATGGGCGCTTACTCATCTAGCTGTACGTATAGCACCCACAAGACAGCGACTGTGACAGCGACTCATCCATAATGCAAGTGAAGGGTAGGTATGTATCCAGTATCCCTCATTGCATTCTCTTCTTCAGTGTTTCCTAAATGCTGACTGGAATGCTGTTTCCTTTGTTCCTCATTTTGTCTTCTATAAATCAGGGTCATAAGTCTTAAGGTATCTCTAAAAGACATATATGTCTATGGCATAAGTCTAAAATACGTCAGTTTGACGACTGAGACATTTTGGCCCCCTACAGAATGTGTATACACTCTGAATGTGGACAGATAAACAAATACATGCATTGTGAAAAATCCACATCCAAGAACCTACTGCTTCCTCAGGTTGAGCACCGTGTCTGAACTCGGAGAGATTTTCTGTTTCCCTGTGGGTGTTAACTGTGAAATACCAGGCTTGATTTTTTAAGTGTGTTTTTCATCTACTTAAAAGCTATCATGAACTCAAAGGCAGAAAAAAATGATTTTTCAAGTCTTGTCAGAAAAGTGTTCTATAAAATATCCAATTTACGTACAAGCTTGAGAAGAGCTGCCATTTGTTCTGCATTCCTGCACTAGACTCATCATCCTGTATTCAAGCACCTCCGAATGAATACTGTGATTGGAAGAGGCTGTGGAGTCCAGAGTCTGCGTTTGGGTCTCTCTCTTAGGGTGTTTTTTTTGACCTTTTCCCAATCCCTTACTTTGTTTTTTCCCAAAATATCTTTTACTTTCTGCAGACTCTTCCTGCCGCTAGAGGTTTTCATGCAGGCCACGGGAACACTCAAAAGCATCCGTCAGTCTGTTGCTTCTCTGTCAGAGCAGTTGTGGCCACCTCGCCTGTCCTCTCCTTTTCTGCTGACACTTTCTGTTTCTCTCCCCCAACACACACACTTTCTATAGGCTTTTATCACTGTATTTTTTTTTGTTCTTGTGGATATGTGTGCAATCACTTACAAAAATGTGGTTGACATTTTGGTCTCAAAGTAGGCTCATTTGTGGCCATTTCTATTTTCCTCCACTGGGGAGATGCGAGACAGTAGCTGAGAAAATGTTGTTTCCTGTTTTCACACATTATATGCTTAAGGTCAAGAGGTTTGGCACTTCTGAGGAGCAGAGCTGTGAACATCACCAAGAGCGGAGGAGAGGTGCTTTTTATGAAGCTGAGACTGATTAATAAAAGGCTTTGAAGATGAAGGGTCTAGGTATCAAGAACCACCCAACGAAGGAGCTTAGATTCCTGTGGGTGCATGTTGGAATGCTCATCAAAGTCACTGGGAGTTGCCTCAACAGTTTATGGTGATAATGATCCCGGTTGCATGTGTCCTACGTGTCTTCAATATAAAATTAAAAAAAAAAAATCACCTCTGTAGTCCTTATTACAGATGCTTTCTAGGAAATCAGACTGATAGCAGCAGATAACATTACAGTGCTGCCGGCTAAATGCCTCACTCAAAACTCATTAAAGTTGAAGCAAAGATTCTCATCAGCCCTAGTGGTTTTAGGTCAATTCTGTACCACAGAGACACTCTTGCTGACTTAGCTGTGAAGGGGCAAACGTCTCCAACAGCACTGACAGGAAACATACAGGTACGTGCAGAACAGGTTAGTGGCCTCTACCAACAGGTTTCTATTCTCTCTCCTCATGACTGTGCAGATGCAGCATTAACTATTGCACTGAACTTGTACGTATGATGTGCTCTACTTGCAAGGAATGAAGTTAGCAAGTCAGTATTCCTGATCATAGGAATAATGAGGTCTGAAAAGAGGCTTAGAAACTCCTTAAATTCAGATGAGACTAATGCTTAAAGCATTTCATCAGCGAGTGATTAACACTTTCACAGTTATAAAAGAGTATTTCATAGGCATGTTCAGAAACCTCACAATACCAAGGCACAGTACTGCATTTTTCTGTAAGCTCTTCTTTGCTAATCAGGACTGCAGCAGAGAAATTCTCATGTTACTATATATATAACATAAAATAATTGCTAGGAAAATTGATTGTTTGATTTCTGTTATGTATTATTTTTTCTGTCTAATAATCTATGACTCTATGACTCTATTCAATAATGATTTGTCTCAGACTACTGGATTCCTTGTAAATAAATCTCAGTTTAATGTAGTAACTGGAATTTAGTAAGTAACAAATGAAAGCCTTTTATGTTTCTTTCCTAGCGGTACTGTGTATTCTGAGCGGTATATTGAGTACGGAGAGAGTTCAGAAAACAGGGTCCAGTCACCAGAGCATCTTGACAGGGGCTAGATCTAGGGTTTGCTGACAAATTCAAGGCAAGCATCCACACTGAAGACTATTTTCTAAGACCTTCAACACAAAAAGATGTAATTTGCCACTCTCAAATTTTGTATGGAAACACCTCTCATCCTTTAATATGCCATTCCCACTCTGACAACCGGTTCATCTACCAGTCTTGTAAGTTCACCTCAAAGTCATCTGAGTATCCTGACTAGTTTTAGGCGTTTCTTTACTTGACCAAGTGCTATCTACACCTGAAGTGGTACAGCCAAAAGCTCATCCAAACTCCCAGGATCCTTCCTCATCCTGTGTTGGGGTAAGCCTGCAGCCCCTTTTGGCCTCTCTTCTGGGGCCAGAAAATAGAAATAGTGCCTGCTTTCAAACCTAACTGATATTTTTACGTGACACACACTTTTAAATCAGATGGAAATTCATCATCTGTTTCTTTGCTAGTGGTGGAAATGATACAAGCTAGCTCAGTTCAAGACTTCCATTTTCCTCCTAACACTGAAGAACTGTATAACTTAACTAACACCTGAGTGTTTAGTGTTTTCTGTTTTTCTTTTTTCCTGAACACAAACAGACAATAGGCAGAGAATCTTGGATCCAGATGAAAGGAACCTCTGTCTTTATCTTTCCTAGCTGTGGCTGTCCTGCTGGAGGCACCAGCCATACCTGCTGGCCTAGGTCTCCCTGTGGGAGCCCTGCCAGTTTGGCACAAGCCCCGCAGAAGTCTCTGCCAGCCCTTGCAGAGGTCACATTTACTGTTCTTTATATTTGAGGGGTGTGCCCTTCTGCTCCACTTAGCCTCCACTTACCCTTTTGTAGGAAACCCAGGAGCTCCGTAGGTTCTGTGGAACTAAAGCTGGAGTTCGCCCTCGCTGCTGACAGCTACACCGACACTCAGATACCACCCTGCTGAAACAAAAGGTTTCTTGTCCTCCGTACATGTATTCTAGCAAGTGAGGGAACAGCTGCAATAAATCAGAACAGAAACCCATTCTACAAAGAGCACCCAGGGAGAAACTCTTCTTGGATTTGGGTAAAAAAGAGAATTGACTTACTGGCTCAAAGTGTGCGGGGCGGGAGGGGGGGAAATGTAACAAATCAATCATTACCAAAGCATTCTTGGTAAGAGAGGTTTTTTCTTTTTTTTTGTGGGGGGGGGGTTGTTTGTTTGTTTTGTTTGTTTGGCTTGGGTTATTTTTTCTGCAGATCCCTTTCCCCATTCCTAGAGAAAGGATAGAGGAGAATCCAGGATTTTCCCTGTGAAAAATGTACAAACAAATATTGTAAACAGTTCAACTGAATTCAATAGATTTCTAAAAGATCTAATAGATTAATTTTTGGTAGTCTTGAGGACTACCACGTTATACGGGCTTCAGTAAAAGAGAGCTATCAGGCTTTCCTGGGGGACCACAGAGGCTTCTAGCTTTAAAAGTGCCGAAAGCTTCAGAGCCTCCTGGAGAACCTCCTGTTGCTCTGCCCTTGGGATTTTAACTGCTTAGAAGCAGCACCCCTAATAATGAAACTAATGAGGCTTAGGGTACCTACTTTACACGTTGCAAAGTGCCCAAAGCAGAGTCAGTGGTGGGGAGATGAAACAAAATCAGCATAGGACTAAATTACACTTTTTTCATAATGAGGATAATGTAGTTCAATGCAAATGCAGGAGATTTTTCATAGGCAGGCTTTATGCTTAGGCTAGATGTCTAGGTACTTTACCATCAGCAGAAATTGCATGCTTTACACAAGACAGATGCCCACATTTGGCTTGTGTCATGGGAGCTGATTAGCTATTCCCCATTAAGGTTAATTTTTACAGCCAGAAGACTATCGTTTTGAAGTTATCAGACTACTACTACAGGATCTGAGAAGGTGCAGTTTCACAGGAACACAGGTCTAGAAGGAACCTGTCGACTGGAGGGAGTGAGGAGGATGGGGCCGGCCTCTTTACAGTGATGGCCACGGATAGAACTGGAGCTAATGGCCATAAAATGAAGCACCAAAAGTTCCACAGGAACTTAAGGAAAAATTTCTTGCCAGTGGGGGTGACAGAGCAGTGGAAGAGGCTGCCCAGAGAGGTTGTGGAGTCTCCTTCTCTGGAGAGCTTCAAACCCGCTTGGACGCAGTCCTGAGCCACCTGCTCTAGGTGACCCTGCGTGTGCAGGGGGGTTGGACTGGATGATCTCTGAAGGTCCCTTCCAGGCTTAATGATTCTGTGATTCCATGACTCACTGAATTCAATATCCTGCTATTCCAGGTGGTCATGTTCGATTATACGTGCGTCTGTCTTTCTGTCTGTCTGTATGTCTATCTATGTATCTATCTATCTATGTATCTATCTATCTATTTATCTATCTACCTTTATTTGTAAGGTAAGGTTGGGAGAAGTTGCCTGGGGCATGGAAAAGTTTTAAAAATTGTGCTACATAATGTGAAGGCAAAAATTTCTGTTATATATACACTCTTTTGCACAGCTAGCACATATAAAGCCATCGCCATTTTGCTGTCTTTTTTCATCCTGTGGATGGATCAGCTCTCTGCTTGACGTAGCATTGCACTTCCAGTGACTTGGTTTAACAGAGAGATGGTAAGGACAATTTTTTACCTATTTGATGGAAGAGAGTTGGAGCTGAGCTGAGGTTCTGTGCTGTGCGAAAAAAGGTTGGTGCTGAACTTTTTCCAGTTTGTCCATATCTCTTTTGCATGGGACATCTTTAAACTGTTGTTCCAGAGGTCAACAACCAGAGAGATCAAAATCCAAATAGTATAAAAGACAATTTTTTATGACTGAAACCCCTGTTTCTCTATTGACTGAATACGCTAAGTTATTTTTGTTCTTTGCAAGACAACTACTTCATACCTTGTTAATTTAAAATTTAAACATCAGCTTCACCGGAAAATAATGATCTAGAAGTCACTAAAAGGAAAAGACTGTGATGATTTTTTTCTTTCTTGCCTACAGTTAAAATCCTCCTTCCAAGGTCTGGACAAATTGGCAGTATAAACAAGAGGTACATAAGGGGCATGCAGCAGATTTTAAAAGAGGAACTAAAATTTTATTCCACAATGTCTGTTTTCCTGTGTAACTGCCTAGAGAAATATTAAGATGTGAGCAATTTCATGTTGTAAACTTTACCAATGTATTTCTATTTTTTTCAGGCTTTGATGTAACAGTATTATGGAATGGAAACATCACAGTGCGCTTATCATTGAGAAACATGTGGTCAGTTAACTTAAAATACAGCTATTATGGAAGGTACGTTTTCATATGTTGATTCTTTCTCAAATATAGCCACAAAAGTTGATACAGTTTTTGCAAAAATAACTGTCACCCATAAATTCACAAGGCGAAGTCAACCATTTAATTTAAACAAACAAAAGGGTTATATTAACACCTGCTCAGAATTCCCATCTTATCCCATTCTGAGCTGAGGCAAAGCTACCATTGATTTTATTCTGACTCTTAGGTAGGACTCCTTGTTGCCATTACCCGTACCATAAAACACAGGCATGTTTTGCAGTGCTGCCTGGGAATATTTTGCAATGCTGTAACTCTGCAAGACTGAGCTCCGTGCTAGTGAAAGAGCATTTGTGAGACTCTGAGCAGTGCCAGGGTAGCGATGAACAAGGTTAATCGTGCAAGGAGCCTCCTGCTCTGCAGCTCGACCACCTCAGGAACACAGCTGCAATCTCCGTGTTTCCTCACAGGATAAATCAACCCAAGGGAGTAAGATGATAGGACTGCAGCACCTTTTTGAGGTTTGTCTTTTCCTGGCCTGTTCCAGGAGATTATTGTCACAGGAAATAGAGCAGTTTCTGTAGAGGGGAAGATATGAAGACACCGTTATGACTGGCTGTCAAAGAGAAGAATTCCTGGATGCAGAGCGCCCAGCTACACCTGGACTCTTGTAACCTCTTCATTTTTGCATAGTCCTGTATAGAAGGCACTGCCAGTCACTGATATTATGCCCATATCATTTTCCTTTTTCTACAGTTGCTATGTTAAAATAGTAATAAAAAATGTAGTAAACAGCTCCTCAATACACTTGCTATATTTTTGAAAGGTCCTGTAAGGTTAAGTACGTTATCTGGCAAGCCAGATGCCTCCACTACTCCTCCCAGTTCTTGATAAGTCCTCCCCAAAGACAGGACGTGTTGAACCCCATCTGCACTGACGTTTGGGACTTTATCTATTGGTCTTTATCTCTTCTGCCATGCAATGTACATACATGAAACCCTGGACTTCTGCACGTTAACGGCAAGCAGATTAAAAGAAGAAATGCGTCCTTTCCTTCTGCTGCTCTGGACAAGCAGAAGACCTGAATGCCAATGAATGAGTTCAGTCCAGAATATCAGAGCAGAATATCAATAGGGGACACACATCTTCCTTCAGCAGAAGTGAAGACGTGGTTTCTGCTGCATCTGCCTTGGTGTGTGCAGTGCAGAACGTGCTCTGTGTCAGCCCGTGACGTGTCTCTGGTATCAGACATTGCTTTTATTACTGCTGCATGCTCTAAGACATGAGTGAGGTTGTATCATGGCAGGGGCTTTACATGGGGAGGGGATTGTTTGTCTCGAAAAACTCAAGCTCTGCATCAACACAAGGAACTCCCAAACAATACCCAATACCCAGAGAATTGCAGATCCATACAGGGTCCTGGATGACTCTGGCTCTCCTGGTGGGGCAGTGACCCTGCTGGAGAGGTGTCCTCACCCCAGCTTCAGTCTGCGCTTGGGACCAAGCGATGAGCTCAGGCAGGGGGCCATGGGCATGTGGGTGCATGGGCACCCACAGTGAAGAATAGCTCAAATCTCCTAGTTCATCACACAAGCTGCTTGGCTCTTTTCTCTCCCAGACTGCAGGTTATGTTAGCAAGCACAAGGCCCTGGAGAACCCCTAAGTGAGGAGGTATTTTGGATTGTTTGTGGAGCAAAGCTTAGGCTCCAAGGGCAGATGGAAGCTATTACACTGTATGTACACCCTCATAACTATACCTAGTGTGTCTGATTTTTCTTTCTTGTTTTGCTTATCAGTTTGAATGACAAATTATTTATCTGCTTTCCTGGGGTACAGGAATACAAATAAAATGGATTTATGGTTCACACTTTTAACTGGCATTTATTATTAAATATTTGAGATCATTATCCCTTTTGCTCACTTGAAGCACTAGCACAGTTTGATATTATTGTAAACATCAGTTAACCTAAATTCATGGAAAAATATGAATATTACTCAAAACACATATCCTGGGATCAGTAAAGCATATAAATGAATGGGAAATGTCAAATTTCTAGCAGATAACACCTAATAAGTAACATTATATAAAGGATTGCAAAGGCCATTACAGTGCATGACAAAACTTTTAGTGTTATGTTTTATTCAAGACAGTCATAACTTTCAAAGCTCTTTCAAATGTTCCACAGCTTAAAAGCGCTTTAATTATCAAAACCACAATGTATTATGAAATATCAGTGGAGTGAGAACAGGGGTGACATTCTCTCTTTTTGCAGAGGGTTCAATAAAGCCACTAGTTTGACAGATGACAGTACTTCTGTTAATGCATTTATCTTTGTATGAACAACAGAGAACTCATTCACCCACTAAAACCAAAATCCTCCTTTCGCTGCAAATCTACAATCAAAAGGGTCAAGTGGGGCAAGTTCAGTATTCCATTACTGAGAGAAAATGTTGGCGGATGCTACATTACCGGTAACTACAAAGTCTTAGGAAAGGATTTGATATTAAAAGATTTTACAGAGTATATTGCATGTAGTTCAAGGGAATATTTTATGCTGATAGATACTGTGTTTTTTTATTTTATACGATGGAAAATATTTAGAGGCTGTCTACTGTCTGGAGGGAGGAAATCCTCCTAACCGGATACCCTATTATTTATAAACCAAAAATGTTAGGAAAATATGATTTCTGTGAGAAACTTTGATATCCAAAATTAATATTAAAAACTTCACAGTTTAAAGGGCAATCAGATACAGCCTTTTTGTTACAGCTTAATGTAAAGAAAATGTTTAGCTGTAAAAATTAAATGTAGCTTTTGGTATGGGTATCACTGACATTAAAATCTAATTAGGTACCACGTCTTTAAAACTATGCATTTTTTTCTTGACATGAATTTTACTAACATGAAAAATGGATAATTTGACCTGTTATATCTACAGTCAGTTCTTAGTTAAAGTATCAGATTTTCATATTTTTCTGGTAGTTAACAGGTTTTGTTACGAAGTTCCAGAGGCACTACAGAAATGATAGGAAATGCTATGTTACTGAAGCTCAGGTTTAATAATTAAATTAAAGATACTAGAGAGGAGGATATTATTCTTCAAATTTTCTTTAAGATCTGTGATTACATAATTTCTGTACAGTTTACATTAGTTACAAGCAAAGTGAACTATTCAAACACTCTAAATTACATCACGTGCTGTGCCCCTTTCAGCCTCCCTGTGCACCATACATATCTTTACACTAATGTTATCACAGAATACACCGATGTCCTGTGGGTCTGTGTGTGCTCCGAGCTCACATTGCAGCGAGTGACTGCAGCCTTGTGCAGAAACCTGGGCTTTGGCAGGCTTCGCTTAATGGCAAATTGCCTGGCTAGCAGCAGCTGTGAGATGGCATTTCTTTAAATTTCAAGTGAAGTAGCACTTATCTGTGCACAAAGTGCAGTGCTGGTAGTAGTCAACAGAAAGGAGTCAGCCATTAATTCTACGGGATTTTTGTCTAACCAAATAAATTACTCGGTGTGAATGAGTTCACAGCTCTGAACACATGATAAGTGCGTGTTATCTGTTCTGCTGCATCAATACCACTGAACAGTGGGTGGTCTGTTATGTGGCTTATTCCTGCTTCTGGTGAGTGCAGTTAGTTTGGCAAGCATTGGAATTATATTTAATTAAAGTTAAAATAAACACAACACATTTTCTTCATATCCTTTCCTGTTAGTAGAAATTTTCCATTTGTTAAAAAAGATTCTTGGCTGGGGAAAAGCCAATATTCTTTAACTTTCCTTCTACCTTGAGGAGTTTAGTTAGCTAGAACCTCAAACCATGCTGCTCCGTAGGTTCGGCATGGAAATTTTGTGATTTATAAGGATATTGTGAACGTTTTAAGGAAGGTTATTAATACAGGTTACTGTTGTAGTATCTAACATACAGGGAGCCAGTAGTATATAACATTTGAAGGCCCTGGTGTAGAGGATTGCAGCTTAAGAACAGGATTGTAATAAAGAAGAGCATTTACATTGTATAAATGCCATTTCTCCTTCTCTGCTCTATATGAGCATCCAGTGCAAAGTAACAAAATTTCCATTATACCTTGGCTGCAAGCTGCAGAACAATTGTCTTACAAGTCTTCTGAATTTGCAAGTTTTGCTCACATCAGTGAAAGAACTAAGTCAGAAAGCAAGTTTTTTGAAAAAATATTTTTTTTTATTTAAAATATTTAAGGTATTAGATTTAATAATTCTGTTAGAAGGAATGGCCTGCTTTGAACTTCTGCAAGAAAAGTGTTTATGTATATACATGTGTGAGAATACACTATCCCTAGTGTGTGCTACAGAGATACAAAGTTTACTGGATGTTTTATGTCACAACTTGCAAGTTTTTTTGGCAAGACTACTGCTCAGATGTTCTTTCTGATGGCTGTTATTTCTGTGCCACTGTACATCCATGATAACACACCCACTGGTGTGTGTATAATTTTATCACACTGAGGCCAAAAACACTGTCCTGCTGTATCACATAAACATTTTATTTATAGGCCAGTAGGACAGAAACCTTCCCAATATTTATCTTTGACCTCATGTAATGCGACATAAGATTGAGCATAAAGTGTACTTAGCTCCAGCTCCAGAGATACCTGTAGGACTAGTTGAACACAGAAGCAGAGCAGACATGAGCAGTTTCAGTCTGTAGCAGGGGAGCAAACTATCCTGCTAGCACCTCTGGAGCAGCACGCTCTCTGGCTTGAGACAGAATAAGGTATCACTCTGGTCTCTGCTATTCCAGCACTTAAGACTGTGCAAATGGCCTGAAACATACATTGGATTACAAAAATCTGGGATGTCGCTATAGTGAAAGAAAGAAAAATACCAGGGGCACAATAAAACATCTCTATGTGGGTTTTGTTTGTTTTAATTGGGCAGAAAAAAAGTAGCAGAGGAAAACAGCCAGAAATTTCTTTTAATTTTACCCCATGCTATCACAAAATACTAATTATGCTCCCACAAAGTACAGACTGACTTCCTTTCTTCTCATTGGGTTGTGCTCTGGCTCACTGAGGGGAGAGTAGAGCTCCTCATTCCTACCTCCCTGAGAACACCCAGGACGGCCCCATTTCATCCCAAAATTGGGCAGCTGTGCTCAGGAAAGGAATAAGAAGAGGAGATCAAGAAGATATACTAGTACCGGTGCTGCCAAAACATCCTTGCCAAAACAAAATGCAAAACTCTATTGATTTCAGTTGATTTTGCCTCAGACCTTCCTGCAGACAGACCAAGGTCAAAGTCCTGGTGCCATTTAGGTTTTTTTTCCAGCTGAATTGCTCCTTGGTAGCCTTTATGTACCACTTATACATATCTGCAGGGAAAGGAGTGCTCTGAGACCCCAGCTGCACCACCTCATCATTGCTGTCCTCGTCCTAGAGGCACCAACTTGATCTGGGGTAGTGGAGATCTCACACAAGTTAAGCTCTGTTGTCCTAGACATGGGTTTATAACCTGGATACAAACAAACAAAAAAAAATCCCACCCCAGACCTCTCATGTCAAATAAAATCCACAGAATCAATTAAAAATTTAATTAAGAATTGACATATCAGCTCTTGTTGTGTTTCAACATGAAATAGTGTAATCTTGGGTTTGGATAAGGCATCCAAGTCAAAATAGAAAATCGTGCCCTTGCCTGCTTGATGAAGAGGAAACATTTCACCTTTCAAAGCCTTTTGGCCCCTTTTTCTCTTGGAAGACACAGTTAACATCGCCTGAGTCAATATTATTTCTCCACACATAACTATCACACAGACCTTATAGAGATTCAGCATTAACATTTCTGGAAGTTTTAACAACCTGTCTCAGGACTTGAGAAATGAAAGGTAAAAGGAAAGTTTTCAAGGTTGTTTACTGCTGCATAGGAATTGACTTTTTTATGCCATGGATTTTTTATTTATCAAAAGCAGGCTTGCCATCGCCCCAGATAAAGTGAGAACTGCAAATTATTTTTACACTCCTGTTTAGCAGATATTCAGAGTTACCATTTGCAGGGCATAAATGTGAGTTCAAGCTGCAGCTGAGCCAGGGGTGGTTCAGGTTAAAGATACCAGGAAAAATTTCTACAGGGAAAGAGTGGTGAAGCACTGGAACAGGTTCCCCAGGGAAGTGGTGGAGTTGCCGTCCCTGGCAGTGCACTGGCTGCACATATAGAGAAGGTCCTTGCTCTCAGCAGCAGAGCACCACCCCAAAGAGGCCCTACAAGATAACTCTTTTTTCTGCGAGTACTTTGAGCACAGAGATGGAATTGTGTAAAACACATGCTGTAACCAACAAGCAAAATACCACTGTCTACCGTGGCAGGCCCTGGTGTATGTTATCAGCCCAAACTCCCATGCAACTAGACATGGAAGAGAAAGGGCGCAAGGAACATTCCCAAAGAAGGAAACAAGTGTCGCAAGGAAGGAAAATGCCTTTCATATACCTGACCACAACAGTTTGGATTCTGTGGAATAAAACCCTGGGCTTCCATGACTTTTAGATTAATGAATCCACCCAGTTTAACACTGTTGCTAAAGTAAACAAGTTACTCTGAGAAATGACTAAACCTGTTACTCCTTTAAATGGATTCTTTTAAATAATCTTTTAAAAAACACACAGATAAGACTAATTTGCTGAGCTCTTTTATAGCAATCTGTGATATTTTAATTTGCACAGTGTATGGCTTCACATATTATCAAAATTGGTATCTATTTTTGCTTGTATTTGTTCTTAAGTAGTTTATTACTCAACGCTACAAATGAGTCATTTCTTTTCAGATTAGATTACAGAAAAGAGTAAAGAACAAAAGGTAAAATCTCTGTGACAGTGGATCAGGAGGGAGTTTTCTACAAAATACTTGCTGTTTCTGTTCCTAAAAATGTCATGATGGCCATTAAAATGTTATTCTAAATGCTGTAAAAAAAAGTCAAAACCCAAAAGAGAGGAAATGTCTCTGCCAGTATGTTACTAGACTGAGATCAGCCTCCAAATCGGACTGATAATGTTCTTCTGCAGCAGGCTTCAAACAGTCCCTACAACAACTCTTATTTGTGAGGCATTAAGACATGATCTGAAAAAATGCAGAATTAAATATAAACACGGATGTAGTGTGAGGCGTGTGCAGCTCAGCCAGGCAAGTTCTTAAAGTCATGCTGACCTGGCACAGGCTGCTCACAGTGAAGCCTAGCACAAAATGCTGGCCTTGCCACCCTTGCAAGCCCAGTTCTCCTGGATCCCAGTCAGTTTTGACGGCACAAGGTGAGCTTAAAGTCCAGCCAGGACAATTTAGTTTGCATTTCGTGAATACCAACAGTTCAATGCAATGATCAACTAAGCCCACAGTTCTAGAAATCCAACGGTGGAGCACAAATGAAGTAAAGACAGCACAACTTCATAACTGTGTGTAACTAGGTGTAGCATTAGATTCAAAACTTTTAGCAGCTCCTACTGCTTGTTCTCGATTTGCAGCTGGAGTCTTGTGTGATCTAATTGGCTTTTGCAGCAGCAGTAACAGAGTTTGAGTCTGACCTCCAGGGATCAGTGTTGATAAAACAAGATTATTATCTTTGTGGACCTCAGTCAAAATCCGAGGTTTGCAATTTCAGTTATAAACAGCGCACACAGATGAACTGCTTGAAAACAAAGCTTCTGTTTCTGCGTAATTGCTTTTAGTAATGAGAAAAGGAGAGGAAAACTATATGACATACATGCCAAGATGTTTGCAAACAGAATGTTTCTCTCAGGCACTATCACCCAAAGTTGTTTAGACATTTCATTAAAAATTTAGGAAAAGCAAAATAAATATTTTGTAAAGGAAACCTCAGCTTATATTATAGTGCTTGATTCCTACTGCACAGCTGATTGCTTGGGCTGATGGATGCATCCTGCCCTTAAGTGTGAGCAGCAAGGGAGGCTGTAAGGAACAGCCCCAGCCCCTGGTTGAGGCAGAGCAGGTAGCGCAGAAGTGGTTTATGCTCTGCAGAGCTCCTCATAAGCATTTTCAGATCACTTGGCCTGAATATGTACCCTCCTGCCTACTGGGAAATAAAAGGGATTAATGACCAGATGAGGGGTATCATGTTAGGAGACTCATGGTAGATCTTATCTCTCTCTACAACTACCTGAAAGGAGTCGATCTCTTCTCCAAAATAACTCTATAGATAGAACAAGAGGAAATGGCCTCAAGTTGCACCAGGGGAGGTTCAAGTTAAACAGTAGGAAGAATTTCTACATGGAAAGAGTAGTCAAACATTGGAACAGGCTGCCCAGGAAAGTGGTGGAGCCACCGAGCCTGGCAGTGTTCAAGAAACGTGTAGATGAGGCACTTAGAGACGTGGTTTAGCAGGTATGGTGTTGAAGGCCTTACGGCTGGACTCGATGATCTTGAAGGTCTTTTACTACCATAATAGTTCTATGATTCTATGTTCCAGCTGAGATCTATGGGTGTTTGGGAGTGGGCTCAATGTTGAGCTTTGAGGAACCTACCTTGCAACAGTATTTAAGTTAATTAGAGACAGAAAGGCATTCAAAGTCCAACTCCAAGCATTCCTAAATTCATCAACACTTGTCTTTGGGGATCGTATGTTGCCCACACTGTCAGTAACTCTCAGTAACATCAGGGGTAAACAGTGAGCTTTAAGCTGACTCTCTGGGACATCCTGTTAGGGCCAAGGGTTTAGAGTTTCTCTCTGGATCATGTCCTGTGCAATTTTTTCTTTGGGAATGCAGACAAAGTAGGAAATGGCATCCAAAAATAGAGCAGCTAATGACTTGGGATTCTCCATTTTGAGTTCTGAAATTCAACAATCAGTAATCCCAGGTTCAGCATTTATCATCAAGAATCACTTCTGAGAACTTCACTCACTCTCCTGTACTTCCTTTTGACCCATATGTTTTGCCTTCTTTTGCTGATATTAAATATTTTGCTAACATTAAAAATAAAAAGATATATATTACCATTAAAAAAATCTGCAATTATCTACATCCTCTTATGGCCTTATGATGTTTATGTGCACTGTAGCAAATAAATGATAGCAAAGCTTCACTTGCCAGTATGCTGTAAACTAATGGATAAAAGACTCCACTCTTTATGGCCCCTCCTTTGTTCAACAACTCAAATCAGATGTTCTCACATTAAGACAGGACAGACACATGAGTTTGATGCTTTGCTCAGAGTCACAGAGCAAGCACAAGTGTAGGTTTGTCTCTGCTGTCGCTGCTCTAGGCATCTGAGCAATGAGAAACAGAGAGAAAGCATCTATGTTAAATGTATGCATTTATGTGTTCTTAATAAAAGCCATGAATAAAATGCCCATTTTTACTAGCACTAAAAAAAAAAAGAGAGGCAGAGCAAGATAGGCTTTTCCTTTGATCCTCATTAGATGCCCTTAGCAACTGTGGCAGTTACTGAAAAAGTTTCTTCTCAGTACAAGGAGAAACTGTGTGTGAAAGCAGAGATAAAGTCTGAGGTGCTGGTTTCCCAGTGCTTCTTCAAGTAGCTCAGTGGAACAAAAAATGTTCCTTTAAACTATAGCAGCTTTGGAGAAACAGCAGGAGGATCTTGAAATCAGAAAACAAAATATTTTAGCGTTACTAAACAGAAGCTTTCTGAATGAAGGGCTGAAAACACATGACCATGAGGAATTTAGATTGAATTAAAAATACAATATTTATCTAACTGTCCTTCCTGACATTTTTTCAGGCATCTGATATTGTTATTGAGAAATAATCCTCTGTGAAGCACAAAAACATACCACGGGGCCTTGTTCCCATAGATCTGAGATCTTTTAGTTTAATCTTCACCTAAACAAATATTCCCTTAAATAAAATAGAATAATATACTCCAAGGCATGCGCTGAGTGTTTTCAGTTGCTTAGGAGAGCAAACACGGGCCCCGTGTTCCTGTTTCCTATGGCCCTGCTTCCTTTCCCACGTGCCGCGCTTCTCCGACTCCCTGACCTGCACGGAGGCCTGGCTGCCCCGGTGCTCTTCCCTTGGCCCTCCCAACACCTCCGTGCTCGGCAGCCCGCGGCCGCACAACAAGCTACGCAGGGGTCACCGCGGAAATTTCTGTGCTTCGTCAGAAATCTTCCCACTGTCGGTGCCAAAGAGCCATTTGACCTTCCCTGCACTTGAACTTGCTGCTTCTCTTATCTTGACCTTTCTGCTGCTTCTTTGACTCAGTTTTTATTTCCTGCACTGTTCCTTCTTCTCTGAGCTTAAGTAGCTTTACTGGATTTGTTACTGAATAGGCATTTCTTAAGTTTTCTTTTTCTTTTTCTTTTTTTTTTTTTTTAACTGATATATCCCAAGAAAAGAAATGCTTGTTTCAGTCAAGAAATTAAATGAATTTTTTATTCACACTCAAGCCTCTAAATCCAGACATAGCTCCAAAGAACAATTTTTCAAAAGAAAAGCAATTAAAATTTGGTAGCTTGGAAAATTCTTCTCAGTTTGACTGCTGCTTAGATGGCAGGTAAAATAAATAATTTAAAAGACTGCAGTGCCACACAAAGAAATTGTTACGCTTAAAAGCTGTATCTGGCTGGAACCTGTTTTGGTGTCATCATAGAATAAGCATTAAGGTTGGACCTTTAGAGATCATCTAGTCCAACTCCTCTGCTTGTCCAAACCCCACTAGTGTCTTAGCAGAAAAACAGCTGTTTCTCTTTTCCCCTCTTCCACTCATTCATTTACCAAGCAGTGTGATGTTTGGTGCTCCCTACCCTACTCTGAATAAATATTCACTATTATAGTTATCTGGTAAAGGTTATGGTACTGTGATTAACACTGAACAGTTCAAAAATGATGCAGAAAGAAATTGGGTGATGGTGATAACTGTTTATAACAATATGATAGAGATGACAAATAATAATGGCTTCTATGCATCTGAATGCACATTATTACCAAGGAATACTATAGGTCTTGGGAAATTATAAAGCCTTTTTAGGATTATTTACAATTGTAAACATATATGGGAAATGTTACCATCATGCTCTGAGTTGTACCATGCCTTATAATCTCTGCTCTATACCAGCTAATGAGCTGCCTAAGGAGAACACATTGATTTTTCCCTCTGACATTATTGTCTTACTATGTCAGAAAGGCTACTGATTTCATCGCAGAGGTAACTACATTTTAGTAGATTGTGTAGTGGTATTTTTCAGATTTCTTTGATTGATGGATTTCCACATACTTCTAATGGAGATGGGGATTCACGTAGTAGTGTCACTGCAAAAGTGTTCACGTTCACGCTGTACATATAGGAGTTTTCTTCTCTTGTCCTTTAAGGACCCTCAGGGAGCCGTCCACAGACCTCAGGATTTCCCCAAACTTTCTCCTTGGAAACTGTGCTTCATACTCTTTCTCCATGAGCCACTGATTTCCATTTCATACAATAAATGGGGGTCTGTATGAGACACCATGTTAAAGTTAAAAGCTGGTAGTTACTACAAAATTGGGAAGTCTTTATAATCACTATCCCTATGTCCTCACCTGTGCATACCTAAGCAAAGCCACAGCAAAAGAAAGGCCTTTTTTTGTAGTAGTAGTAGTAGTAGTAGCAATAGCAGCAGTAGTTAGTAACTACTTTTGGACCTCTTGGACTTTTGGAATGAACCTTGTCAGCAGAAAATCAAGGAAGAAATATACTGCCCTTGAAAACTGCAAATGGCCACAAGTTCCTCAGGCTATCATTTCCTCCTTATTGGTTGTTGTCAGGCCGACTATTTTTTTCTACAAGTGAGATCAGGGCAAGAAAAGAGATGTCCAGCTCTCTAGTACTGACATTTTGCTGACATCTCTTTCCCTCAGGCTGGATTTTGGATAAAGAAGGAAAGGAGGTCATGGTGTGCCTATTCTAAGAGTCTAGTAAATGGGAAACAGTGACTCTCTCTCTCAACAAATAACTTCTAGTCTTGGTGATCTGAGAGGAACTACTGTACTGAAGAACAATTTAAGACATAGCTGATGATGCCACAGTCCTTGTTTAATAATACACTTTCTTAGAGGCCAAGGATAACAGAAATGTGCACATGGAAGTAAGCCACATTTCTGACATCCAATTCAAGCATGAATCCAGGTTGGCACATTCCTAGCTAATGTTTGTGTATGTCTATTATTTCTATCTGTGCCTTCTTAAAAGGTACAGTTATTGATCTCATTTCGCAACACTGGAAAGAAGTGACTGTAGAAAGTGGACTAAATACTAACAAGGAAGCACCAGATTTGAATAACTTGCCTCTCCTTCCCATGGATAGGGGAAGGCAAGGCAGTGTATCTTGATCCAGTCATACAGTGTCCATACAGCTGAACAACTTCTAAAATGTCTGGTAGATTCTTTTGACTTTACTGTATATGAATTTAGAAACATAAAAAAAAAAAAAAATCTCTAAGGATCTCCAAAGCTATGGCACATCTAACATTGTGCATAGTGGCCAGGAAGGACCAACAGCAAAGTAAGGTTGGAGCCCTCTGCATTATGGAGAGGAAGTGAAAGCCCCCTCTGAGACCTGATAACATCAGTTAGGTTGAGGAGTCACTTCCCAAGTGGAAGCTGAAATCAGATACAACTCTGATAACATCCACCAGGAAATTACAGAAATCTGCAGAATTCATTAGTTTCCAAGAAGACCTAGTTGTTTTTCTGTACCAAGGAAGTGGATGTACAAGGTATTTGTACAAGCAGGTTGAACAAGTAGTATGACAAAGATCCTGTCGCCCGTGCCTCCAAACATATACACATCTCTTTATACGTTGCTACCTGATGAGACATGTATTCAGCTGTGTCCCTGGGCACTTCCTCTGCTGTCTCTGCACCCAACAATATCTCATCTGACTTTGCTTCCTATTATTATTTTCCAGAGCTTCATTTAAATCTCAACATTTTGTCAGAAATTTGAAGTAAATCAAAAACAAGTCATGGTAGCTAATATTCTTATAAATTGTTAAAATGTAATGAATATAAGTTTGGCCATGACACTCCCTTTTTGAGACATTTTATTAGCTTTTGTTCATTGCATCACATATCTGGTTGTTAGTATAATTGTAACTCTTCCAACTAATCCAGTTTTTCTCTCTGTCCCACCTTGACTATTAAGTACCCTTTCTCTTGATTCTTACTATCTCTGTGCCTATTCACATCAGCCAGTGATTGTTGTGCTATTAATGAATAATTTTTGATCTTGCCATGACACATGAATGACACAGCATTTCAAGTATCACACAGACTTTCCCCCATACTTGGATGACTTTATTACAGGACTGGGTGGCAACTGTCTGGTATAAATATCTGATGTTTGTACAACTACTACTGTTTCACTGATGTCTGAGGTCTAAACGGATTTCTTCGTTTTATGCAATGCCATTATACAGGCAATTGTTGGTGCAATCATGATCATATACCTGATTATTGCTCACTCAAGCTGCTGTAGAAATGTAATGGCAAGTGCAGTGTGGTGACACAGTACACAGAATATTAGCTATGGTTGAGCACAAAGATATTATTTCTATTTATTCACTGATAAGTGAACAGTAAATGTGGGAGGGGAGAAGCTTACTTTTGAGGCTTATGATAAGTATATCATAATGACTCATTTTATCTATTCTCAAAAAACAGGATTATTTACAATTTTTTTATCAACCTCTACTTATCATGCAGTTTAATTAGGACTAACTATTTACAAATAGTGCTCTCCCCAATATTAATCTCCATCAGTATTCCTTGCAGAGCAAAGGCATCCTAGATCACTCCTCATGCTGACATGCTAGCAACCCCTGATCATGCTGGCAATCTGCACATCAAATGTCTGCACAACAGACAAAAAGACGCAGCACTAGTTTTCATGCAAATCTCAAGTTATAATTTTCACAAGATCATCTCATTATCAGATGCTTCAGATGCCTATCCACCCATTATTTTGCCTAAAGTTACACTATTAAATCCGCAAACCTGAATATAACCAAACTGATTTTAGATTTATACTACTCTCTACTTGCTACTCAGTGATATTTGTTTCCAGTTAAAATTCTCTAGGTCTACTATTACCTAACCCTACCTTTGTTAAGAAGATCTGCATAGGATTTTTAGAGAGTCAGCACATAGTTCAATAGTCTTGTTGCCAGTCCACTTTCCCATAATGTGGCAACATTATCACCAGCTTTCACAGGAATTTGAAGAAACCTCCTGAATCACTGGTTGATTCTGCTATTAGAGGTCACACAGCCATTCAGGAAAGCAGCTTGAAACCTTTGACTTCAGTCCAGTAAAGCACTTAACAAAATGAAAGCTGCCATTATCATCAACAGGGCTGTAGCTGTTCTTAAAGGAAGCATATGTTTACACATTCATTTAGATCATAGTCCAAGATCATATTCATTTGTTCTGGAGATAAAGGTTAAATGAGGTTTTCATTAGTATCTCTGATTTTCTTAAATTCAGATCTTACCATACTTGCTGCATACTTTCCACACGCCTGAATAAGTGAAATAGGCTAATGTGAGCAGTGGTGCTAACTGGAGACTATGGAGCAAAGCACAGTTTGCCCTGCCCAAGAGGCATTCACCAATTCCAGCATAAGTAGGGGAAACTGGCTCATTTAAGCTACTCGGTAAAACTTCCAAACTGCGAGCTCCTGCAACTGCCTGAGCTATTTGCAAAGACTACGTGTGTGTTCACATTCTTATCACAACCATTGGACTATGTTAATTCATCTAGCTTTAAGGGGGAAAAAATATTCTCTTTGTGAGTCTAAAAATTAAATATATCTAGCTGGGGCAGTATTTTAAAGGATGCTTCTCTAGAGGCTAATTTAATAAACAGCTGTTTATTAAATTAAGGGAAATGTGGAGCTTTCTACATTTTACACTTTCTACATTTTACAAAGGAAAGATAAGACTTAAGATAAACTAGAACAAAAAGGTAATATTTTTAGATTCTCTACAAGACAATAGTATCTTTTGGAATATTCCATACCCTGACAAGTTTTCAAATCAGTTTTCATACTCCAAAACAAGTTTACGCTTTCTCTCCTTTTCTTGACATAAATTTCAAAGCAAAAGCTGAGTGAGTTATTACTGTTCACGCTGCATACAAAAGGATACACAAAAGAATAAAGAAAACTGATCAAATGTTATTAGCAGAAATGGACTGGGATGAGATGAGACTATCCTATTCTCAGGATTATTCTTCAAAGCAATTTTAGGTTATAAAATGCATAATATAATGCCTGTACAGCTGAATGACATTTTCTTTCATTAGAACATAGCAGCCAAGCACTAACTGAAGGTAAAGCCTCTCTGTTCTTTTGTAGTTGTGTAGATAAATGTTAAGGCATGCATCTACCTTATATCTAATTGTTATTTAGAAATAAGTCTATTTTTAATATTTTCCTTTAATAAGCATAAAAAAAATCATTAGCCAGCTACAGCTGATTTTAACAGTTCTTGCTGCAATACAGTTATATTTTGACAACATATTTATACTAAATTTATTTTCTTGAATTTTATCTCTCTAAATATTCAGTGATTGGTTAGAAAGGCTCCTGCAGGGCATTTTTCAAAGATGTCAAACTGAAAGGTTTACTTCCAGAAAAGCATGAAAAACAATATCGTTCTCCTCTAGACCAGAGACTTCTCCAGCAGATATATTTTTGTCAAATATAAGCAGTGGAGCTCAGAGTAGTGCCTGCTGGTAAACATAGTCTGTGGATAAGATCTAGTGGTCCCTTCTGGCCTTAAGAAATTACATAGCCATTAAGACTCCTTCCTTTAAAATGAGTGTAAATTTTTAATTTTAAGTACTGTATTCATGATCAGAGTGATGCAATCTTCAAGGATATTTGAATAAGCTCCTGAGTCCAAAAATCTCCTGACTTGTGGAAGATCAATCCCAAGCACATAATCTCTTCAGATATTTTAAATAGCAAATGTGTTCATTTACATTAACACTATTGTGATCAAAATCAAAGAGATTTGATTTTAAAATCCAAGAGGTGTCATGTGACCATTACTGAAGGTTGGAATGGAGGTGAGGTGACCCAGCTGGTGCTTCAGAGAGCAGTGGGCCTCTGGAAATCCTCTTCAAGCCTCAGGCCATGGAAGGGCACCAGGTATTATCATAACTCCCTTACTGCAGCTCTGCTCGCGCTGCCCCGGGGGCACTGGAGTGGTGAGGAAGTGAGAAATTGCGCAGTGCAAATCCTATGGGATCGGGAGCCCAAGGGCCACCTAGTGCTAATGAGGAAATCCTTCCTCCTTGCTGTAAGTATCTGCAACTCCCGGTAGACCCTGCCATGCCTGAGCAGGGGAGCCTGAGCAGTGGAACTGCCTCCATCTCCAGCCAGGTCTCACAGGCTCTTTTGGAGCTGTAGACAGTCCAGGAGAAATACTGGGAGGACACATCCTGGAGAAATGGAGAACATCTGCACATCTGCCTGGCTTTTCCAGGACGTTGCTAGAGAATGGGCCTCTAGAGAGATCTTCTTGTCTTTCAAAGCAGAATCACCTCTCTCCCCACCCCCGAAAACTGTCAAAATATGAGCTGCCAAAACTTAAACAAATAAACAAACTAAACAAAATCAAACAAGCAAACAAAGAATCAGAGCTACGGTATCTGCAAACTCTTTTGGTTTTCACAGCGGATGGGAAGATCTGCATACTTCTCCAGTTTTGACTTCTTATGGAAATAAAGCACATAATTGAAGAAGCTGTCCGTAGAACATTCATGCTCCTAAGCTATGCTTTTCATTCCAGTTTCACTCGGTTTGGCTACAAGAGATGGCGGGTTTGACCTGGTCTGAATTTGGACTCCAATTTGATGCTGTCCTTGGGTTTTCAAAGGCATGACCAACTCTGAGAACTGTAGGCAAAGATCCATTCAGTTTGAGTTTGGTAAACTTCTGGCACTGGGGCAATTGGAAGGCGAATGCCGGGTCACAGCACAGAGAAGCAGAAGTCCTTAGCTGCCGCCACCAAAATCACCTTGAAGGGGCAGAGAGAGTGCTCCCTGTTTTGAAAGGAATTTCTATTTTTTTCTCTCCTCTTTTTCTTTTTATCATCCTGCTTCTTTTTCACTGTTCTCTGGTAATACCAACTCCTTAAGGTCAATCCATTGTTCTTTAGGAGTGTGATAGGGATATGTTGAGCTGAGTCACGCAGTATTTACCAGTTCCACACCTTTCAGCATTCTGCCACAGAAAATGGAGGTAAAAGAGCTGTGTGTGATTACTGTTGCTTCCTAAATAAAATGCATTTTTTAAAGAAAATGACAAAGAAAAATCACTCCAAAAAGAAAATTGCTTTTCAATACAACTTCTTAGTGTTTTCATAAGCCTACAGTGAAACTGAAACTGTTCCCGGTCCAACAGCATTCACAAGCATTCGCTTATTAACACATGAACATATGCCTAAGAAGAACAGGAACAGGAATTTAGCAAAGAAGCATATTTTAAATTCCACTGGAGACAAACACAGAATAAGAATCAATAAGAAAAAATAAATCTGCATTACAATTCTGACAGATTAATGGAAAATCTATTGTTTTTTTAAAGGCAAATAGAATTTTAGACTGAACATATGGAGAAAACCTGAACCGGAGAGGAAAAAGTCTACATAAAGCCTACATAGTATGAATCATATCTAATGTGAGCCATTATGTAAGACACTTACCTTCATTTTCTTTGCAAAAATATTCCTATTTTAAGTTATTCTTGATTTGCCTTTAACAAACAGGTTCTAACATCTGCATAAAACACCTGTTTTGCAGCCCAAACATCCAAAGGGACGATCTCAAATCTGGAGATGGCTGCGTATATGCTGATGAGATACTTTTTATACTTGAAATTTCACCATTTGACTGCAGTGAAGAAGCTATTGGAAGCAGCAGATGTTCTACTTCTGGTGTGGAATAATTGCTACAGAGCTGCAATTGGATGAACTAAAGATCTCACTGGATATATTGGCAAGTATTTACTTTTTTCACCTTTGCTCTACAAAGCAAATTTTTATAATAACTAAATCCAAACAGATTTTTTTTTCAGTCTTGCCCATGTAATCATTGTTCAACATTTTTTCCCTCTCCTTGACAGATTAGAAGTATGTGCCAGGAATGCAGCTTCGGGGGCCTATCCATGCCTTGCTATTTTAGGTGTGGTTTGTCAGTACTCAGACTTCTACCCCTCGTTGCAGAGGAACGGAGCAACAGGAATAACAGTGCATAAAAAGAAACAATGAATTCTAAAATCATGAGAGGAAAGATGAATTCAATCTTCATCTCTGTCGTGTAAATCAAAGACTAAGATTTTTCAAAACATGTATGTTCAGACTATGTGCGTTACCATTTCTATAAAAATAATTACTCTAAAAACAAATTCTTTGGCCAAAAGGTGAGATAGGACCACCTTGCTTGACTTACTACATGAAGTAGACAAAGATTTTCACATAATAATTCCCCTTTTGAGCCAAATAGCTTAGAACTGAACTATAGCTTCCAAATGGGGAAAAAAAAAAAAAAAAAAAAAAAGTCATTTAAAAATGCCTTTTTAAAAAAAGGCTTCACCAGCTATTGGGAAATTTACCCTGAGCCTCCAGAGTCTCCTCCAGGTGTTAACTAGCTTCTTGGTAAATAACTGCACTGTGCTTTCAGTTTTACCAGTTATTAGCTTCCTAGGGCAGTGAATTTTATCATGCTAGGTCAGCAGCAATGGAGGATCGAATATTTCTTCTCTGAACACTAAGAATGGAATTCATCCCACTCTGTGTCAACCTTATTTAAATTTAAAAAAAATAAAAAGCAAAAAACAACAACAACTAATCTAAATTCCTTTTTTAGGCTTCTCCTTTAGCTTGTGAAAGAGCAGTCTTTTCCACTGTGTTAACTATAGGGAAAGTCTCGGGAATCAACTTAAATTTGAGGCCTGCCTTTTTGTCTGCTAAAATTAGGTGAGGCAAATTTCAGCCAAACTAGTCATGAGTCACTGTGATATCCTTCTCTTCGCATCAGCTGAACTTCTCTGCTGTGTGCCTGTTTTTTAAATTATAGTTAGCTCTTGTGGGTTTTCTCTGGATGATATTTTGCCCTTGAAGCCCAGTCTGAAAAGCAACTTTCAAGCAACTGCAGAATTTTCATTTCCTGCAGGAAGAGCTCTTGTCCTGCCTGGTCCTATTTTATTTTATTTTATTTTATTTTATTTTATTTTATTTTATTTTATTTTATCTTTTCCTCTTGAAACTTGTGGAAGTAAAGTTTTTTAAAGAAACTTCTAACATATTTGGCTAAAAATGGTTAATAGTTCTTGGTTAGGTACACAAATTCACAGATATGCACACCCACACAGGCATGTGCACAGACAAGTCATACAAGCTTAATTTTCCTACCTAGCAATTTCAAATGAAATTTGCAAATATTTTTTGGGGAAAAAACAAATGTATATTATTGCCATCACTGAGTGGCTAAAAATCATGGAAAGACTGGCTGCTAGTGGGGAAGCTGCATATTTTCCAGAATTTAAAAGGTAATTCATAAGTCTGATTTAATATAAAATGATTTAGATATAAGTGCACCAGGAGATGTCTTCTGCAGTTGCTTCCAATTAGCTGGTTTTATTTCATTTCATATTAATTCACTCCCAGCGACTTCTGTCTACCACATCTGCCCCACAGCTCTTAATGGCCCCTATAGACTACGGGGTTTTCCTCTAAGGAAACATTCATTTTGTATGAAGTCATCCTGAAGAAATCTGTTCTGATCGCTATGTGTAAGTTGTGCCTTAAACCAGTGGAGATTAGGAAGAATAATTCCCTTTTGCTCCACCAAAACACTCTTTCCACAGCAGGAAACTGAGTTCAATATTTAGTCTTAAGAGTACACTTGAAAAATAACTTTATGTAATATTGCAAGTCACATAGACTTGGATATAAAAATTTTGACTTAGGAAACTCGAATGACTTTAAAATTTCTTCCTGATAAAGGAGTCTTCAACATCATATTCTAAACTGTTGTGCAGTATTGGATGTTGATAAAAAGATGCCAAATTCCTTTTCTGAAAGTAGCTATGTCTCAGTGGTGATGTATTACCCAGGCAAGGGTCAGTATTCCTTCCTATAACAATATACGTCTTACACACTAGGAGTATACATATTTGCACCATATGAAATTCAACTCCAAAATATCTATCTTTGAAAAATACAGTGCTCTTAAGAAAATCACATGAAATATCTAGAGTAGAGCAAACAATGTAAACAAATTGCTGCTACTATTTGTAATCATCCTGAAGGAGATAGATTCTTTTTGCCAATTTGCACACTTTAGCGGCTTGTTGTTTCTTCCTTTCCTTTCCTTTCCTTTCCTTTCCTTTCCTTTCCTTTCCTTTCCTTTCCTTTCCTTTCCTTTCCTTTCCTTTCCTTTCCTTTCCTTTCCTTTCCTTTCCTTTCCTTTCCTTTCCTTTCCTTTCCTTTCCTTTCCTTTCCTTTCCTTTCCTTTCCTCTGTTTTTTCCACTGACCTCTCCAACAGTTGTGCTCTCCCAGAGGGAAAAAAAATCAATAGAAGATGATTTCCACAGATTTGTACTGTGAAGACTCATACACGTGCAAAAATTATTTAGTAGTGTGTTTTGCAAAAAATCCCAGTAACTGCATTACGGATATTCATGATGGGAAATTTAAAACATCATGTTTATCTAAATAAGGCCCTGATTTGGCATGCTCAAGTAAATAAGAAGAATGAATTTTAAATCTGAATTTTGCAAATATTCCTGAAAGAAATGTGATAAAGGAGAAGCCTCTGCAAGTCCTATCTTGTAGATGGTTAACTACATTGACTTCTACACACATTAATAAGTCCTCAACAGGGAAAGTAAATATTTCATAATCTGGATCAAACACTGGTTAATAAGCTATCTGAGCACCAATCTGTGTATATCCAAGTTTGGTCTGTTAATACACATTGTGAATTATTTCCATTTTTAAGTCCTCCTCCTCACTGTGATTTTATCACCGAGTATTTCAAAGGAAGAGTGGCAAAACATTCACGCTGGAAAAAAAAAAAAAAAAAAACAGACAGGAAACAGAAAAAATGTGATAGATCTGGAAACCTCATTTGAAATTTATAAGAGATTTCAATTGAATACTAAGTTTGTCAGTCCACAAAGGAAAAAAAGTAGGAGGCTGAGGGTGAATAAGTTTCCTGTGGTTCTTTATTTTTATCAAGACATAAAAGACAGAGCCCTGTACTCCAGCTGGCTTTGCAAAGCTGCTCAATCCGTGCCTCAACTCGGCCTGTGGTCGGGACAGTGACACAAAGTGAATCCTCTGGGCACTGGCTTGCAATGCTCAAGCACCGATTCATTCCTCACAGCATAAAGCTCTTTTCTTGCAGAATGCGATACCATATCCAATTTTACACACAAATAACTTTTTCATCAACATTTTTTTTTTCGTAATGTCTTTCTAAGAGAATACGCAAGTTAAAAGAGGCGAAAATACTGAGATGGAGGAAACCCAGCAAACGCTTTGCCACCAAACACAGCTTTGCTGACTATCGTGTGACTTGTTCGTGGTCCATAGAATACACCTAATTGCATCATTGATAAAAATAGGTCTTGCAAACCTACCTATATGAATACATTTGGACTTATATGAATACAACTTGTACGTGCAAATAAGGTCTGTGTGCAGGATAAGAAAGGGAAAGGATAGAGAAGAGCTTTCGGAAGGAATGACTGAGTTCAGGAAATTTGGTGATCAGGGAGCGGGTTGCCCTTCCTTTCCTCAGGAGCGGGTGCACATCTGTGATAGTTACAGGCCAGGTAGGACACTGACACTGACACAAAAGTAGGTTTTAAGCCATGTGGGTGCAAAGAAGCGTCTTGTTGTGGATAGATCACCGAACCACAGAACTGCTGCAGTTGGAAGGGACCTCTAGAGATCATCTAGTCCAACCCCCCTGCTCCAGCAGGGACACAAATGGAAGAACAAACCACAGCAGGGCTGGGAGGGCAACCTCAGGGCACTGGAAAGGGCAGGTTTGCATTTGGAGCAAGTATCAGTTCAGTTTTACCTGGGAAGGCTGTTGACCTTTATGTACTGTTTTGATTCCAAGTAAACTACCAGCAGCTTGAGGCTGTGATATGTGATTTTGACTCTTAATTAATTGGTTTAATTAAAAAATGTTTAGGCTAGAGCAGTAGAGCTGAGAACAAACAGAGGTGTAAACGCTGGGGTCAGCATTGCATTGGCTAAGAGAAACTGCAACACAGGTAGCAATTCAGGAATGACAGGATTCCCGCTATGGAACATGTGGACAACCAAGGAGAAATGTCTTTAACAGCAGAGCTACGCTGTTCTCCGTAGTCAGGAACTTTCTTTTCTTAAACAATGAAAATTTGGCAGAGATTTTTAACAGCACTCACAGGTAGCTGTTATATCTCGTTCTATTTATAAAAATGCTTATAGCTGTGCATTTTTGCATAATTACATCTGTCCAAATAGGAAAAAAAAAAAAAAGTGATGGAAACTTTGATTGGACTGCAGTATCTACTGAAGTTAACAAAGAGTAACTGCAAATCAAGAAGATTCCTTGTTGTTTTCTTTTTTTTTTTTTTTTGTTAAACTCCATAGAGAAGGCCAAATTCTGAGGAATGCAGATGAAAATTAATATAATAGAAAAAACAGTTGGCAGTAATGGAGATTTTTAAGTATTGCATTCAAATTGTTATTTTGATAAAGGAGTTTGAATCTCATTCCAGATCTCACTTTAACGGAAAACTCGAAACAGGTTTTTAACAAGCTGAGGAGTAATATCAGCCTTGTATCACATGATATGGGGATTAAAAATCACAAGCTTAAAACAGAGGAAATATAAAGGTGTTTTACAATCAATCATTTCCTCTTTTATATTTTTTACATCTGAATAGTGACTGATTCTCTCCTTTGCTTCCCATGGAAGTTAAATGTAAAAGACACTTGCTGTAAGAGTATTTTTTTTGGTACCATATTTATTCCAAGCTTCTCTCACATTTTCTTTATTTCCACAGGCTATCCATGCCTCAGGAGAGCCTGGGGATGAGCACCAGGTGAAAGCAATGCCATCCAAGTATCCTCACTTCTGGGTTTTTGGAGAGAGGGGCTTAAACCTGGGGTCTGCCTGTTGTGCTTAGGATAATCTGTGGGTTTCAGATCAGATTCACATATATCAATGTTGTTCAAATAGCCAGTGATGAGAATAATTTACAAAGGCAGTTAGTACTGAGAGCTGTCAGCATAGCTACTAATAACACTTCTGGGGACACTCAGCAAACACCTTTCACAATAGGAACAGAAGCCGCTCTCCTCCTCTAGCAGAGTCCTGACTAGGTGGGAGTTTTGCTTCAAAGTTCAGCAATGGGTTGTTGATGCTTTTGAACTCAGTGCTAATGAGAAAAAGACGGCTGGAGATCTTACAGTGCCTGCCAAGTACAATGAGAAAAGGTGATGAACTCTCAAGTATTATTATTCTGATTCAGGGTTAAAGAGCACAGCCAAAGAAAGTAAAACATCATTGCCCATTTTATATTCTGTGTGGAAAGAATTTCTGTCTCTTTTTCTTTTAATCTAGTTCTTATCAATGTTTTGTTTTTTGAAAAAAAAGGAATTATATATATGTATTTAGATATGTGCACATGTATGTATCAAACTTATCAGTATACTTAAATACACACACTACAAAAATTGCAATCTATAGCTTCCCATCTATCAGTGTCTTTGTCATGCTGAGAAATACAAACAAAAAGCGGGCTGGATATTAAGTCTTCCGTTCTTAGGATCAATCTCTGTGTGTGTTCTTCTCAGCCTTGCAGGGTAAACATATACAGCATGACTATGCAGGAATCACTTAGAGCAAAAGTGAACTTAAAAACCTTCAAACAATCTCGAATGTAACTGTCAGACCATGACAAAAATGTTTACACTTCTTTACCAAATCAAATTGTTTGCCCCTGTATATTCATGTTATCAACTGTGAGATGGAGTGCACAGAAACTGAGAAGACAACTGCTTTTGTGCTTACGGGAAAGGGCAGGATTTGCTGGTTCTGCATTCAATTCCTGTGTCTGTTTATTTCATGACAAGCCTTTAAGAATCGCTTTCCATCACCTTTATTTTTAAGCAGAGTCCTATTTTACTCTGAGTGCTCGTGTTCTTGACATACAATCAATGAAATAGTCTTTAATTTGTGCCATCATTAAAATAGAATAATATTACTGCCTGTCTCAATTAAATTTTGTGATGCTGAAACTGTACATATAAGAAACGGTGGGTATTCCGGAGCGAGGGATGTGAGATCAGGAATGGTGTATTTCATGGTTTTGAGACAGTTACGTTTAGAAGTATCATCAGAAGATGCTTATGTTAAAATAGCAGTATCGATTCCTGTGCTTATAATAAACTAATTTAAAATCACAACAGTAACCAGAACAACAAGTTTTTGACTAAAAAAAAATTGCACAGTATAGGTTTTTTTGTAAATCACTTTTTAATATTTTTATAGAGATATCCTACCAAGATGTCCCATAGAATTTACTGTGTGGTTGTGCAGTAGTTATGCAGAAAAATCTGACTATCTAAAAATACCTCAACTGACTGTTATGATGCAATACTGTAATGTGGGTGAAATATAGACTCTGTGTCCATAAAAAAATCTAAAATTTTTCTGAAAAAACATTCAAAATTTGGGGAAAAAGTTATTCACCTACACTGACACACTCTTGGCTGGCTCTGACTTTCTTTGAATATTACATCCAGTTTGGGGTCCCCAGTGCCAGAAGGACACCAGGAAACTGGAGTGAGTTTAGTGGATGCCCTAGTAAAGGCTGGAGCACTTGCCCTGGAAAGAACCTCTTCACTGTGGAGAGCAGATGTTCTCAAGGCACCTCACAGCAGTTCCCCAGCTTCTACACGGAGGTGACTGAGGAGGCAGAGCCAGGCTCTCTGTGGTAGTATATGGTGGGAAAAACCATAAGCATAAGCTGAGACAAAAGAAGTTCAGACTGGAGGTAAGGAGACACTTTTTGCATAGGAGGAGCAGTGGCACAGGTTGCCCAGAGGTTGCGCAATTCCATCCATGCAGATTTTCAAGCCCTGACTGGAAAAAGCTCTAAACAACCTTGTCAGAGCTCAGAGCTGACTTTGCTTGAGCAGGAGGTTGGACTGGAGCCCTCTTGAGGTCCCTTCCCCCCTGAATTTTCCTGTAATCTTACAATCCTACATTTCCAACTTTCAGAAGTGGAGTATCCACCCATGTGGAGATACATAGCAATGAACTAAACCACACAGCCATACCAAATATCCCATTGTTTTTAAGAGAAATTGAGCGAAATTGCAACACTACTTTGGCTGATAGATGTGGCAGGCTCAGCATGACTGTCACACTGAGTAAACAGCTTTGAACAAAGCTGAGCTGAACGGGCACCTCAGCCATCTTGTGATGCTGAGCACCTGGGGGACAGTGACCCAGGTGAGAACTATGTGGAGAATGAAGCCCACAGCTGCACTTGGTGCGATCCTAAAAGGAATATATCCGAGCAGAAGAAGCTAAGCTCAGGCAGGTTTAAGGCTGGGCTGAAGGAGTGGGTGTATGGGCTAGTAACTCAATCTCTGATCCAGAAGGATCTCTGGAACATCCTGTAAATGCATATAGACTGGTGAAGTGTGCACATACAGATTGGATGGAATTAGAAAACCTAGCTCTTCGGGACCTGATGAAGAATAAGCTCGCTATCGGACCCCCAAGCCGGTAGCCCCTGCTCCTCAATGCTGCCACAGATAGAAGAATTTTGTCATTTTAACAGAACCAAGAGGTCACCTGTTGTATTTTGTCTCTACATATGGAGAAGAGATACTGATGTGTTACCATCAGCTTCTCACAGATCATGTTGTACTAGATGACTAAGGTTTCAGTCCTAGGCCATCTGCACTAGGCTTTTAGCTAAGTATCTGATAAAATGAGATAGAATTAATCCAGGCAAGGGAGTTAAATTACTGATTTTTATTGTATTTTTTTACACATGCCTGATGTGAGTTTGGGCATAGCTTGCTTTGTCCAGGAAGCAGATATGGATGACTGATACTCAGTTTTCAAAGCTGAGCATATACAATATGTCTGTACATACAATATTTGCCTAAACTGTGTAGCTGTCAGACTGTGAATACAGCTGATATAATTGTACCTGCCAACATGTAGTTAGTTATGATCTTGCTTTCACAGCGAATTGCAATCCATGCTCATGCAGATTAGATGCACAGTTTCTTCCATTTTCTTAGGCATGTTATATATATATATATATACATGTATACATGCATATATATATATATATGTATCCATCTTGACTGGGTCTCAAGTCTTCTCTGCTTCTCTTTGACAAATTTGAGCTGAAAATACTAACATTACTTAAACTATTTACCATTTAAGCACTAAGTTAAATTCTTCTGGGTCTGTCATCCACCCTGGTCTCTAATGTATATAGGTCAACATTAGACCCCCTGGTTTCTGTACTCAGTCAAACAGAACCTGACTTTTTCTGAAAAGGCCAAAAGAAAGGCAAAGGCATTAGATTGATAAAATACAAGGGGAAGTAGTGTAAACATGTTGAGAATGAGGAAAGTTGCCTATTGACGATTTTGGCCTACTTACTCTTTAGGGATTTTGGCCTTTAATAGCACACTAAAATGATGAAGAGTTTATTACATGTCATTGTAGTATGCTATGAACCAGGCATGCAAAGAACCTCCACTAATTTTATATTGACTAGGCAAAAAACTATGGCCTAATGAGAGCTGCAGAAGTAATTGGGGGTAGATAGCTAGGAGAAGACATTTTTTGACACCATGTGTTGTAACTGTTCATAATTTTGAAGGTCTAATATGAACTAATATGAACTTATGACATAAAAGAATGTCATCTTAGACCCACAGTTTTGTTTTAGGTGTAATGAGAGGTTTCAGTATCAAAGCTGTTATTTGAGGAGGTGACTATGTAATTTTGAATGGCAGAGATAAACATAAATTTAAAATATACCACATTCTAGTAAAAAAAAGTGCTTTCAAAATGAGCCTTATAATTGAGGTTAGCCTTACTTTTTAGGCTCTATATTACTATGACTGGATCTTTAGTGTCAACTTCCTTTTTACAGTCCTTGCCTACTCCTTGTTCTGCCAACAGTTTTTCTGAGGAAAATTAGAGGACACCATGCTTGCAGTTCCTCATGAGTAAAGACCAGTTTTTGCCTAGGGAGGATACATCTGGCTATATAGCTATCAAGTGGTTCAAGTCTAGCACGGCTCATGTGCTCAGCTCTGCTTTGTCCCCTGTCTGCTGAGAGTTCCCATGACCAAGCAAGAAGATTGCAATATATTGTTTTACAGCTCCAAAGGAGTTCACCAAAATGCTACCTCCTGTTAAAAATAAATGAAAATGCAGAATCTTCTCCAAAAGGATACACTGAAGAAGATATCAAACACCATACTATATGGTTTATTCACTTCAGTATTGTTTTGCCTGCATGAAGATACAGGACATCAGTATTTAAATTCTCTCCCAGGCTTCTTTTCAAGATTCTGTCCTGACGAAGCCACTCACCAGGAAGAAGAATCTGGGAGCATCTGGAGAATCTGGGTGAAAATAGCGAGGGTCAGTCCCTGTTCCCTCATCTATTGTGGCAGCATGTCAGAAAGTCCCCTGCTTTTGTGCAGCTGCTGGGTGGCTGTAGATCTGAGCCTAGAAATGTAACCTTGCCATCATAATAATTAAGCAAAGAGGAAGCTTTCCCAGGGAAATGTGTGTCCTGGATCAACAGAAAATGTTTCCCGTGCGCCTGTTGTTTCTGCTGCAGGAACACAGCCTGTTGGCACAGTGAAAGATTTGTCTAAAAATTAGTGAAGTATTTTAATGCTGTGTCTTTTTTACAGTAAACATTTGTTCTGTTTCGTTTTGTTTTTCCTTTGAAGCTGTGGTGTGCAGAGACTCATGCTTGTGGATATTCCGTAGGCTACAGTTTGACTCTTTTACCAGTACAGAAACTGCATTTATTTTCCTTTACAGGTACTGGTGGGTATATTTTGTTCTGAGAAATTGGACAAGTCACTCAGTAACATCACAGAGCAGCCTTACTGGGGAAAAAAAAAAGCATGTCTGACATATAGAGATGGCTGGTGCTGTGATATCAGACTTTTTTAGGTCTGGAAGATTAAATTGCTACTCAGTGAATGCCTCTTTTGCTGAGTCTTTTCTTGAGGGGGAAGTGGGTGAACATACCACGCGTGTGTGTTGCTGGACATGGTCTGGCTTAAGTGGCCATAGAGCAGACCCGTGGATTACAGGGGTTTGCAGAAACCTTCTTAGGGAGGAGTTTGGTCTAGTGACTTCTGCAGAAATTCAACAAAAAAAAATGAAACCAATAATGTGCTTAAGCATATATTTTATTTAAAATAAACAGGCTCACGTTTATGAAGTTTAAGGGCTCTCTGAGCTGGAACCAGCTAGAAGATATTAATAGATATTAAGATATTAATAGAGAGCAAAAAAAAAAAAAAAACAAGAAAAAAGAAAAAATCTTAATGATATGTTAGATCAAATCACTCTTTTGGTGCTATATAAGTTTGAGACGCTTTTTTCAAGAAGGTCATAAGAAGATGACAGAGTTGAATTCTGCCTTGTAAAAGATATTTTTAAGGAAAACAACTGAGTTTCCATTCCTAATCTGTGCTGAAAAAAAAAAGTTCCTTTAGTGCTTTTATTGGACTTATTGGTACAGAGATAATGTTTTTCACTGAGAGGCACACAGGATTTTATGGGCACTATCTCTCACAGCAATATGAAGACAACTGGCAGTTTTATACCCTTACAACCTCTATTTGCAAAACCAAATGTTGAAGTTGTTCAAATACAATGTACAGACAGTGAGCGAACAAATGTGTCAGCAGGAAAGGAGCACAGAGAGATATGGAGACTCCCCAAGTTTGAAATAGCCCATTTGCTGACACAGTGAGGTCTGAGATGAGGTGCAGTAACACCGCTAACCTGTAATGCTCCTGTTTCAGCTGTGCCTGTTTTGACCGCAGATCCCTTCTCGTTGCCACTATCCTCTACAAATGAGGGGCACCAACTGGGAATCTCTGCTAAAGAACAATCTTCATTCCATACGAAATTTGGTTTGGAAAGTTGACTAGTATTTTGGCCCATCTCAGACTAGATCTGAGTCCTGACCAACGGGCTAAAACAGGCAAGTGTTTTGAAAAAATATAATTTTACTAATTACTACCCAGAACTTGAATTTATGCCTCTCTCCCTTTAGTTACAGTCTCCAGGGATAACATAGAGGAACCAAAGCTCTAGTCATGCCAGATGCTGATCATCCTCTAGGGGATCACACTCCTTCTCTTTGGATGCCAGTTACTGAATTTGCATTTTTAAAACTTTTGATCGCTCTATTTAGTAGTCGATAGGAGTGCAGCATTTCTCCCGAGAAAAGCCAAACAAATGAGTCACATCATAAGGTTTTTGAGGTTATCTTTGAGTCAGATAGACTTTGTCGTTGTCTTAATTGACTCTCAGCAGTACTAACTTTTTTTTCTGCCTACAGCCGGATGAACACAAAATAATGTCAACACATCCTGCAGGAGGAGGAGGCTTCCCTGCAGTAGGAGAGCAGAGGGCAATCATTGCAACAAATCGGTTCTATAGCCTTGAGTTTTTCCTCAAGAGCAACTGTTTTACCTCCTCTTGGGCTAATACACATGTAAACTCATATGCAGCTTGATTTCCACAGGAAGAATTCAGTGTAACCATATCAATGTAGTAGAATCATTTACCTATGGTATCATTTAATGTCTATAAATTAAATATCTGTATGAAACACAATAGTATATGTTTTCTTACCTGCAAAGGGAATTGGTCTAAAAGATCCAAACAGATTGTAGTCTTTACATTGCTGAAAACATACGATGAAACTGGAGAATACTTTTTATAGCCAGAGGCACACAAACTGTCACAGAAATTTAAGACAGGGAGGTGTTACAGAGAGTTGCGGATCAGGAAATGAAAGCAGAAGTTGCCTTCCTCTAGCATCATGCCTTGGGCACCCTGCACATTTAAAGGTCCTACCAGGACACTAGTGATAGCTGCAGGATCTCCAGGATTCAAATGCATCTTTGCCTTCCCTTGCTCTTCCCCGGTTCATTCCATTCCTTTGCTGGTTTTTCCCCGGTTCCTTCCTCATTTCCAGAGGGACTTGGACAGACTGGACAAGTGGGTGGTGAGAAACCTTATGAAATTTAAAAGGGCAAGTGCAAGGTCCTGCACCTGGGGAGGAATAACC
>VZSV01000007.1:12110637-12123603 GCA_013398735.1 Nothocercus julius | reverse complement strand
AGATGATCTCTAGAGGTCCCTTCCAACCTTAAGCATTTTATGATTCTATGATTCTTGCAGGAGTGGAGCTGCAGACAGGAAGGTATTGTAGACAGGCTGGAAGCACAGCAGTTCCGGCAGGAGGAAATGAAACGATGTGAGGAATTTCATGATAGATTTTCAATTGATAGAATGGGAGTGATTCTTTTTAGTAGAAATCACTGGATGAAAGGAAAACTAAAAGTTGCTCCCCATGGCTACAAGAACAAGTGATTTGCCCTCATCGAAAACCCAAAGCAAATACAGTGGGCAGTGGCATGATTTCCACTAGCGGAGGCTGAAGAGGACAGTCATAGAAATCACTGTGTGTGGCAATCCTTGGTACGTCCTTGCTGTCCTCCAGGGTTATAAATGTCTCTGGCATATTCACTGCCGTACACGCCACAAGGATGCCCTTAGCATACACGCGATCTCTTTGCATAGCATCTTGGAACAGCACAACTTCCTTGGATCTAGCATTCCTCTTCCTGCCATTTTCTGCCTATGATCCTACTTTGCATTTACGGTATTCTTAGTTTATTATCATTGTCAATGTTTTTGTACTTGCTGAACTTTCTACTCTGATTTTTAGCTTCTTCCTCACGCACATGAACCAGAAGCAGTGCACAGTTTCTGGCAGGGAAGGCAGAACTCATCTGAATGGTTTATGAGCAAAGGAGGGACATTCAGCTTTGGGACTGGCTGCTTCATCCCACAGCCCATGCACATCACTTGCTTTATACCTTTGTAGATGACCTGCTGCAATGGAATCAGAGGAGTTCGTGGGGTTGTTTTAATATATTACTAAGCAATCCAGGAGTACATTTGCATGTGCGCTGGAGGTCTAAACTAAGATACAACAGTGAAGAACATGGGTGGAATAAATCACCTAGAGTTATAGAGCTCTGTGGGTATTATTGCAAAGCACTAAGAGCAGCTGTGCTGTCCTAGATGCAAACCATAGCCTGATTTTCACCTACACAGGTGTTATGCTCCACATAATGTGGAGCAAACAAAAGCTAAGAGGAGAGTGTGTCTGATGCATGTTTGGTTGAGACTCTGCTTGAGATTAAGATACTTAAAGTGCAGGTGTCTGCACCTGCACCTAATGTGCACTCTCAATTTCTGAGCTCTTGTAAATTGAATGGATTGCCAATATAGCCAATACACTATGTGGTATTAATAGTCAACCTGATATAATTACAGGAGTCAAAAAAGCAGTTCAGCCCACCTTGAAGTTGATACCTACTAGCTCATTGCCTGAACCATGAAGTATTATTTTGGCTGTCTTCCTTTGATGGGAGTTTAGATACCTATTGTGTGATTAAACATCAAAACGTAGAAGTCTTCTGAAGTGACCAGCACCATGTTTCCTAATTCTCAGAACATGTGGCAGCAGAAATTCAAAACTCCTAAATTACATCACAAAATTCCACAGACATGTGAACAAGATTACTGTGTTTTCTCTTTAAACAGGATTACAATGAGAACTAACAGCATAACAAGTAAAATTGGTGACCTTCCGAAGAGTATAAGGAACCAAAACAACCATGTTTAAAGCCATTGGCACTCAGATAGTTCACTAATGCCAGGTTCTAACTGTGCCTAGCTGTTCATTTTATATACACCTACACTGCCCTGAGACATTTTACTGACACTGTGACAGAACAGAGGATTGCCTGCCCTCGAAGTGCTCTATTATTAATGAGCTCTGTACTGCATTTCAGGACAGGAAGAGAAGAATATTCTGTGCAAGTAAAACTGTACGGGTGTTTGAGTAAGCAGCATGCAATTATCCAGCCTGGAAGGTGGCCAGTGCACCAAGGCTGACACTTTAACACTAACCTTGCAACACTCAGGGTCCAGCACTTTTGCGGACTGTTTGCTGCACTTCATTTTCCAAGGCTGAGCTTTTGGCAGGAATGCATTCTCTGCTATAGTTTTCTTCCAGATATAGTCCCACAATCTACTTCTGCTGCCTAGCTCTAGTTTGGAGACCTTTGGAATGGAAGAGTGAGAACAATGGCTCATTCTTTCCTGCCCAGCAGCCTGCAGACATTTAAGTGACATGGAGTGGAAAATTACTCCCTGGAGTCTTTTTTGAGGACCATGCAACACAAGATTTCAATGGTGAGAGTCATACATATTCACCTTGCACATCAGGACCAGGGTCATGCATATCACGAGCACTTCAAGAACACAGACTCTCTCTACTGTGTCCTAGCAATATGAGGTATCTTTGAAATCACAGTCATTAGCAAGCCTCTCTAACTCTGCTTACTCCTAATTTGTTGGGTAAGCTGCTGTCGAAGGCAATGTTCTTTATTTCCTCACTCCTCAGCAGTACTAAGTGACTGAAGAGGGAAGCTCGGCAAATTGCTGCATGGTCTGCCAGGAGGGAGAGGTCATTCGGTTTAGGCTGGAGTGGGAGTAACCACCAGTTCAGCTGCAGGGTTTGCTCTGGAATGATGTGAACCTGGTGGGAGGGACGGAGCTTTCCTGAGGTGAAGGTTGGTACCTGCCAGGAAGTGGCTGTGAGGACTTGTTGGCAGAACTCCGTTCACAGCAACACAGTCTTCTCCAAAGTATGGCCTGGAAGCCAGGCAGGGTTGCATATCTTGATGGGAGCATAACTCATGGATTCTGGTACTGCTCCAGCCTTTGGAACTGTAAACAAAGTACTTGGTCATCCAATAATTGAAATATTTGTGCTGTGAGCTACACGCCTTGTCCCCTAGCAGCAAGACTTTGGGCCCTGGCGGTTGCATGTTCTGGTGGGAGAAACACATTTCATACAGTTTTTAATCTTCTGTATGTGGGAGGGGGAGATTGTGCAAGTTCCTGTCTGCTCTGAACCAGAGGAGCCAGTGTCCAAACAGAAAGCAAAAGAGCACTAAACCAGCTCCAGCAATAGAGAGGAAGGCGGCACCCGCGGCGAGCGCATTGCTATAACAGGTAGAGTGTAGCAAGGCTGCACGGCTTAAATCTGCCCAGAGAACTATGGTTCATTAGTTGTTTGTATTTAGCAAACTCTGATGGAAACTCTGTCATTTTACATCAGGCAAAGTACAGTGTTTCTATTTTTTTCTCACATAACTTCCTCCTCAGAATAGTACTTTTTTTCATTGAGACATCTCCCAAGCATTTCACTAGGTTGTGCTTCAAGTACTTTTCTTCACGCACCACTGGAATTTTTGACATCTTCACTGGGTTCAGTAAAATGGTAGGATTATTTTGTATTTGCTATACTAGCCTGGTAATGAAGAGTGTCACGGAAAAGCAGCAGGATTTTTTTAAAGACCAAGCGTCCCAGAGCTGGCTGCAGATATTTATTTAACTTCTCTATGAGTGCACTTTTGTCTTGCCTTATTTACAGATATCAACTTTGACTTCAAGGGAGATATATTGAATAGTAAATGTTTTTATCATCATTATTTCTGCTGTAGGACCTTCTATGTATTCTAATTCTAGCATTTTAATATCAAAGCTTTTTTGTACAACCTCCTTGTTCTACAGCTCAGACTGTTATGAAAAGGCATCAGTTAAATTTTCTGTTTTCATTCTCAGTAACAATTGCTCGTATTTGCTACTTCTCCACTATTTATCTTTCCTTAAAGCACTTTATTCATCTCCTCATTGCTTCTTTTAATAATCAGCTGTTTGGAAAGCAGTAACAGGAGGAACGTGCTGGGTGAGTCTCCGTAGCAGTAACCTGACCTAGATGGCTAGAGATTTCCACTGGAAGCATAATTGCAATTGCATAATAATGAGCATATGAGTGCTCATATAGCTGCTTAGCATTACCAGATATAGTAACTTGTTAATTCATTGATGCTGCTGCTGTTAAACCTCAAAGATAAACCTCAAATTGATCAGTTTTTTTTTTCTTTCTATGGTTCAGTCTTACTTATATTATTTCCGTTTTAGCTTCATGAGTTTCTCTATAGTTCAGCAAAAATTCTCTTAGTATTTTCATGACCTTTGTAGTCTCTGTCAGGAACTAATGCTTGAGATAGACAGGCTTAACTTTCTAAAACCTCCATAGGGCTAAAAGTTGGCTGAAATACTTTTCTCCACTTTTCTGTTTGTCTTACAGAAAAAGTGCTTATAAAAGTGCTAATATAGCCTCTTGGGATTTATTTGTATTTTGTTACTTATATAATATACTACACAGTATATAAAATATTACTCTATGTTACGATGACGATGGATACTATACGAATAACATTTGAGACATTATTTCAGATAGCCGTGAGAGAAACATAAAATAGAACCAGATGGTAGGGCTAGACAAAAGGAATAGTAATCAGAATGGTATTAAGTGGCTTGCAAATAGGATAATAGTTTTGATTACCATCAGCAGGAGTTACAGAGATAATGGAAAAAGCTATAGAACACTGCAATGTTATTTGCTGTTGGAGCTTGAAATAATCTGCTATGACAGATCCAGATCTCAAATCATTTAGTCCAATCAGTTTTCTAAGCTGAGGTCAGTTCATGTGTTTTCCTATATGGAAATGTAGGTCGTGAAGAAAACTAGAACATGAAGATTCAAAGCTTATAAGAATTATTTTTTGCTATTCCTTTGTTATTGGTTATAGCAATGACAGCTAATAACACAATAGCTTAATATGGGGGGTTAGCACTTCCTTTGCAATCAGCAGCCCCCAGCGGGGACTGCAGAGACATAAGGACTCTATAGACTGTATAAGTAAAGGATAAAAAGGGGCTAATCTGGGGATAACACATGACACTACACAGCACAAACAGCTGCTGGTTTTATACTAAGATACTTTCCTATTTTATAAAATGCATTTTCTCTTCATGAACCCCCGCATCTGTTTCTGAAAACTATTCATATTCAATTTCTATTGGATCTTTAATATTTCTTGTGAAGCAGGGTGGCCTCCTTAGCAGGCAGGAACATATGGATGGCATGACACAGTTCCTCGGACGTCAGGATATGACCTGTTTACCAGGGTGTAGCTCAGTTTCACCTGGGTAGGAAATAGGACAATTACATCCTGGGAACATATTGTGGGCAGACCTACTAAATCAATCATGAGAATTATCAGTAAAATATTTATTAAGGTCAAAAGCATGAAATAAGGACTGCTGAACTGATTTGCAGAGCTGTAGAGTAGGGTGACAGCTTTTGAGTTCTCAAGGTCAAAATATAATCTCTGGTTTGGAAGGTTGGGCCTTTCTCTTGCTTACCTTAAGAGCCAACGTGCTCTGACCTTTCTCTTTGATGCATTTCCCTTCTTCCTTAACACGAGGGCAATGGGAATTACAACATTAATGAAACTATATAAAGAAGACGCTATAGAACAAACTTTTCCATTTAGTTAGAGATGTTCAGCTCATCAGCTCCATGGGACAAGTCAGATCCATCAGAACAAAGAATTTGTCTCAAGGGACTTAGCTGAAAGGTTTGATAGGACCTGTTCCAGTGAAATCTTTCAGTGAAATCAATGTGAACTTTTCCAGTGGCTTCAGAGAAAGTTGGACCAGATCCAACAGCTAGGGAATTCTGTACTAAAGTTAAAACTTTTCCCAGTTAGTCCTATGTGCTATTTCAGGTTTCTCCCAAACAAAAAACTATCAGAGTAAATGAGAAATTACAGAAGAAAACCTGGGCCAAAGTTGCTAAATCTGTGTTTTCCCACATTTTCTTATGTGCACCCTACCGTCCCAAAAGACAAAAAATGAAACAAGTAAATGTGAAAAAGCTCACTATACACACAACCGTTTATTATAAACACAAGTCAGTTTTTCATAAGGACAGTATGGATAAGGCAAAAGACATCTGTGGCAAATAATATTATTGAAAATAATAATTATTGCATGTTGCAATGAAAATTTTAAAAAAGTATTGCGGAAATTCAGACACCAACATTCATTTTCAAACTTCTAAATACTCCTAGTTTTACAGATGTTGATTTCAATGGGAGTAGCTGGGGATCAGTATTTTCTAAAGATAACCATCTGGAAAATCTCTTCAATTCCTTCTCAGCTGCCTAATTTTGGCAAACACCAGAAGGAAATAGAAAGCTGACCACATACAAATGCTCTATCCATATGCTGGTCAAGTGCTGCAGCATTAAGAATGTGCATTAGTTCTGTAGTGTGGGTAGGCAACTCCTCTCCCTCAGCCCTACAGATATTTTCCCTCCCATTTGCTATCCTTTGGATATCTCTTTTAAAGAAACATTAGTGCTGGCAGGCAGTGTGTTGTAGATGGACCTTGGTGGAACAAAAGAATCTTTCTTTAAGAAGTACCTTTCCTGGAGCGCTTAGCTGGAATGTCAAGCCCCAAACCAGGTCAGGTTTGTAATCGTGAGCAGCCTTCTGGTGACAGGAGCAATGCAAACATCTTGCTAAGGGTTTTACTGTGCAGTTATCACCCTGGTGTTTGCCTCCTGCGCCTAGCTCTGTTTGTACAGTGCACCCGTTGCTATTGTTCGATGGCCAAAGCTTCTTGATATGGGCATTGGAAAGTCAGAAAGACCTAAAAAGTGACAGCGGTGGGTGGAAATGCAGGAGACTGTTGCCCTAGGTCACAGCAGGGTAAATTCATCCTTGTGCAAAAAGCCTGAGTATCGCTATTCTTGGGGGACCTTCTCCCCAGGTCCCAGGGTTCCTGCTGGGTTTTCTTCCTTTAGAGGAAATATCTTTAGAGCAACCCAGAGGACTGTGAGCCCTTTGAGAGGCTCAGCTGCTCTCTCTGGCGGCAGAGACAGCGGTGAGGTGACAGCCACCCGGCTGAGCTCCTGCGAGTAGCACACACTGCGCTGCCCTTCTCGCTGCCCCTTCCCAGGGAATTCATCCCCTTCTGGAGCATGGAATGTTTCTGCTTTCTGGCACAAAGTCACTAAGGCATGATTACAAGTGGTCTGATTTCGTCAGGACGTACATAGCACCTTACCCCCGTGTTCCCACAGCACTCAGGTATCGCAGTGTAGCAGTAAGGGCAGGAAACTTTCTTGAACAGAAATAAAACCCAACAAAGCTGAAAACAAGGGAGAACGTATTATTCTAAGGAACATGTTAGGAAAACAATTTCTTTTAGAAAAGTGAGCATTTTTCTTTCAAGTGTGTATTTCTCATTGACATATGATGTTAGGCCACAATGTGTTATTTAAAATGGTTCTTATGATCAGATTCTTATGATTAATACTTTTTTGTTGTTGCAATTTCTTCCCACCTATATTACTGACATACTTTCTCAGCTAAGCCTTAGGAGAATCAAAATTTAGTATCCAACCTATCCAAGTATATTCCTGGATGAAATACTAAATATTTTTCCCACTGCTCTAGTTGAACTAAAATAAGGCATAATAAAATCAGTAGATTTTAAGAAGGTGAAAAGGCTAGAATTTGTCTTTCGGATGATAGACTACTTACTAATGTAATAGTACTAAGTCCCTGCATACACAGTAGTCCTTACATAAACAAATGCATTATCCTTTTTGATGTGTTTTAATCTTTCCATTATTACAAGTTTTTAATAGTACCATTTTTAGAGAATGGATCTATATTATTTTAAAGATGTTTCATTTGTTGAAATAGAAATATTACGTCAGATATTTGAAAGATAATGAGGGCTAAATATAGTCACTTTTTCAATTTTAATTTGCTAAAATACTTTTATTCTGACAAAATCTGTTGCCATTCTTGTAATTCACCCTTCAGTTTTATGTCATCATCTTCAAAATATATGAAATCAGAATGATCTATTTTTAAACTACATCACAGGAAACCTTTCTCATATATCGTGAAAGAGCACGTAAATGGCATTTCATGCCTGAAGCCTCTCCGTATTATTCACACCATCAGCTATACAGTATCCAGAAACAGCATATGTTCAATCCTCCTCTCTCAATTTATAGGATGTTCTTATCTGTCAAAGAGGCAGATATTTTACATCCTATCCTGAAAGATATTAAATAACCACATTATATTTGATGCTGAAAATGATTGTAAAAGCTTTCAAAACTGAAGCAGCTTAATAACACATTAAAAAAAGGCATTTTTAAACAAAGAATAATATTTGAAGAGTTTGTAAAAAATAAAAGAGAAAAAAAAAACATGATGTAAAGCACTAAGCAAAGCTGAGATCTTAAAATTCCTGAATTCACCACCAGTTCAGAGATTAAATACTTTGGGCAATGATTTGCCCTTACAGGTATTGGATTGTTGTTGGGACATTGGGAGCTCTCCATGGATTTTTAGGCAAAAGGTTACAGGCTCCATGAGGAAACCAAAACTACATTTGCTAGAAGTGCAAGATCCAGACTTGCTGATTATTACTCCAAGGCACTATCTGCCATTCAGGGCTGTGTACGTTTATGTACATTAAATTCAGAATTTAGCTTCCTTACTGAAATGCAAAACCAAATATAAGAGCAAAGTTAGTTCTTTTGCCTCTTGCAAAATAGCAAAGAACATAAATATTTCTGTGTTTTTAAGAGATTCTCCTCTGCCTCTTGTCATTCACTTCATTCTAATGTAGCTTAATGAAGTCAAAATAATTTTGGATAAGAGTATTTTTCTAGTACTGACATGCCTAGGGAAAAAAAGAGCATTTACTCTATAAAAGGTCTATATGAAATGAATATAGTTTTGCAATGTCAGTTAACATAGAGAAAAAAAATCACTTGATCTGATCACAGTTGATTCCAACAAATGTCAAGCAAATTAATTTAAGAAAGCAAAGGCAATATCTGGGTATAGTCAATATTCATTTGCCATTGGAAAAATGTACTTTGCAATTCTGCTGTAATGAGCGTATTTTCATGTGCCGCCAGTAACTGACATTTTACCTATGAAACAAAATACACCACCCCAGAACACCTGTTAACTACATCAGTGAAACAAATAGAGTACGAGCCTGAAAGTCAACATAATCCTCATTTCTCTAGCAAGCCACCTTCCGTACTGTTCTCCTTATGACTTAGTTTAATTATCCCGCAGGAACACATGCTTAACCTCAGCCATAGCAGTTAATGAACTGGTTCTTCCCAAGTCACATGCTCCTATTAACCGCTAATCTGATAGACCAAAGCCCTGCGTTTCAGGGAATAACCAATGCAGGGCAAGGTAGGTAACTGTGAACTCTGCAGCCCTCATTCTACCCTCATTAATGTTAGATTTGTGAATTAGCAGGCCATCTGCCAGCACAAATTTAATCTAGATCAGGCATAAACGCATAATCACATTGCTGTCAAACTAAGCAGAGTGTTCGAGCTGGTGTTATGCCACCTCTCTGTTGGCTGCAGTGGAATAAATAATTCTATTCAGTCATGGAGTTTGATAGAGCAAAGTTTAGCCTTTACATTTTTTTAATTCTTTTTAAACTATCTTGAGCCAGGAGAATGAGTTTTTTCCAGTGCCATGCTTCGTGCATGTGGCCATGGCGTTTGAGATCCCCCGGACCACTGAAGGAGCTGTTGCCTGGAAAGCCAGAGATCAAGCTGGCCCGGCTTAGTTCGGGAGGCCCAGAGGAAGGAACAGGAGGGACATTTTGCCCTTCACTCAGTTTATACGACTGCACAGTCATGTATATATAGAGAGATATCTCCATCAGTTATCTGTGTTTGTCACATTAGCAGTTGTTGCTCAAAATGTTCTGACATGATCTTACAATTCATGCCATTTTATCCTCGGATGTGACATTCCTGTCCCTCAATGGCTGTGCAGGGGAAGCAAAAAAGTGGAAACCAAGAATGGAAATGAGACCAAATACAAGAGAAACTACACAGATGACATTTTCAATGCAGTCTTCCACCAAGCTGTGCACTTTTTAAAGAGATTTGGGATTTTTAAATGTGAGAAGCAATGAAGGACTCTCCTTTTAAAATGAAAGAAAAGTAGACATAGTATCTTTGTTGTAAGGTTGCTCCAAGCTTCAATACCAAAAGAAAAATCTCATTACTATTAACAGTCCTGCTGCAACCTGCTTTCTACTTGTATAAATGGAGAAACACAGATTCAGATCATGTACTAATAAAAACAAAGGCTTGTGACCTGCTCCTATTGTAAGACTTATAACAAGGTTTCTCATACCTAGTATTATGGATGTACTTCAGATGAAACTTATGTAAGAAGTATTTTTTTTTTCGTATTTTAAAGTGAAGCAGAGCTCTTGTCTCAGGAGATCATGAAGAAGGGTAAGAAGTAATGTAAGGAGTCAAATAAATGCATTCTGCCTCACTGAAAAGGAAGGATAGAAATAGAGAGGACAGAAAGAGGTACAAAAGCCGATATATAGATAAAAAATAGATCAGCCTTGTAGTTTAAATTTGTTATATTCTGACCAAGAATTCTCCCTCCACCATCATTTAGAACCATTGATCCCGTTAATTCTATGAACAACCTTCGATATATTTAAAGATTATTGTAAGACTCTCACATTCAATACTCTTTTTCTTTTCTAGGCTAGGCAATTCTTTCAATTTTTTTTCACATTTTATACATTCAAAGTTTCTTCCAAGATCTAATTTTTTCCCCACCACTCACTTTGAAAATGTGATTTTGTTGTGACTGATGAAAGTTGAGCCCCACCAATGCCAAACAGACTGGAATAATTTTCCCCCAGATATAACACAGAACACTCTTATGAATACCTTAAAGGCTAAAATTTGTCTTTGCTGATGTTGCTTTGTTTTGAACCAATATAACATTTTTGGCTTATGTTCAAGTGGAGATGCACAATGTTTTAGTCTGGCATATTTTGTTCTTGAAATGCATGCTGCTTATTATATTGAATGATAAAAATTATATTGAATGATAAACTTCTAGGCACTTGGTATAATATAATGCTAAGCAGCAAGTGCCTAGAAGTTTATCATTCAATATAATTTTTTCTTCTTTTAAAATATAGTTAGCATGTTTGTTCTTCATGTTCTGTCATCATTAGTGATACAGGCACTACAGTGACTAGTTGCTTAAATATTTTAGCATCAGATTATGTTTGAAGAGCTTCTTTCCTGTGAGGGTGACAGAGCCCTGGCACAGGCTGCCCACAGAGGCTGTGGATTCTCCTTCTCTGGAGATCTTCAAACCCGCCTGGCTGCCGCCCTGTGCCCCGTGCTCTGGGTGTCCCTGCTGGAGCAGGGGGGCTGGACTAGATGATCTCCAGAGGTCACCTCCAACCTCAACCATTCTGTGATTCTGTGAGTATATCTTGGTATTAAATAAATTTTTTGGGGAAGTCTGCTTGGGCCGTAAGCAAGACAGAATGCAATAACTACTATTTGAAACTTATTTTTGACTCCAAAGTAATAGAAATGGTTTTATTCATTTTCTGAACAGCATTGTGCATATTTTAGCCAGGTTAACTTTCCCAAAGTGTTACGGGTCATGTTCAAGGATTAGCATAGGCCACAAACATTGTTGGTAGGCAGATAACATGGTGAAACTCTAATTGTGGAGGCAGGGTATGGATGTAGTGGTCCAATGAACACTTAATTTGTTATGATAGATGCTCCTATGTTATACCAAGGAATCAAGATGGGGATTCCGACCTTTCCAAAGTTCTGTTTAGTTTAGACAGTCTTGCTGATACTAATCTATTGATGTATTTTGTTATGCAGAATAAGGACTAATTCATTTCTGAGGACACACTGTCCAGCTAAAACCGCATCAAAGCCACTGAGCCTCCAAAGTTTGTGTACATATGTAAAGTGCAAACACACACAAAAACACATATACACACAGAAAGTACAGATAAAACTTGTTTAAGACAAAACATTCATGGTGTGGTTTCTGGAGAGCTTGTGTTATATGTGTCTGTCAATATTTTTCACATAACATGATTTTTGTTCAGGAAAATCTCTTTGTACTTGCCTGGGAAAGGAAGCATAATGAAATTTTAATGGCAGTTAGACGAATATAGCAATATAGAAGATCTTTCATAATTTTGCTGACAATAAGAGAGAACAAGGACACTGATGACACAGGTGAATTTGACAGATTTTTCTGATTTTTTGTTAGCACAGAATTTAGAAAATGTTGAAGGAAAGTGCCACCAAAAGGAGGGCACAAGCTCTGCCCTAGAATATCAGATATACAAATCAGATATCAGATATACCAAATATATACAAAATGATTTGTTAATTAACATAATAATTACATAATTACATATAATGACATTAATAATGTGTTAATTAATGCCTGAAAACTATTTATCTTGATGAAAATTACTCTGTTCTCAAATACGGAGAACTTCTGTAGAAGAGTTAAATACATAGGGAGACTCTATAGATAGGTAACACTTCCATAGAAGCGCTGCCTGAGAAGAGGATGCCAGAGGTGTATCCTTGTGATCCCTTTATTAGAGAAGGCTATCTTTTATGGACATGGACGTGGATACACTAAGTCTCTGGGAGCCATATGACAGATTTTGAAAATCTAGTTAAATCAACCACAGAGCAACAAATATCTCTTGCTTCGCGTATCAGAGACGTCCTGGAGTCTCTTTTTTTTATGTTCTTTTGTAAGCAGAGAGCTCCTGCAGATTGCTCTGAAGGGAAGTATGCTACAAGTGGGCTGGACTAGTAACAAAGCTTGTGTGGAATGCTGGGTTGGTCACTCATAGATCTGCTCTCTGAGCACCCTTTTTTAGAAGGAGCTCTGTCCAACATATGTCTAGGAGTTTCATGTGCATGGTATGAAGAGAAGAGAGATGAAGATCAATGAGACCTCTGAATTAGCAAAATACCAACAGATTTTAGGCACCATGAATCAAATTTTAGGCACTTTGAATCTAATCAGGGAGCCTTGGGTTCCCATTAGAACCCATGAAGAACCAGGAATAAGAAGATGAGATAAATCTGCAAGTATTTACAAAGACAGAAGAAATTTGGTGTGCACAGTCTCTTTAACCTGTGGGTAAATGCTAGCTCAAAAAATGGAATGGAATTTGGTGTTAGAAGGTAAATCTAA
>VZSV01000007.1:12050269-12104389 GCA_013398735.1 Nothocercus julius | reverse complement strand
ATGGATTTGTGGGTATCGAGTTTCCTTAGGTGCTCTCTGACCCAGTCCTCCTCAACCCGGGGCAGGTCTTCCTCTCTCCAGGCTTCCTCTCTTGTTCCTGGGGCCTGGGACTCTACAGGGCTGCCCCTGGTAAACACCGAAGCAAAGCAGGCGTTCAGCAACTCTGCTTTTTCTGTGTTTTTTGTAACCGGGGCACCCATCCCATTCACCAGCGGAACTCATTTTAGACCATCTCAGGGAGACATATTTAACCAAGTGGTAATGAAATATGACACTATTTTTGCCTGAAATAGCTAAGGGATATTATATAAGTCCTTTAATTGACAGGAAAACTGTAACAGTGTGAGTAGCAAGAAGCAGTTAGAGAAGGTATCACCTTCTTGTAGCAACCTCCCATTCCAGTGATAACTTCATGTGCCTCAGCACAGGGTAGCAGAAGGTGCTGGGTTGTGAATTATCGATGTCAATGTAGGGTAAGACAAAGTGGCTGTTATTAAACTTGTCTTCTGCCATTTTTACTTTTTTAAGTAAATGAGGAATGAATTGGCAGCACAGCCACTGCAGGTGTTTTATTTGGCCTTAGCAGTTTCTAGAGACTATTCTTTTTTTTTCCACTTTTGTTCAGTTAGATATTCTGCAATGTTAAATATTTTGGTGAGTGCATGTATATATGAATACTTTGGAAGTGTCCTTACTAGTAAAATTCCCAGCAATCATCAGGACCATCAATTCCTAGCAATCATCAGGACTGCCTGACTGTCATTGCTGTTAAGAGTAAGCAGAAAGTTTTATGTCTGCAAGTTCATCAAACAAGAGGCAAGTGCTCTACAATAAGGCTTCTGAACTAGTTAACCAATAGGTAAACTAAAGCATGGATTTTCAGTATGTTTGCTCTTTCATACCAATGCTTTTACTACGCAGAGTTAAACCAGTCCAGAGCACGCAGCATCTGTTCTTGTTACCCAGGGAGCAGCCTTGGAGACCTGCCATGCCAGCAAGGGTCCTCCCAAAGGGAGCAGGACTCATGGGCGTGCAGAACTGTTTGTTTCCAGTTCATCATGCCAGAATATTTAAAGAAGATGATCTGAGGGGCTAGTGAGCTATACTACAAAAAAAAGTAAAAAACCCAGGCACAGAAAAAACACAAATATGCAGCATAGTAAATTTAATTGTTTTATTTTCTTCCTTCTCTTAAGGCAAGTAAAAGGTAGTTCTCTATTTGTGACAGGGATTTTGGATGCATTATCTTCAGATTTTAACCTGCATTCACAAGTTCTTTGCATATATATTACCTTTCTGCAAGATAAAAATGCAAATTTGTTAATGAAGATATTATTGGGCACAATTCAGTTGACTACAGATAGTCCTGTGCTATTTAAAATCCTTATTTTTTTCTTGATTGGTCTCCAGCTGTTGTTTCAGAAGGACATGGGTCTTCTGTGGACCCTGTGTGACACAGCTGTCATTGATGCTTTAGATCTTACTTAGGCATCTCCATCAGTGCAGAAGAAATCAGTCTTTAGTTATTGCTACAAAATCCATTTATTGATCCTCTGTCAAGAAGTGAGACACCACTGATCACTCCTTTGGAAAACAGCCTTTCATAAATCACCTTTTTTATTTTATGATTCTTGTGAGTGTTATGTCAAGCCCTCATTTATATTCTTAAACCGTTGAGTTTTCTCCTTATTTATTTATTTTTTTTTATTTTTATATTTATCTAGAATAAGCATTGCTAGCTACTGATTACTGTTAGAGATAAAGTTAACTGAAATGCAAAAGTTTCACATTTTGTTCAAAAACAATTGGTGAATACTGTTTGTTACACCACTATCCAGAAAATGTTATTTAGACTGATGAAACCGGAGTGTGTGTTCATCGCAGGGGAGTCTGCGGTTTACATTATTTCCGCCCCTGGGGGAGGAGAAACATCATCGAGGGAGCTAATAATCTATCACTTCAATGTCATTGATTTAAAATTTCCAAAAATAACACAGACGTAAGACACTTAGAATAAGTACTACAGCAAAAGTGCAGTATGATGACAACATAATAAAGAAACCAATTTCCCTTCAAAAACAAAAAATCCACAATTTAGAGAGGATTTAATATTGTCCCATTTTCATAATTATAATTACATGACAAGTAGATTCTTACTTTACTACTACTCACCTACTTTACTACTGCTTGATTTAATGGAAGTTTTGAGTATTTAAATAAAACCTTAACTGTTCAGACTAAAATAGGCATGCAGGCATGAATGCTGGAATCTGTGCTCTGCTCTTGTTTGCATTATCTCGTAACAATTTTTGTGTTTTTGTCTTAAAAAGATTGCAGAGGAAATCCTAGTCCTAAAATTAGAACACGTGCAGCACATAATCTTGTGTTTCAAAATATTCCATTACCACCCGGAGTAGTGCCTCTTCAGCTAAAACGTGTGCTGTCCTGCGATCCATTCCTGCACTGCAGAAACCTGCTCTGCCCTCGAGCTCTTACAGCACTCACAGCACAGCTGTTACGGTAGGGAAACCTCCTTTATATCCTGTCCAAAGGAGATGTGCTTGACCTCACTGCCTATTCTTTCTGTAGACTTTTACTTCTGGACATTCATATGTTCCTGGATTACTTTTCATGGAAAAATACAGTCTTGGCATCTTTCAGTTCTATTCTTCTCATGGCCTGTTCTTGCATGATTTAGGACTAAGATCCCATTGCAATAAGCTAATTATTTACTGTTTTCCTTTTGCAACAGTTGAAGCACAGAACAATTCCTGACACACCAAGAACCTCCCAACTAATAGTGACTACTTCCTTACCTGTAATTTCCTTGCTTTCTTCTCAGAAGCCCGCGACTCCAAACGTGTGAGGACAAGGAGAGTTTTCATGCAAGAATCTACTGCACTCCTGCCAGCAACAAACAGACAGATCCTCCGCTTGTCTTTTCCCTACACTTTAGCTCTTTACAAGGCAGCTTCTCTGTGACAGAGAAGGGTCTCCTTTATGAGTTCATAAGAAGCCATTTAAAACCACGGTGCTGTACAAGTCATTCAACATACAAAGTATTCTGAATAATAAGCAAAACAGACTCTAAATCACATGTCCTCAGATTGAAAAATCATTCCTTTTCAAGTTACAAGCGGTTTGGTCATAATCCTACCTTCCTGTTCTTACTGGTACAGGCTTGACCAGGTGGGAGGAAGCTCTCCAGGTTTAACAGAGGCTGAGAAACATTATTCTAAACAAATCTATCCATAGTCAGCATGCCACCAGCTCCCTCAGGGTAAATCAGGCCCACCTCTAAATGGGTAAAGACTCCTGATTTCCTTTTTCATGCACTTCTCTCTTCACCCATCACAGGTATTTTTAAATCCTCAGTGGATTTTAAAGTGCCTATATAGATAAATCTGTTTCTCACCTGACCTGCATCAGCTGTTTTGAACACTGCACTGGATGTTAGCCTAAGGGGTCATCCAGGCTCCTGGACAGGAAGATTGGCTGAGCATATACACTGTTCTGTAGGAATTCCCAGCCTATACAAAGAGACTGGTTTGGGAAAGGATCACAGGATTTACAGGATTTACTGTCTTTTACTTGTAGGACTTTGTTTCCTTTCAGGTCAGCAGCACATCTGACAGCTCCACGAGAGGGGAAGGGGCCTGTTTATTCCACTTACCATGGGCTGATAATCACATTGAAAAGCCCAATAGAGCCATAATTAGCAGTAATGATTAACAGCTCAGAAGCCATAGCTAAGGCTGAAATGGCTGATGACTGAGCTCCTGTATTTTATCCTGTTTTGTCAAGGTTAGACTGTGCTGTTGTTCCTGCTCCACAGGCAGCCTTCATCAGGACTGCTAATGCAAGGCATTTCATATGCCCTCTCTGCCCACACAATTCCTTTTCAATCCCTCATGCCACTACTGACAGACTAAATAGCCATTTTTAAAAATGGAGGGAACATGTAGAGAGACCTATTTTCTGGAATGCGTTATATATAAAAATGTCAGTGTCAGCTGGCAGGCAACCTTTCCTCTCAAAAATATAGCTTTGCAAGCTAAAACCAGCTGAGATGAGAGGCAACCTCACACAAAGGCTTCTCTGCCTGTCATTCTCCATACTCGCAAAGTAGTGAGGGTTATACCACATCTCATGCAGATCTACCAAATAAAGGAAAGAAAAATAAAAAAAAAGAAAGAAAGAAAAAAAGAAAGAAAAAAGGCCTGATTCATTGGTATCTGAGTTGCTCACAGGAATTAGCTGATGCCAGAGAAAGTCGTTAGAGAAAATCTCTGCTCTTTGATGTGTAAGAACAACAAATCTGCAAGACTTGTAACTGTTGCAGGGGTGTAATGGACAGTACATCCCCTTCAGGCTTCTAGTAGCACTGGTATTAGAGATATGTGCGTGGTTACTCAGGCCTCAGAATGCTTCTTCTGCAGCAATTTCAGAGGATTGGTGTATTTGTTTGAAGATTCTAAAGATTTATTTGAAGAAGTTTGAAGAACTTCTTTGCTGTGAGTGTGACAGAGCCCTGGCACAGGCTGCCCACAGAGGCTGTGCAGGCTCCTTCTCTGGAGATCTTCAAACCCGCTTGGATGCCGCCCTGTGCCCCGTGCTCTGGGTGTCCCTGCTGGAGCAGGGGGGTTGGACTAGATGGTCTCTAGAGGTCCCTTCCAACCTCAACAATTCTGTGATTCTGTGATTTGGACTCTCAGTTCTTTGGTTTTCATAACTGATGGGGGGGGGAAGACTTGCTTTATGGCCTTCCTCTAAATAGGTCTATGAGAGGTAGCAGAACTGTGGTGTAGAAATCCTGCAGCCATGGACCAGGTACCTCGCAATGTTGGGGACTGGATGAATTTAGCACTACCAATATCCTGGGCTTCTTCATAATGCAGGATAAACCCACTCACCAGGGTGTGTAAGCTGTCAGAAGCTGGGACACCGAGCTTTTCCTGAAGGTCCTTATGCCTCTCTCTCTGTCCCTGGGAATCTACACACTATGTGCAGGTAGTGTCTAAATCCTTGGTCTGCCAAGCAGTTGCACAAAGTGCAGTGACTCCTGCACAAAGCACAGCTGGGGACTGCTGGTGCAACAGAAAGGGAATGGCAGAATGCTCCATTTGGGTGTTTGTCCCATGCTGAGCATGACCTTATGTGCGTTGCTAGGTGTACTGTATCTGAAGGCAATTACTTTACATCATGAATATAAGCAGGAATAAATGTAAGATTTTACCTGTTGTTCAAACTTAATATGATCCTAGGACCACAAGAGCATGTCGTCAATTTAGTCTGGTGAAGGACTGTTCTGCCATCTACAGTCCTTACCAAATGTATCTCCATCGTCTTCTCATTTGGACACCTCCCCTTGGAGTTTGTGATTCCTGTTGTTTTCAAGCAGAAGCTTGAATTTTCATGTCCTCGTTTGTTTAAGATTAAGAACTTTAACACAGAGGTATCCATCATCAGAAGATATTCTGATGATTCACTGATCAGGTTTAAATTAAGTTCCAGTGGATAGGAGGAGAACATCGTTCCATTAAAAAAATGTAGGATGGAGGGTTATTCATTCTTTGTTAATTTTTTTTTTTAATATTTTCAGCTCTGAGGTAAAGCTTTACATAAAGCTTGTCAAGGAAAGCTTTTAATTTTTATCCTGCTAAGCACACAAGGCACTGTTGAGTCACTGAAAAGCTTTTCCAAGCTTATTTGAACATGTCTGGTGTGGGATTTGGGTTGGGATTGCATAGGCACATATGCACTCAAAACACGTCCTGGCCTTCGTGGCTGTAATTGAGCTGGAGCAATCCTAGGGCAGCTTTCCTTGAGAGTGCCTAGGGCTCCACCAGGCAAGTGCAAGCACATAGATTTGCAATCATTAAAAAAAAATCAATAAAAGCCAACCCACTTCAAACGCTTAGTGCTTTGGGGTTTGGCTCATTTGTATTTCTGCTAAAGAATCATAAATGTATCACATCATACAACTTCCAGCCCAGTGGCAAGACATGCAAGGCATTTCTCCAGCAGGAGAGAGCTTTCCTGCTTGGAGGGTGCTGGCCTGCTTCTTCTGCTCTCCCTGGGAAAGTGCTGCTTCAGTGCCGTCTTGTGCCTTCCTGCTCCGCAGAGAGGAGGGCATCCTAGCAGGAGACCATGCCACTGGTTCCATGTGTTCACTTAGTGGTATGGAACTGTCATCTTGGTTTTTAATAGCAAGAAAACAGAGCTCTGGAAATGGGTCTATGATTAGAGTCAGGGTTCAGATCCACTGAAGAGCCGTGGCACAGTGCTCCAGCTCACTACAGTGCACAGAGTGCTGCAGCTGAGCCTTCCTCCCCGAATGAGGAGCTTGGCACAACTCTGGAATCAATGCAGGTAGGCAGCTACCCCAGAGACCCAGATCCAGGTAACCAGTAAGGGAAGTAAGTGCCAGCATATGCCTTCATGCTTCCTTTCTGCTATTCAACCACAGCACTTTTCTCAGAACTTTGCCAGCAGGCTCCATTCATGCAGGACTGCATCTTCCGCCAGGAACAAAGGCCATGACTGGAGGGGACAGCCGCAGCCAGCTTCTCCCACAAGGACTTAGAGTATCATCTTTTACAAACGTACCACAATGTCATAACAAAGAATGCAGGATGGGGAAATGAAACTAGGACACCCCTCCCTATCTCTCTGCTTAGAGACAATCAAAGTTGCAGAGCCCTGCTCCTCTTTGCACCATCTCTTCGCTGGAGCAATTAATCTTCCATGTTTTGCTGAAACTGCAACACAGAACACTTCACCTCCCACAGGCTCGATGAGCTGGCATCGTCTAGGGTAGAGTAGCTCTACCATCAGGACATTCATCTGCTTGCGGAGAAAGGGAGGAAACACGTGAATTTAAACCTTTGATGAGTAGCTTGTTGAACTCAGATTTCTTGCCATCAAAGATTTGCTTTAGTCCTCTAAAACTTTCATTGTCTAAATTGGAACTGAATTAAGATTTCTGAGCATTTCAAAATGTGTGAAGCTATTCCCTACTTGGCTTGCACTCCCTCTCCTCCAGGTACCAGGCAGGGCAAGTCAAACTACTCAGGCTCCCACTACAAAGCTAGGAAATATTTAACATTTCAGAAAGAAGACAAAAGGTCAGACTACCAGGTGGTATCCAGACTAAACTAAACTTGCTAAATCTTGAACCACTTGTTTCTCTAGTGTCATTATGCATATTAGATCCTCCATTTTTTAAATGAAAATGAAACGCCATCACTCTACAGTCTGCTGGAAAGACAAGTCTGAGACAACCTGCTGTCAGAAGCATTTCTAGACATTTAATTGCCTTCTCTGGCAGCCCATCCAAAGCCTTGATTTCATTTCCAGCATTTTGTCGAGCTTGTAATTAGTCTTAAACTCTGGATGAAGATCTGCAACGCTGAGGTAAGCAAGTTGTTTGCAGCTGGGAGCACAGTTTTGCTGGGCCTCCTGTCCCAAGTCCTTCTAGGAATGTTTCCTATGCAATAGCTTACTGTAATTTTCCCTGTAGAAAAATAAATTACTCTATGTTAGTCACTAAGATGCCCAAGTTTCCCCTTCCCTTTGCTTTTCAACAGAGCCCTTCTCACATCCAATGCAAATACAGCTTTATTTCCCACCTCAGGATATTAAAACTCTTCTTCCTTATCCTCAACATCTATAACCCACCCACCTGCCTCCAGATTTCCCATGTGCACTGTATTATGAAGCTGTGACTTTCTGTACAACTCATTTCCGACAAACTTTGTCACACTGTAGTAGGTAAACCCTGCTTAATCCTGAAATGAATATGTTTTATGACAATATGTTTACACATCAAATAAAACTGAAATGCTACCTTACTTTGGCAAATATATTTGAACTCAGTTTACAGGGGAATATCAAAGGTGAATATTAGAGAACAAGCTCTGCACAGATGTAATTTTTTTCCCTCGGTGACGTGTTCGAGGTTGAGTAGCCTTTTGGAAATGGCATTTTTGGACATGCTTGATACCTGGGAATGACACTTCCTGTCAAATAGTACCCATTTATTTCAGCTATTCTAAAAATGCATTTCTCTTGTGGTGGGAGCAGCAGTGAAGTGGCCTTCTGTGTCACTACCAGGAAAAAAAAAGCTCCTTGCAGAGTTTATTAAACTATTTTAAAAGTATATGGGTCTTTTAAAGCTAAGACCCATGTAGTAGTATTAAAATTGCAAAAATGTAACTGAATAGACTAAAAAGACATAAATAAATTTGATTCTGCTTTTTTTTTTTTTTCTTTTTTTAGTGTCTGATTGTTTGGTTGCTTTCTTATCATCATAGAAAACCACCTACTCCAGAGATGTTCTTGCAGGCAATATTCTGCCAACCAGAGCACGCTGGGCAAATAGGTCGCAAACAGCAGTGCCACATAAGTGTCCTGGCACAATGTGCTATTTGTGGAGCTCCAGAGAAAAAAAAAAAAAAAAAAAAAAAACACTGAACACACTGAACACCAATGAAAAAACATCCCTCTGACCTCTTTTTGTGTTAACCTTACTGCCTGTAAATACTGTGAGGGAAGATCCTTCTTTTGCTGCACGTCTTGGCAGTTCTATGAGAGAGGAGGCTGCCATGAACACAGTCTTGGGACTTCCTTGCTTCTGTCAGTGTGTGTCACAACATTGCATTTATTTTAATGAGGGGGTGTTACATTTCATGTCTGCCTATGATAACTAGTTCAAAAAAAAATGCAAAAAGACATCAAAGCCATCAATTTCTAAAGATCTAGATGTTTATGTAGCTAATGAGACCATTCTATTAAATCAGAAAGGATAAAAGCTGAGGTTCTTATTTTTTGAAAATGATTTTTAAAAAATACCTTCATTCATCAGTTAGGAAGCCAAGCCCTGTTGGTTAAGGTAGGTAGAAGTGACTATGTCTCTTTCGCTGAAGAACTGCCCTCAAAGTTTTGGTGTCGATTGCTGTCACAAAACACACATAAAATCAGAGAGGCCAGCAGCGTTCTCTAGCACGGTAACTTCCATGGTACTCATATTCCTAGTGTGAATGGCAAGAAGAAATGTTAATGTTGCACCTATTTTGTTAATAAAATAGACCCTTCCAGTGTTGAGTGGTACAGCCCTTGAATTTTCCCGTCATCTTAGCAGTGTCTACAGCGCTGTAGAGTCTGAGCACACAGTGCTGGGTGATGCCTAGTATACGGTACATGTTACAGCCTCTTACCCTTCTACAGCACTGGCATTTCTTGACTTACAATGTGTTCTGCTGGCCTCCTGCACCAGGAGCGAACTGGGTGGGAATGGCAGCTACGTGACCCCGAGCAAGTAAAAAAAAGAAGTTACAAAGTCGCCTCCCTCCCTCTCACAGAAGTAGAACATCTGTTTCCTTGGGAATGCATTTATCCCCAGATAAGGACTGTCACAGTTGAGTTTTTCTTAACTTTGACATTAAGCTGCATAACAAAATACAAAAATAAATCTAAAATGATGGATAGGACATTGCTCCAAGTTATCCTTTTTTTTTTTTTTTTTTTCTGAATTTAGAGAATAAAAGACTCAATCTCTGCTTGCTCTTTCACAAATACATGCCAAATATATTTTAAACTAAATATCACCCAATCCATAGTTCTTATGACTTGATGTGACAATGTTAAGCACTACAGTTGGCTCTACCACCGAAGAAAGATACTGCATTGAATTCAGATAAAAGATATGCTCCAATAATTTCCATTTGATTCTCTACTATTTTTTATTTCATTCCATATTTCATCATTTGTTTTCCTCTTGGAAATTCTGATTTTCTTCCTTGCAAAGGTGACCCACTCTCCACCTGCTCAAATAAAGTTCCAGCATGTGTATTCACACATGAGATTTTCGTATTCCCAAATGAGCCATTCAACATTTTTCAAAGAACCTAGTTAATACAGTTTCTTGATTAAACTTCATTTATTTTTATATTTTCTTTGTAAATTTACCAGCTGTACATCATTTGTTTGTGGAAAACCTTTGAAAGATTTTAGTATAAGCAAAAGGTCATTCTTTAGTCTCTTATTCTTCGTTTTGCTCATCTTTCTTTGGTAATTTTGCATAAAAGAGCTAGTAACCTCTTTCTATTCTTCAACTCCAAATCAAATACCCACCTAATCACATTGGCTAATTTCTTAAAGGTAATGTGATGTGATCAGGCTAATTTCTTAAAGGTAATGTGATGTGAACATGTGATTCATTCTAGTCTGGCAAATCATTATTTGGTTCTACTGTTAATTTCTGTAAATTAGCAACTCGGAGCATTTCTAGGTGAGCATGGGCAACCTTGCCCCACTTGTCTGTTTCATAATAACTGAAGAAATACAGATGAATGTGTATGTAACTAGTAAAATTACACATGCAATCCGGTGCTGCAACCTATATTGCAGTTAATATTGTTGTCTCAATTTCTCCTCTAACTAATCTCTCCACCTTTTGTTCTAAGAGTATCAAAGCAAATCTAAAGATTTTAGAACAACCTAAGTAAAAACAAAAACAAAATAATATTTCTTGAATACGGAATTTTCACCCAAAACTGCCTTAGCCTAAGACCCAGAATAGGTATAATCCACCCACAGAGACAAATTTTCTATACATAAAAAATCTCTGACTCTGAAAATGGCTCTTCTGTTTAATGATTGCTTCACTTGAATAGTCAGGGAAAACTTGAGTGCAAGCATCTCCTCCAATACAAGCTTTCCATATTTTACATAGTTGATGTATTAAGTGCTTGCTAGAGCAAGAATGAGGAGAACCAAAGTCCTTTTGGATGAGCCCACTAGACATTAAAATACAAGGTAAGCAGCACAGCAGCTCGTACCAGATCTTTTCTTGGGCTTCTCTAGGGCTTCATAAATTCTTCTCCATTTCCTATTTCTGAAAAAGGATAGTAACAGTCTTGTGGTAACTAGTAGCTATGGTATAGAGGGGACATCCTGGCCTCTTCTGTGCCACTTTTATGGCAATAAAATCAACCCGTGTGAGGAGACCGTTGTTTACAGAGGCCATAGTATATTCTCTGCTCTTCTTTCCCTTGATTTCTCCAGCATTTAGAGTGTCAAAGGAAAGAGTGGTGATTTGTTTCAGAGCACAAAGCTATGATCAGGTGTTCACTCTCCAGTCCCACTCCTTGTCCTCTCTCCTCCTATTGCTCTGCCCTACAGCAGGATCAACAGCGACCGCTCCTCTGCTTGGACTCCTTCTTTCAGGAGGGGGTGATTTGGGCTTCACACGCTCAGTACTGGTAGATGCACCACAACTGGAGACAGAGACTTCTACAGCACTGTGTGCAGCAGGAAAAGGAGCAACTAGAGACAGGTGCTGTCAAGGAAAGCACAGTTTATTTTGCTTTTAGAGTAGCTAATGCGCTCTCTCAAGGAAAGTGCCAGCTACTCAGTTCATGCTGCTTTACCCTCAGGAAGGATTTAACTGCAGCTTGAGTGCAGTTTTTAAAATTGCAAAGTTCCACTGAGGTTTAGTTCATAGAAAAAGTAAGTCCTTGGTGTTTTCATTTTCTGTGAAGTTTCCCCTGAAAGCTGTATTTGAATTTCCAATAAAACAGAATGGTTGAGGTTGGAAGGGACCTCTAGAGATCATCTAGTCCAGCCCCCCTGCTCAAGCTGGGACACCCAGAGAACGTGGCACAGGGTGACATCCAGGCAGGGATCTTGACGTTAATGTGCCAGGTGTGCAGACCCTATCAAAACATGTTTGTTAAGGAGAGGAAAAACTGTGTTTTCTGACATACTTGCTCCATGAGCTCCACGGTTCTCAAAGGCACATTACTTTCTCTACTGATGTTCTCTACTCGTTTATTAAGAAGAAATAAAAGTAGATCTAGTCTCTCCTAAAACTTCCAAGGCACGAATCAGTGCAGGGCCTCCTCCATAGTCTTGCCAGGATGACATATAAGATCCACAGTGTATGTCTACGTCACTGAAGTCTGCAGAGAGACAGAAATAACAGCTTTGGCAGAAAGTCAAGGCAACTACTCACTGAGCAAAACCTGCCACTTTTACCATTTCCTTCTTCTCTCCCTTTTTCTATTCAACCTCCATCTCTCACTGTGTCTTGCAACCCCCAGATCTATCAACTCCTTAAACTGGGTATCACCTTTTTACTACATTTAGCGTGAACGAGTCACTTATTAGGACCATCTTTAAGGTAGCAGAAATATAGGCTCATGCTACGTAGAATTTAAACAGCGGTTTCACAGTCACAGATTTTCCATATTTTCTGGGGGATTTGACCTTTTTACTTTCTATGATTTTATATTTGAATCTTCCAGCTGTCAATGAGGCAAAATGTCTTTTGCCACATGTTATGTTGTTTTTTCCATGTCATTGCTTTTAACAGACTCATCATTCAGTGTAATATCACCATTGCCCTTGAAGGTGGCATGTATTTTACAGTCACTCCTCGGTTTTTGGACACCACTAGTCTATTTCTTCATTTCATTTTGTTTTGAATTAACTGCCTTTTGTGCAGGATTTTGTCATTTCTTTTGTGTGAAGGTTTCTCTGGCAATGATGCATACTTGGGCTAGTTTCACAAGGCTGGAGGTATAACCACGGATAACCAGAGTTATTCCAGTACAGGACCATGGCATGTTCATTTTTGATAGATGTCATTTCTGTATCAGCTACAATGTATGTGTCATTTCAGTGGTAGATTACTGCTCTATTATCTGCTCCTTATATATTTCATAGGTATCCTTGTGGGAATGCTACTAACCCACCTATTACAAGCTCTGCTACCAGGAGAAGAAATGGCTTGCTTTGGCTTTTTATCCCTGACCCTCTCTCATGGTAATTCCTTTCCCCAGTTCAGGCATGGCTCTGCTCCCATCTCACTGCTGTTTGCAGATGGGCACATGGCATTGTCCTTGCACCAATATCAGGCCACCCAAGGAAGCAGGACTGTAAATTTTGCTCATTAAATTCTTTTAATGGAGTAGAGAGATGAGGGAAGCTCTCCGTACTTCTGTAGCAGCTCCATAAGCCGTCCTTGCCTGGGAAGGTGAGACGGTTTTGATTCTGGGAGCCACAGTTGTCCTTCTCTGGAGTTTTCTCTGTTCACTTCCGGCATTCCTGATCTTAGCACTGAAGTCATCCACTGTCAAGCTGATGAGCTATTTGGTAAAATTTCAGTCAATGTTCATAGACAGTTATGGAACTGACTCTGCCCTATTATTTATCTGCTAAATGGCTGGTATACCGCGAGAGACTGCTCCACTTCGCAGGGCACCGTTAATACTCTCCATATGAGTGGGGCCTGTCTCACCTCCATGAACACATATTATGACATTGTATTTTGATGTTCAAACAGCTTTTAATCAGTTTCTGCCTATGCAGGTGTTGCTTACATTAACAATTTTCCATCACGTTGAAAGCAAAATAAGTAGCTGTTTTTTGCAGTTATTCTTGTGTCTTTTCTCATTATGTGCTTCAAATTCATCTCTTTTACCACAGTTGACAATCTTTTCACTTCTTCTTTTCATCATAGTTCACAGTCTTCTGATGAATCTCTGGAACTGGACTACACAAATTCATTCAATACAGAATAGGATTCACATGATCTATAAGCGTGCTGTCCTGATTCAGCCTCTTACAGAATTCTCTCCATCTTCATTTTGATATATTTGGCTTTGCTTAGGCTTTTAGGGACACAATATAGGTCCCGAAGAACATATGTAGCTTAACTGAAATCAATGAGGTTTCATCCTGACAGCTAATTAAACATACTGATCATTTGAAGGCAGATTTTGTATTTGGTTTTGTATTTAGGTTTTAAAAGAACTATGAAAAAGTATGGCATTATGTAGTAACAAATTAATTAATTAACTAACACTCTGTTAGTTTAAGGCTCATAGAAAGCAAGCATCTTCTATCCGTTTTGTTCATGAAGAATAACACACCAAAGGTTCTTGGGAACTGCAAACCTTCTTCCTAATATATTTGCTGAGAATCTGATTTAGAAAATTTTTTCTTTCCCCATTAGCTCCCTAGATAATATGAAACTATGTTCTTATTTAAGACATAGCTGTTCATTGCTTGCTACAGAATCTACCACTTTTCTGAGGTAGCTGTAACTACATAATTTAAAAAGTCAAAATTAAGTCCATTATATTATACTTAAAGTATCAAATGCCTTAGAGTTTTCTTCTCACTTCACAGACATCCATGTATACTTTAGCCCTCCCGAATGAGACTTTTCAGATATTGATCTCTCAACAGAATAACACACTTTAGTCATATATATTCGACAGGACTAGACCTTTCTCAGGAGCAAAACAAAACAGAACATCTCTAAATCCTTCAGATTTATATTTTCCCTAGGCTTATTTCTCTGCTTTAACATGCTTGCTTTCATCAGCATAATGCTTCTGTCGTCTAAGAAGTGCAGTTTCTTAAAAAGATCATTTACTGAACTGTGATGTAGAACAACTCATTTTCTCTTTAAATAATGGAATAGAAGTCACTTACTACTCATAATTTGACCTGAATTTGCATGGCTGGTAACTAAAGCTCCTATTTTATTTATTTTGTTTACCACTATGGGTTTTTTTTTCAATATTAAAGAGAAAAAAAAATCTCTAACAAGGATGATATGCTTTCTGCAGACTGAATAGCAAAGATGTTGCTTACTCATCATCATCACTAACTTATCTTCGCCTCTTCCCTGTCTGTCCAAACCATCCCTAGCCTTGTCTGAAGCTGACACAACCGCTGTCTGTTGCCCTTCCGTATCTATCCTGCCATCTGCTTTACACTAATCTAATCTAATCCAACAAAAAAACCTCCTCCTGCTATTTCCTGCCCCATTGCTCAGGCGATTACCAACAGAAAAAACAAGAACCTTTCTTGTGTTGTTTTAGGGAGCTTCGGTTCTGGCCTACCAGCAAGGCTGGTCTGTGATGGAATATGACCAAAGTAAGGGTGTGAAGGTAGAAAGGAGTTATCTAAAGATACTTCTGTGACAAGCTTATCTCCATCCATAGGCATGTGATGCTGCAGTGGCCAAAATGTTTTTATTATGGCGTCCCGTTCTCCTCTTCTACTTCCAAAAACTTTCTACCACCTCCAGTCAAGGCACTCCAATCTTCATTGCTTTTCTCTTTATACTTTATTTCTATTCATCCCATTCAAAAAAAAAAAAAAAAAAAAAAAAAGAATTCAAATATTATCCCTCTGCTGCTTATACAGAGATTGACTTTACTCCAGGCTTGTCTCTTTGTGTGCTGAGTAAAAATTTTACACAATCTTTGCAATAACTCTGCATGTTTTTGAAATGAATTCAGCAGGCAGCAAGAAGGTGCAATTTCATTGCGCTCAATTCCTGGCTATAAAATATCTGAGTCTTCTCCCTCTGTGCCCTGGGACTGTGCCAGGGGCCAGGCTGTGTACCAGAGCAGCCAGCCCAGCCCTGGCACAGTGGCACCTTTAAGAGCTTGAGGAAGTTGAGGAGGGCAGGAAGGCAGCAGACAACAGCCTTGATTAGATAAAATCAGTGCACTGTACCTGAACTCCAGGTCTGCTTTAAATATCTCACAGTACACCAGGAATGCCTGCCTAAATGACAGCTCACGTACAAACTGTACAGATTTGTACGCGATATAAACTATCCTTTCATTTTGCTGGAGAATAACGCAACTTGAGTATAGGTGTTCAAATAAACAAAATCTATTTTTCATTTTCTAGGCTGTTGTGTTTTCTGGTTTAAACTAACCCATGAGACCCAGAATTGCAGGACCTAGTATTCCTTCTAGAGACAAGTGCAAGGTTACAGGCTTTGGCTTGGTGACCTGTGTTCACAATGCTGCATTTATGGTTTTATTTCTATCATTTTCGGTTCTATTAATATTTAATTATCATCTTTATTAATGTTAATATCTCTGTTGATATTTAAATATTTTTCTCTATTATGAGCATGTTCTTCACTGAAAAAGTAATTCACTGAAATGACTTTAACAGACTGAGCTTTTGTCAGACAGAAAGTTCATTAAAAATGGCCTAGGGGTATATTAAAACAATGCAAAAACAAAATTTTACTGAGGGAGAAGAGCAGTAAAATCTTTGCATTGCTTGTGCTGAAGAACTGAGGAATATAATTTTTTTTCAGGTAGATATTTGTAATTACTGACCACGCACTTCTCAGCACATGCAGAGCTAACGATTTGCTGCTGCCTTATCGCCCCCACACCAACTCCTTCCTGCCACGGTGCTTTGCTGAACCCTGACCCATAGAGATTATCTGTGCCTAGAGAAAGAGGTGAAAGGTAGTCGGGTCTCCCAGGCCTTTCCATCTAATCTTCCCTTCTGAGGCTTTCAAGAGCATTACCAGAAAGTTCACAGCCTGCTGGTACTTCGGTGATCTTTTCTTTATTTTACAATTGTTATTTCCTCCAATAGAAGAATATTTAATAAAACCCTTATGGAATGTGAAACAGCGTTACTGAAATTGAACTGATAAAAGGTGCTAGAAGATAATCCAATGTTGTTGACTGTAGCATGTGGAAATGTCAGTAAAACTTTACACTGTGCACGCTGGCTATGCCAGCAAAAGTGGCCAATGTGATGGGACACATTAAACAGAACACAGAATCAAGTAATAATAAACCTGCTTGAAAAGAGCTGTGCAGATCAATAGAGATCTTTTATTTCTCTGTCTTGTATCTAGCAGCCATCTATTTGGATAGTGGTTATTTCCTTTTGACTACCAAGGCACATGCTTTGATCTTTGCGTGTAATCAAAGGAAGGATAAAACCTATCACAGCACTAGCATATACTTTGAGGTAATGCCTTTGTCCAAAAACCACATGAAACTGTAACAGAATAGCATAAAAATAAATTAATTATACAATAGATTCTATGGCACAGGATCCTAAAAGGATTTAAAATGTATATAATAAAAGTAAATTATACTTTGCAATTTGAAATGTCTTTTAAATAAACATGGATCTCTTAAGTAAACATGGATCCTATCTATAGGCACAGATCTATGTTGCATCTTTTACACTTCCTTCATTTCAAGAGAAACAAAACCAAGACAAACTGATTGATGGAACATGAGCCAAAGTAAACACATTTCTTTCATTTCGCTGAAATACCAGACTTGTTTTTTTCCACTTTTTTATTTACCAAAAAAGTAGGTTTACTCATTTTTTTCATTTGCTACAAATCCACAAAAAAGTAGATTTTGTCCTAAAAGAGAGATGCCTATAGGTGACATGTCTTTCACTGGCCATTTAGGAAACCAGCAGCAGATCCTAACGCAATTCATACACAGCCTAACCCTCTTGTCAGCACTTTTTTTAAAGGTATCGAGTAGAAGATGCTCCCAAGCTCATCTACTTAAGGGCATTGGAGTTTCTATTTATCTTTCTAGCTGTGCTGACTGACGTATCTGCCTCCTAAACCTGACAGGATTATTCAGTGCTCCCCTACCTTGACACCTGCGGCCACAATTCACCCTTTTACCCACTTCTAAACAACCAGTCTCATCTGGTTATTCACTTAATTCTGAAGGTTTGTGGCCTCAATAGGCTCAAAAACTACAAAGCACCAAGCACCTATGGACCAACTTGCCCTTCTAAAATCGAGCTTGAGAACTGATCTTATCTCCATTTGATCTTGGTAAGATCCATGCAGCTGTGAGTCAGAGAGGCAGCTAATGAAGTCAAATACTTACCTCATAGTTCTCAGGTGACTTCTCACATGTTATATATAAATCTACACTGAGTTTTACATTATCTAACAGTTTAACCGCACATCAGCAAAACATATATTTCTGAGAGGTCTATAAGCCTTTAAGTATTTGCCAATTAATTATAATCTGCATGTACCAGATTGTACATCTGAATCCAAACATCTGCTGTGTTCTAGATGTTCTGAAATCATCTATATTTAATTTTCATTTTGACCTAGGCAAAAATATTGCCATGCTTCTCAGCTATGGGCATTCAAAGTCAGCGTGCTTTCTGGACAAAAGTCCGTACCTCCTCTGTATGTGTGTGTGGGAGCTGAACCTTCAGCTGGACACAAACTTTTTCCTCACATGCTTGCTTTCATTCATTACGTTTTTTGCTTGACTGAGGCCCTGAATCAGCTGACTTGACAAGGTTAAGGTTAACAAGGTCTTAAGTTTCCCCTCCACAACTAAAACACTTTGCATTTTTACCTTAGCTACAGTATTGCCTGATGAATAGATGTGGATAATTGTCATAATAAGCTGTTACTTCTGCAGAGACTATTTGAAGTTTTTCTTGCACAGAGCACCAGAACAGAATGCTGGATGTGCTTTGTTTTACTGAAGCTTTTATGTTGTTCAGTGAACTGTGATCTTTAAAGAAGCTTGACTTTGATAGCTTTACGTCCTATCTGATTTTCATCAAGTGCAGCAAAGAGCCCATTACTGTTCAAGGAACTGTGTTAATGAATTATAAGCAATATGAGGTGATGTGGCTTTATCCCACTGTTTTCCCTCTCAGAGCACAGTCCTCTTTCCTGGATCCTGCTTTGTTGTCTGACCAACATTTTAATAGCTTCCCATTCATGTGTTTAGCTCAGTAGGTACTAGGTCTATAAAAGGTGGAATGGGTACAGTGAAATACGAAGGGGAGTATACCTTTTAGAACTTAAAATACAGGGTCAAAAGAAAAAAATCCTGAATGACTACAGACAGAGGGGTGTGTCTGAATATGAGAACAGAATGAAAAATAAGTTATTCTGAAGCTTATTTGGGCCACTTAGGGCATTAAAAAAAAAAAAAAAAAACGCTTTCCACAGTCTTAATGCTCATCAAAGACAGGGCATTTCTCAGTGAAGAAAATCTGCAGCCCTGAGTCATCATCATGTGAAGGGCCCTGTTCTGTTGGATGCATTTATTATAAAAAGTACAGCCCTAAGTACAAATAGGCTGTTGTGCGTAAAGGCTGGTCCTGCAGGGCTCAGACTTGGCTTTTCACCCTGTCCATCTTTTGAAAGGTGAAGGAACCTGGATTATGGCAACTGGATACTTTGCAGACTGAAAACCAGCACAGCCAGCTACAGCTGTTGCCTTTTCTTTGTCATTCCAGGGGCAGCTTCACCTTTTTAGCTCGGAGTATGGAAATCTTCAGTATGTGAAAGGACTTCCAGCAGACCCTCACCAAGAGCTGTTCTCAATAAGTCGCAATAAGCAAATCAACATGTAGACTGTATTTTTAAAATGCTGAGCCAAGAGAGCATTTTCTGGAATAATCTAACACAGTAGTTTTCCCAACAGCTGTATCCTTGCTGTCCAGTTCAGCTGCAAACTCAATATACCAGCAAGCTGCAGCAGATTAAGATGCCAGTTACCCTAGCCATTTCTTGTGTGGCACTAACTTGAATTTACTTTGGATATGTTTACCAAACAAAACCACCTCAAGTGCAAACACTGCAGCCTTAGGAGAACTGAACAAACCAATGTTAGCCAGGAGAAGGGAGGAGATTTGCAAGTGCATGATAAAGAGTGAAAAGCCGCTCAGAACAAGGGACCAGAACAAAATGCAAGCCCACAGCTAAACAAAAATAACTAGTTTGACTACATCCTTGCAAATATGGGTCACCTTCTTGTCTTTCCTTCACTTGGCTGAACTGGCCAAGTTGAATCCTAATCTGGTTTACTTGTAATTAGCAATAACAATCACCATTTAAACAATAAACACATATGATAACTCTCAAAAAGGCCTTTATTTGGCCTGCTAATTATGGCAACTATCTTGTATGCCTTTCTTTAATGGGGACTGTAACTATTATTCCACCAGATTTTAAGAAAACATTAACAGGCACATATGCATGCTGCAGGCTGTGAGCGTACTCAAAGGCAGAGCCTGAAGGTCACCTGGAAAGACCGGGTTTGATCTTTTAATTAATGTCTCCAGGGCCGGTACCCTGCTGGCTCCCACACAGCAGAGCTGGCCAGGACTGTGGCCTTACGAGCCTTGGGCAAAAGCAGTATATAATAATGAGAATATTATAATAAAATATATATATATATGTTATATACATATAGAATAGAATAGAATAGAATAGAATAGAATAGAATAGAATAGAATAGAATAGAATAGAATAGAATAGAATATAGTATAGTATATACTCAGCCCATTTTCTAAACAGCAAGAGAACAGCACATGGTCATGGGCTTTTTCTTTCTTTTTTTTCCCCCTCATTTTCCCTGGTGAGGGGGTACCAAAGGCTCCTAGCAATCTAGCAGTTGTATTCAGTTTTAAGAAAGTATGTGCTAGTCTCTAGAGTTTAATACATACTAGTTAAATAGTACCTTTTTCATCGCCTGGTGGCCATAATGTGCCTATGCTAACCACTCGTCAAAAGACAGCTGTAAACATTAGTTTTAGTACTCAGACTCTACAAGTTAAATAACTGTGCAAGTTATATGTTATTCTTAGCCGTATCCCATGAAATTAACTGCCTGGTTGACTGCAGTGCTACATGAGACTCATTAGAACTTTATTCAAATCAGTTCAGATAACGCATACATAACTTCACTGAGAGAAGTGGAGTATCAGCCCAGGGCTTGGTGTCTCCTACTCCCTGTACCCTGTACAGAACAGGTTTGCCACTTGCAACACTGATATTCACCAAAGACTAATCCAGACTGCCCGTGATGCTTCAGGTGTGTTCCTTCAAACATGCTCTTGAACGTTGCCGTTTCAAAAACAACCCCAGCCAGCCTCAGTCATATTTGATGTATCATTATTTAGATACCAAAGAAGTATAAGCAATATTGAAAACATACTGTATGTTGAGGTTTGAAATCCCACTGATATTTTTTATTACATATATAAAAAAAGTAGCTACCTCAGTGCCAGAATTTTGTTGGTTAAAATATAGATCAATCAAAAGAATAACAGAGAGGAAAGGAGGAAGGGAAGGAGGAAGGAAGAACTGTACAGTGAATCAGAACAGAATAATTTATGTGTTTAACCTTCCTATTGGCAATTCATTACAAATGATAAGCTATATGTTCACAAAAGGAAATTCATTAACAAATATCACCACATCAAATAGCAGGAAACCTGTTCAATTATATTAACTAGCTCACTGGTGATTAATTTTAGTAATGGAAAAAAAGGAGATAAACTCTTTTTGCAAATGCATATTTTAATCATCTGAGTGTACAAATATTTGAACCTATCACCTAGAAACATAGCTCACAGCACTCAAGAAGTGTGTGTCCTGAAGGAGGCTCGATCCTGCTCCAAAGTCCACGCTTTAGGCCCATCTCTGGTAAAAATGCAGGAGTGCAGTGAGCACAGAACAACAAACAAAATTCCCATAAAAGTTACCGCACCCTGTTTTGGCTATAGTGAACTTTGGCAAAGGGTAACAGAAGTAACTTGCTTGTTGGGCCAAGCTATAATCTTGCATTTGCTAACTTCACTTTTTCTTCCTCCCTCTCTACAAAGGCTCTGATAAAGTCAGTGAAAGATGTTTGGTGTCCTAAAGGGCTAGCAGGCTACTCACTCATATCTGACGCAAAGCGCCTAGGAATCGACTCTGGACACTTTCCCAAGAAGGGAGAGAAATGAAAAAAAAAAGGGAGATGATGCTTAAAGCAACACATTTATGCAATGTGATAAATTTAAATGGAAACAGAAGGAAATGGAAGATCTGAAATTTGTCAACATGTAATCACGTATTTTTACTGTTTTAATTAAAATTATGCATGGACACAACTTCTTTCAATGAAAGATTGTTCTTCACTCTCTTCCAGTAATTTCTGGTAACACAAGGTAAAACTTTATGAAAAGGTAGTTTATAGGGTTAACACTGATTGGCAGGTTAACACTATCACCTTCATTAGCAGCTCAGCTACTGTCCTAGAAGACAACAGACTGCTGTGACTCCCTTAGCAAGGGAGAGTATCTGAGTATCTGTCTCATTTCAGCTGATGTATTTGGGGAGAAGCAAAAAAACAAGCAAACAAGTAAAATGACAACCTTCATTTAGCACAGCTGAACAAAACTGGGATGAATTTAACTGGATGAAACATTAACTTACTGTGTCTACTGGAGAAAAACCTGATCAACTCAACTCAATTCAACTGAACTCAAATTCGCTGACAAAAATGCTGTGTTGTTAAAAAATAGTGAAGTGGGTGAAATATCAAAAGCACCCTGAAACTGTGTGATCTTGTGGATTCATGTTTCAGAGGAAATTAGTTACTGTATTCCAACTGGAAGGCTGCTTTGTAATATCTCAATGATATTTCTATGTGATAATGTGTTACTGTGCAGAAATTGTACTGAGTACCCAAAATGGCTAGTAAAAACATAGCCTCGATATGTCAATGTTCGGCTGAAGTCGCTATAGTTAACATACTCATACTCACATTCCTGCAGCAAATTTAGTTTCCTTGGCTAAAAAAACTTGGAGGCTTTTTTTTTTAAAAAAAAAAAAAAAAGAAATTTTAATATAAAACATGATTTTCAGAAATAATTTGTCGTAAGTCTTAACTGTCTTTAATCACCCTGGAGGAAAGTGACTGAATTGGGCATGGTACTCAAAACTTGCAAACACCTGGTTAGTGAGCCCTGTTCAGGAGGTCACACCTGTTCCCACTGAGCAGTTTAGCAAAAAGATGAGAGCCACATCTAGAAGAGGGCTCGTGAGTCACAGGGAAGGTGCTGGAGAAGTGATAGATGCCAATTTTACTGCGTAGCAAGAGATGCAGCAGTACCTTTTTCAGTGCTTTTGCAGATTTCATTCAGGAAATCACAATCTCCCAGTGAAAAATAGTCACCTGAGTAACAACAAAGTTAATTTTCCAATATAGGGCTGGATATCCTATAGATGCAATATCCTATGGCAGCAGCATGAGCCTGAAATAAAGAGAATGATCATTAAATTTGTCTGAGTTCAACTTGGATTCACCCTTCTATTTCTAATGGGACCATGAGAACAATCCATACTTGTCAGCATGGTGTTTAGGAAATGATCTTATTCACCTGCATATAATGAAGAATATCTCTGCAAGTATAATAGTAGGTTTTACAAACCAAGGATACTTCAGATTGCTTCACAAGGAATATATCTGTGATAAACATGAAAAGAAAAATGTAAAATAGAATGTATTTTGGTGCAAGATGCTGAGCCTCACTTTCAGTCATTGTATTAATCTGAAATATGGCATTCCTAATGTCCTGAAAAGAAAAATCAACATTTAATTCTTCCTTTGCTTTTTTTTACAGGAGATTTTAATAGACTCAACATCTCCACACACTGGTAATTATAACTAAAAACAAAATGTACCTTTCTTTTCCTCTTCCTCTATAAATACACTACAATAAATTCTTTTCAAATCATAGAATGCTTAAGGTTGGAAGGGACCTCTAGAGATCATCTAGTCCAACCCCCCTGCACACGCAGGGTCACCTACAGCAGGTGGCTCAGGACTGCGTTCAAGTGGGTTTGGAAGATCTCCAGAGAAGGAGACTCCACAACCGTAACATGTCTCTATCACTATTTACCGTGGGTAAATATGCTTGGTTGTAAATGCCTGCTTTGCTAGTCCATATTTAAAGTGATTTTTCAAGTGAAAGCACTGGTAACAAATGATTATGAACAGATTTTCCATATGGAACCATACTCATACACTGAATGGAATATAATTGGCAAGGGATAAGTACAGAGAAAAGCTATTTAGTGAAAACTGTTCACCTGGCTATTTTATTTGTGTTTTGGGAACATTATTGGTTTCCATTTGTGCAGAAATTGAAGGTAAAATTCTCTTATAAGGAAAAATAAATGCCAAAATAAGGCTTTTGTCTTCTCTCCAAACCTCAGTGTCTCATTTGCCTCATTTGACTGACCAGGCAACCAGTGGCATCAATTTAACAGTACAGAAGGATTTTCATCGATAAGTGCTTGCTAAGTATCGTCATAAGCACTTTCATAACATTTCACATTAGCAGTTTTTTACTATAAGCTGCATATCTTTTCTTACATCATTTCTGCTCTTAGAATGAGCCAAATAAAGTGGCTGATAAGTGCCATCTAGTGGCTTTGAAATAAGTATCTCAAGTTGGGTGATGGCACACCATATTTTAGGTGTAGGAACACAAGTGGTTATGCAATGCTCCTTTCCAGGACACTAGAGGAAACATCAGGAACCTGGAAGGCACAGCACTTTTTCCCTTAATTTTTTGGGCTCTATCATACATGCAGGTTTCTATTTGTAGCAGCAGTAAGATATTTTCAACTTAGAGAAATGCACTGACGTTTTTCATAGATGATATAGTCCAGTTTGTCAAGATTATGGCTTTAAAACTCATTAATAGATATAATTATCTATATTTTATATGTGCACATAAATAGGTTCATCTAAATGCAGCATCTACGGTGTTGCTTGGCATTCTGTAAACAATTTCATATCATTTCCCAGCAGCAAAGTTGAATTTGAGTCTCTATTAAAGACATTAAAATTATTGCTATAAAGAGGAGAGAAGGTGCTTTGTCTAATTCACACTGTACATCCTCTTTCTTCTTGCTCTTGCTTGGTTTATACCTCTTTCTTCTTGCTCTAAAATTCCTAACTTCTAATGACTTTCAGACCCCATTTCTACAAAGTTACCTCATATAAGACAAAAAAAAAAAAAAGCTCTCGCTCATATTCTGCTTCTTCAGAGGAGTTATCCCTGCTAGGGATATCCTAGCCCATTAGAGAGAGTCCCTACCTGCACAGAGTTTTTTTCTGGTTTAGTTCTGGAAGTGCGGTGTCATCCTAAATCTGAAAAATACCTTTCCACTATGAACTAGCATCTCCTAAAGTAATAGAAGTATGGCCTGAAGATAGTGTGAAGGTTGGGTGGCAGCACACTGAATCACTGCATCTGTAACTTTCTTTCCCCGCTCCTTGAAAACTTTCTCATTCCGTAAGGACTTTCCCATTCCCAAAAGGCAATACGGAGAAGAAATGAAAGCAAAAGAAGAAAGAATAAAAACTGCCAGGGTGCAGAATTTCTGGAAGACCTAAACAAGAAACCTAGAGAGTTCAAATTAAAGTACTGAAGTGCTTTAAGCATAAACTAAGTCTCAATTTAAACATTTGACAATTAATCACCAGCCAGAACAGATGGAAGGTAAAGGATTCAGAGAGACTGACTCTAGGGAGCAACTTAGTGAGAAATTTAGGCTCTTGCTCTGAAATCAGTATGCAGAGAATTATCAACCATTGCTTAGATCTTGCTCCAGGATTTGGAGACATTCAAAAGCAGTGGATTATTTTTCTATTTTTCTTACCAGAGCAAATGCACATTCTGCTGGAAGGAGCATGGAAAGGCCCACATAATGTATAACTCTAAAGCCTTGAATGTATTGGGCAGGCTGTTCCAAAAATATATATATATATTTTTTTGCTTTAGCCTACCATATGCTATTTTATGTACTTCACACACTGCACAGTTTCTTGAATTGTGCCAAATACAAAACACCCCCAAAGTAACATAATGATACTCTCCAAATTAAGTCTGCTGTGTTCGTGTATCCCAATCAAGTTCAAACTAGAGTTTGTGTGATACGAAAGATGGAGCTATTTATACTGCATATGATGTGACAAACACTTCTTGTTATGACAGAGAGACTTGAGCCATCACTTCTGGACAGCTGCAGGCTCCTCTTCCCACGTGCTGCTGAAGTGAATATCTTCTACGTCATTTCGCAACAGCCTTGATGGTGGCGCTCACTCAGTATTTGCAGTAGTTCAGTAGCTTCAGTATTTCGTCGCTGAAGGGGCAGCAACTCCCATTCAAGGAGGCAGTGATACAATTGTTTCCACAGTACAATTGACAAAAGCAATTTCTCTAGCTTGACTTATAATCACACTTTTAACTAAATGGAATAGCACATATGACTGATAGATAAATTCTGCAACAGAAGAGATTTGAAGTTTAGATGATGGCTACAATCAAATGACAGAATTACAGCAAAATCCTCCCGATAACCATTTATGAAGGAGATCTTATGATATACAAGAGAACACAATTCAATTTGTGATCTCTTTATGAGCAGAACTGAGTATAGTTCCTCTCCCCTTCCAACCATTTTTTGTATATTTTTATGTGTTTAGTGTTTCTCATAACAGTCTAGTCTGAAAAGTACATTTAATATAAGATGTATAATGGGAAAAACAAAAAAAAACTCTCAACATTTCTACATAAACAGTGCAATCTGAAAACCACTCGGTGGCATTTTTCTTCACTCAAGGAGTTAAACATGACTGACAGCTGATTTTTGTTCATTTTTTAGCAGAAGAAACACTTTAATTGCTAAAAATTTCATATACCTCTGAAGTTACAACATGAATTACCCATGCCAATGAAGTGTAAAGTGTTTTTTTTTTTTTCTGTTATGTATCTGGATGTTGTTTGTTACAGTCATAAAATACTTTACATCTCTGCTCATGAAGAACATCCCCCTATAATCTGGTAATCTTAGAATGCAAAATTCCAGATGTGTGAGTGGACAGATGAAAAGCATTCATTACTTTATTGGTAAGCACATATATACAAATGAAGTTGATGAATGGACTACATAAAATATCAAAATGTCATAAAGTTATACTGATATACTCCTCACATACACCAAAGTAAGGATATTTGGAAATATGCTCCAGTATTACTCTTAACCTATGGTTGAAATGAGATTACCAAAGATGCTGAATGGTAGGAATTTACAAGGAAGTTCCAAGAAACACGAAGAAATCCTTTTCCTTTTTTTTTATTCTTTTACAGGATAAAAGAAAATGTAACATTATGAATTAGGAACAGAGCAGTGGGAAGTTGCTGTAGAGGTGATATCACAGAAAATCCAAAGTTTGTCCTAAAACTTTGCTGGAAAAAAAAAACAAACATCATGTTTCTAAAAGGATGCCAAACAGTTTTGTTCCTCCTCATGTTCCTCCTTAGTAGGAAAAAGTGTCTTCCGAGCCCTTCAAAAACATAACACTCTACTCCCCAAAAAATCTGCTTCTGCTTTCCAAAAAATATAAGTATGGAATTGAAATGTCACATTGAAAAGTTACTGAGAAATATTATAAATATCTCAGCTGGAAAATCATTGCAATATTCGTAGATTTCTTGCTCAATATAAAATAAAATATGTAGAAAACATATTTTGGTGGTCACACAAAAAAATCCAGTCCTTCCTCCTGAGAAGGCAGAAGTACAAGTGAAATGTTTTCAAGCATTTATAGTCAATAAATTATTTCATGAAGTGTGCCACCATTACCTCTGATATGTACCACAGCTTGAGAAAAAAATCACTGTCTTTATCAACCAAGCAGAATCAGCAAAACTGTAATGCTCTCATGTACTGAGCTGAAAGTCACTACTTACTTAATAAAATCCATATCTGAGAGGAGACAAGACCCTTATTTCCTCTGAAGCCCAGAGGGTCTGAGTATATTCATACAATTTTTGCTAACATGGTGTAAACGAAATCTCTCTTGGACGCAAGAGAGAGAAATCAAGAATACCTGAGTCTGTATCAGGCAACCAAAATGGTTGCCCAAACACATGGTGGCATGAAGAACCAGTTAAAGAGTGATCTTTGTTGCAGTTACCAATGAAGGAAGTAGTGGAGCAAAGTCTTAAGAGTTTTAACTTAAGAACTTGCTTTAACTTAATTTAATAGCCTTGAGATAGTTCAAGGAACAAGAAACAAAAAATGGAAGATGGGAAGAATGGCAGGGCAAAAAAACAAGTAAAAAGAAATAACAATTTCTGAAAAAAAGAATCAAATCAAAATTAGCCATGAGACTAGCCCTGTCCTTTCCTGCCTATGTCTGAATCCAAGTCATAACATCTCCATTCCTATTTCCTTTCTTAGACAAAGGCACAGTAAAGCACATGTAATGTTGATTATATCCCAGCAGCAGAAGCACCACAACCCTACTCCGTTTCTATCAACTTCTGCTCTGAGATTCGTTTCTCCCCTGGCTTTGGTGGTGCGTCACAGTAACCTTGGCTACAGGGCAGCTATTGATTCAAAATACAAAAACAGTGTGGGAGAACTTCACTGCACAACAGGGTTATTGTGGCTGCTCTAACAGCATCCTTTTCAGCAGCAAATGCAGGACACACGTATATGATCACCTTGTTAGATATTTTGCAATGTAGCATGACTTCTTCTTGTGTTTGTCCATTAGCTTTTAATTAAGATGATAAAGCAGAGTGTACACACAGCACAGTGTTCTTCTTTCATTTTGTTCCTCTAAGGACCATTAGAGCAGTGGTGTTTGGCAGAAAGTTATTCATAGTAATTAAAAGCATGTTCCTGGAAAGGTGCATCATGAGAATGGTTTATTTTCTAGCAATATTTCTATTGCTAGAGAAGGAATAATAGTACAAGAACTACGAGATCAACAAAACTAAAATTTTGTGCCCCTCTGCCACAGTTGTCAGACAACAGGAGCTGAACAGAACTTCTTGGCATCACCCCAGTTCTACAGCTCGTTTCATCCCACCTACTGCCATCACTGCTGAGGTTCAGGTATTTTCTCCAAGGTTTTTGTTGTGTCATTTTAACTTCATTGCCATGACAGCACTCGTTGTTAGTGGGACTGTGTGTTCCCAGTAAAAGACTGGTTTTAAAATTTGGTTCTGGCAATTTATTTCTTCTTTTGAACAAATAATTGCCTGGATGCAAAGCTATTTCACTCTTTGCTTTTGTCTTTTAAAATATTAATAAATATTGTTATTTAATTATATTTTAGCTTTTTTTTCCACTATTATGGTATATGGAATAGCCTCCTCTTTGCATACTTCATGTAGAAATAAATTTATTTACAGCTGACTGATAATGCATAGTCACATGCACTTGTAAGGAGTGCAAAAAATATGGAGCATGCAAAAAAAATTAAATCAAACAAAATAATTTTACCTAATTTTGAATGATAAAGAAAGATGTAGAGCAGCAGTGAGTTATGCCAGTGCGAGCTTGTCCCTCCCAACTCCCAACCAGAAGTTTTTCTCCTTGTGCTGTCCTCGCGCTGTCCAGTCCTGCTCCTGGTAGACACAGACAGAGCCTGGCTGCCTTCTCAGCCAGCCACCCCAGGTAGCAGCAATACCTTCAGTTGTAAAGCAGAAGCCATAGGGATTCCTGCCTATTTACCTTAGGCCTATTTATCCCTATTCAGTGTCCTTTTCCCTAAGCAATACCCAGGTTGCACTTTCTTCTTGGATTGACAAGACATGGTATTGCGGGAAATTGAATTTTCATTAATTTTGTCTTCAAAAGAAACTCATAGTTTAAGTACTATTTTTCAAATTATTCTACAACTGATGGTGACTGATATTGCATATCAGAGCAATCACAATCTTATACAAAGAAATATTCAAATTTTCTTCCTTATGCTCTATTTTCCATGTTTTTTTTTTTGATTTGTCTTTTGTTTTCTCCAGAAGAAGAATTAACACTGATACAAACTTTCCAAAAGCCAATGAATCCTTCCAAACTCTTCCTGTTTGGAGATCAGTTCTGAGTGGAACCATTCACACAGAGCTGATTTCAAAAGATAAGTTCAAAGAGTCACTTGGCCCAAGACTTCCAGCACCAGGGGTCTTGTTATAGAAGTGAGAAAGCTACAAGTTCCTAGCAAAGAACAACCTTGGTTATTCCTCAGCCAGGTACCTACTTTGTCTTCCAGGCAGTACAGTCAGACGTTCTCAACAATGACAAAGAAATACCTGATTTTTTTTTTTTTTTTAATCATCCTAGGAGAAGAACAAAGCCAGAAGAGCCTGTGGAATAAAACCCTCACGGGAGAAATGCTGTTAGGCTCTTTGCCTTAAAGGGGAGATCACAAGGGCACTGGTGACCAACTACTGAACGTGTATGAACATTTTACCGTACAATTTAATGGAATACAATATAAACATAGTAATAACATTGAAAATGGCTTGAATTAAACTTTTGAGAGCATACAAAATAACCTTCAATGTAAAATCTTCTTTTTCTTGGTATGAAAAATAAGGCGAGCACTGAGAAGGCCATGCAGACTTACTTAAACACAAAGCGTTTTCTGGGAAAAACTTTAAAGTTGGGGTAATGTCCTCAAAATGGAAAAAATATAGTCTCTTATGTTTGGTATGATAAATATCATGAGCAAGAAGCAGGAGCTGTGATTATGCCCAACTATTTGGCTGCTGGAATTGGCATATGCCCTCAAGCCTCTTCTCTGAAAGAAGGTCATTTATCACAGTTATGCAAATACACTGTAGGAGGGGAAAGAATTTTGATAAAATTCTTTTGATAAAAAAATCTTTCCATCCAAAAGAATCTGGGCACGGATCTTGATTTTCATGTCGGTTTGGGCCTTGACAGGGCGCAGGTGCAGACTTTGGCGTCGTTCTGCACGTCTGTGCCCTCTGCTTGGAGCCATAAGTTGTCACCCAGGAGTTTGTACGCGTTTGCTAACCCCGCAGTCTCTGCTAGGGGCTGTGTTCTGGGGACACTGCTTTTCTTGAGCTGCGTGATCCATCAAGAAATGACATACAGAAATATAAACAGAAAAACATTTTAGGAGGTAACAATTAGCTTGGACATTTAAATGGTAAATAAATGAGACTGGCAGCTGATAGAATATATTCATAAGAATTCAAACATTCAGATTTAATTCAAGAAATTTACCATTGATCATCACAGTTTTAAAGGCATTTGTTCTAGATTATATCAACAACAAATATTAAATTTATAATCTATCTGTCCTCACTTTACCAAGCTAGACACTTTTAGGAGAGCATGCAGTGTAACACCAGGCTGCAGACACAATAATCCTGCAGACATATTGGAGAGGTGCTCATGCTCTGCAGCTTATCTAGGCTTCCATTCTAAAATCCACTTTCAAGCCAATTTTCACTTGTGATTCAAATAATGCACAAGTTTCCAAAATGGGATATATGCAGCAAAGTGTGAAAGGAATCTCTGAAGACTTTGCAAATCACATAAATTTTTTTCCAATATACATTCTAAATACATTTCTGTTTTTCTCCATCTCAAAGTGAAACTCTGCCTTACCCTTTACCAAACATAACATATTAGAGAATTCCAAAGTTATCTCAGTGTTTAAATGCTTGTGAGCAGTGTTGCTTCAAATATTCCCAGCGTCTGAAGTACTTTGTTTTGTATACAGCTGGGTCCCCAAGTATGTTGCAGCCATTTAGGTTACCTGAAAGAGAATACTTGAAATAGCAAATAGTACTTTTACAGGAGTTAGTGTACATCAGTATTTTGAAATATCATACATTAGTTGGAATTGGTGTACATTGGCTCCCAAATAGTTTATCAACTCAACAGTTGGTGAATTGTCACTATAGAGACAGCTGTTTCAATATCATTTTTGCTTTCTCACATTTGCAATGAGTTATTAATATTAGTCATTAATATTCCTAAATAAGGTTAATATGTTAAAGAGGTGAACAAATAATGCTTACATGTATATGCTCATGTCTCTAAAACCCCTTTCTTTATGCATTGTGCTCACAAAAAGAATCCCAATGGACTGTGAAATCTCCCCTTTTGACCCCACAGGCAGTAAAATTGAAAATTACTAAAATGCTCTTTCTTCACTAGGTCCTTGATATTAAAGTCCTCAGAATGAAAAACATATTCTACATATGCATATATCTGTAATGGCTATGCAGTTTATGTAAAATGGCTTTATGCAATAAAGAAAACAATTCATATTAGTGGTTGAAGAAGGTGATCCTGCATCTTTGTTAATTAAATTTTGGAAAGTGCTATGTCCACTAATGAGCACATAAGCTGATTAAGTGGAATTAGCTCTGTGTGTTCAATAGAGTAGTATGTCTGCCTTTGTATTGCTGTGACAGATGAGAGGTGGCACCGGGGAGCTGCCTGCCTTCACACACAAACTCTATAGCATAATGTGCCATGCTAGTGGGGCCATGGAGGAATCTCACTGGGAAAACACGGGAAACCAAGCCAAGACTTGACATAGCTAAATTCAATCATCAGACATATTCACTTAGATTGGAGAGTGGTATTTCAAAAGCCACTGTTTTGTTACTGCCTGTTAAAAGCCCCTATGGCATTCTTTATGATTATTAGTGAAACAGAAATTAAAAGGCAACTGACCCGTACATTGTTCACAGGAGTCACATGCTTAGAGACCCAGATACTGCGTCTGCATCACTGTGTGAGGAATGTCACGTACATTCCCAATTAGGATTGCTTTGGAGTGTCACTCTAGATGAACAAAGGAAATTTGATGGCAATTCTGGAATCCATGTTACACCAAGAAGCAATGTTCATGTTTTCTCTTTTAAAGAACATATGATTGGCTTGTAAGCTTTTGTTCAAAAAAGTCCCAAAGATGATGACTCCATAATGCTTAAAGAGAAAGAAGTTAATTAACACTGAATTTGAACAGATTCAAAGTGCCTACTTAAAGAAGCAAGCAGCAGAACATTGCCAAAAGTAGCTGTACATTGACTATCTCAGATTTTGAATTCTTATGCAATTTAAAGCACAAAAGGAATAGAAACATCATAATGCCAGACAACTTAAGTTTGCTGGCTGTGTTATGCTTGGAAAGCAGTTTCTCAGGTAGTATATTCTGAATGGCTGTTTGTCAAAAAACACTCCAGTGCCACTCATTGTTCTGAAGGCAAAGTCGAACTGATGGCCAAGTTTCAGTGACACCCACCACTTCAATGGCTTTCAGAAGTAACCTATCCTACACAAGCACTATTTTCTTACTGTTTTTTTTTTTTATTATTTTTACTATTTTTTGCTAGTTCAGGCAGCAATTTGCCCTTTTGCAACAATCTACTAGTGCAATATATGCATCTTATTTATTTATTTATTTATAATTTTTAAGTCTGCTGTTTGGAGATGCCCACCACTTGAATTGTTAGTTGCAACATATTTCCAGGATGTTTACCTAGTTGAGCGTGTTCAACACAGTCAAAGCTTATTGCTAGTAGAGACACTACTCCTCTCCAAATATATCTTGCCACATAATGTCATAACAATTTCATCCAAACTTTTCAAATTTTCATTTGTATATGAGACATGAAAAGTATTCTGTATTTTTTCCATTTCTTAACTCTCTCTAATAAATCACACTTGCAAGTGTTCAGTGACAAGCATTTAGGAAGTACTTGGTACTTTTTCTTCTTCCTCTTAATTCTCTAAAAGCCAAATGGGATCCCGACATGTACCAAACACAAACACACACTGCTGATATGGGCACCACTGGGCACCGGTCTCCAGCTATCACTTTCCTTCTATAGCTATAGGTCTCCTCTTCCAATTCCTTCATGATTGCTTTACATTGTTAATTATATTACATATATAATATGTTAATTTATAAAGGCCCTATTTCCCAATAAGCTACTGTGAGGTTTGTGAAACTGGTGTCTGCCCAGCTCTAGGCTTAGAACTATTTTCCCAGTACCATGTACGCCCAGAGATGTGTTTTCCATGAGCAGGGAAATGTTTGTTCCCGCACTTCTACACACAGAGTAAAGTTGACTTTTTTTGAAAACTTTTCCCCTGCTTCCCCACGTTTCTGTAAAGCTGAATTCTGCTTTCTCCTCTGCAGACCCAGTCATGGCAGAGAAGCCACAAGCAGGAACCACAACCCTATACCTGCTGGTGGGTTCTCCACCAGCAGCCCGAAGAGCAGCTGAACATCAGTTGGGCATAAGCCACTTCCATTAAAAATTTGTGAAGCCCTTATATGAAAGAAGAAAGACCCAAACTGCTCATGTTCAGCTGGAATTAACCTATTCTCTCTCAGGTTCTAACTACATTAGGGACATACTAACGAGACCTCTTTACACCAGATGAACTCCAGCTAAAGCTGTCTCTCTCTATCACCATCAAGCTTTCCAGAATGAAGTGAACTTAAAGTATAACAGCATCTTTAGGCAGACAAATGAAAGTCTGGCCACTGAACTTTCATTCACAGGGGCTTGTTCAAATAATAACCTTCTGTCTGCAGTCACTTTCTTACGAACAATGTAATTTAACTTGATTTTAGGAGCATAAAATCAAATAATTCACGGTGGATAGATCTTCTAATAACAAGACACTTTTATCTGGCAGGCAGCAACATTGTCAGTACTTGGGCATAATTAGGGCTAGAAGTTGAAAATTTTGCTGTAAAGCGGCTGGGTGAACAACAGTGATTATTAAGAACAGACTGAAAGTTCCACTGAGGTACGTGACATTTTACTTTGCTAAATATTAATGTTCACAGAGTTTGAAGTAATTCTTGTTTTCTGATCAGTCACTTCCCCTTTGGATTCCAGATCCAATTACTCATATTCTTTTTGTTGGCAGCGGGTGGAAGCCACTTCTATATTAAAGATTTCTTAAGATGCAATCACCTCAAGGACTTTTTTTATATAAAATACAATTGCATTTTAACCTAAATTGGAGGGAAGATAGAAAGGGAAGATACCCTTTTAATCAAATGCCAGAGTATCTTTAAAAACCTTATCTTAAAAAATGAAACTGTGAAAGAAAGGTAATAAGCAAAATATATTAAGTGATAAGTAGCTCAAAATCAAGATTAACTTTGGAAAGTAAGAAATGGCATAGAAACACTAACTTAGCATTTCCTTCTAAAATGCATGACTACTATCTTCCTTCATTTAAAGATGAATGAAAAATACAGATGCAATCTACAACGCCATTATGTTGTGTTTGGCATGAGATGTTTATGTTTGTTATGAGTTAAGATGCTTTATCATCCCACAGGCCTTTATTTTATATAAATGTCCTTTCAATCAAGACTTACTAGCCATAAATCATTTTGAATTTTCCTTTAAATCAAGTCCTTGATCAAGGTTGTGCTAAAGGTATTCCCTCCAAGTGGAGTGTCACATAAGCCTTTTTTTCCACTAGAAAATTTTACTTGAGCAGAAAAAACAGGAGTTAATTTGCTAGGGATACGCAGCCACTCTAGATTGGACCAGCTACTCTGACAAGGTTATAAAGTTACCAGAAATCCTAGATTAACCGACATTCCTAGACCTGCATGGATTCCCCATTCTGTGTTCAGATTTTCCTGGGCTTTGGGCATGTGTCATTTGTACCCAGTCTGACACACACATGGTGCATCAGAGTCTTCAGGCAGTTGACTGCAAGTTGTCTGGCACATGCCAGATGTGCCCATGCTGGATGGTCCACCCACCCTGTGCTGCGCAGTCTGCACCTGTATTTCCATCCGTGTTTTGTCAAAGAGCCCATAGTGGATGAAACTCAGAGTTTGCTACACAGCAAAACCCAAGTAAGGTGGCAAAACTTTTGACTTTTTTTTTTAAGAGAAAGGCACTGTGGGAAAATGCCAGCAACGTAAAAAGCACTCTTCAAAATAGCATCTCTAACGCTTTTTTAAATCGCTCTGCCTCACATGCAAGCCTGGGAGAGGAATTTGGCCGCTTGACCATTTATTGATATTTCTTTCATGATTCCTGTTTGTATTCTATCTTAGGATTCAAATGTATGGAAAAAAAATTACTTGAAAATTTAAACTGATTTCATGTAAATTACATTAAATATAGTATTATCTTCCTCAGTAAATAGCATTTCAACACATACAGAAACTATTAATTTCTTTCTGTTTTTAAACATGTAATAACTGTATATCATAAGATATTTGCATTTGTAAATCTTTATTTGCTGTTACACTAACAAAATTAATTCACCTTTCAAGTGAATCATACATGCTTCTTCAATTTTAGCTGTAAACTGTAGACATAACATCACAAAATTCTTTAGATTGAAATAAACATGTGGAGATTATCTACTCCAAAACCCTTCTCAGAGCACAGCTGATTCTGGCACTAGATTGAACCGCTCAGTCTGGTTGTTTCAAAATTTAAAAATTCTCCAAGGATGGTGTCACGGTGGAACTTGAGCAAGAGCCACGGAAAGAGTTCCACATTAACCAGTCACTTATCATCCTACATTTAGGATGGGTATAGAAGGTGAGGAGTGGTTTGTGTTTCAGGGTTTCCTAGCAGGCACACGACCCTCGCCAGCCCCAGGAGCTGCCTCCTCCGGAGCAGCGCTGCGGCCGGGGGGAGCAGGACCACGCTCTGAGCGCACAGCGCGTGGGCTCCCAGCTCCCAGCTCAGCCCCTGCACATGACTTCACCTCAACTCCCGGCTTTTACATGGTGGGTGATGTCTGGACATCTGTTTATGACATTTCCTTATCTCCCCACCAGCAAGGGGCTTTTGTTTAACTATTTATTGCTTTCTAAACTAGATTGTCAGCATAAGCTGTCAATGGCAAAGCTAATCACACAGCCCCAGGCCAATCGCTTTGACTTTCTCCATATCTAAGGCCAATTACTGGTTGCCTCAGGGTTCCTATCACCCTCTTGTCTCCAGTCCCAAACGTGTCATAAAAAGTTAGCAACAATTACATAAAAAGGTTTACCTGTGTTTCTTTGGTTTCCAGTTCATATTGGATTAGTCTAGCCATTTACAGGTGGGCTGGTGTAGTCAAGGTATCATTTGTTATACAAATGTGCTTTTGGACAGGATTTTTTTTTCTTACATCTAGTCAGAATTTATTTCGTCGTGACTTGTAACATTATGTTGTATCTTTTGTTGTGCACCTCTCAGAAGAATCCTGGCCTTCACGGCTGACACACGCTGAGTTTGCCATTCAAAAAACCTTAGCTCTTTTTTTCTGCAAAATAATTCCTGGCCAGTTGGCTCCAGCTTGGGCTACTGAATGGCATTATTCCATCTCCAGTGAATGAAAAGACTTTGCATTTGTCTTTCCTAAACTTCATTAAGTTTCTGCCAGTCAATTCCTCCAAACCGCTGGGCCTTCTCTGACTGCTGCCAGTCCTCCTGTACACTATATGTTCCCCCCCAATATGATACCATGGATACACAGAGGAAGTCCTCCTTGAAAACCAAGGTCTAGAATTGTGAAATTTATTCCAGGATACTTCCTCTTCTTGAACGTGCAGTCTGCAGCCGGTGCTCACCATGCCACCCCTTTTATTGTCCTTCAGAGATCCTACATATACACTTTTGACAGGTCTTCCACTGACGCACTCTATGCATTTAAGTCACTTCATGCAGACCATAATTTCTCTTCACTATGTTTCTTGTCTGGGGTCTCTTAAAGAACCTACATCTACCTACTGTAGCCCTCTGCTAGTGAGACATATCCCATGGCCTCTCTGTAATTCCAATGATTTCAGAGCTCTATGACTATGCAGGGACCTCTTCTTCCTCCTTTTTCTTTCCTGTGCTGCACATACCCGTGTGCAGACATTTCAGATGGGGCTAGGGCAGCTTACTTTCTCAGAAGTCTGTAGGAGACTCCCCTTTTCTGCTGCCCAGGGTGCACTTTGGCCCTGATTTCACTTCCTTTGGCTTTGACTTCTCCCCTGAGGAACCTGGTTTGAGGTACTTGCTCAGGTTTTTAATCCTATTGAGAAGTTGTCCTTGACCTATTTCACCAATGAAGTCTGTCCATCCGCAGCAGTCCTCACTCCTCAAGATCCCATGGTCATACAAGGCAAAGCTTTGCCTGCAACACTGTCCAGGTATGGACCTTGAGAGCAAACCAAACTGTTCTGTTCAGTACAGAACAAACATTTGAGCCTTTGGGCTCTTCATCCTCACTCCAGAGCCCTATAGTCATACTTGATATACTCAGGGTTTCCCGGGGCACTATCACATGCATACAGGTAGTAGCTCAAGAATCAGATTAGTATTGGCCGTGCCAGATATTAGCACTGGTATTGCTAACCATTACTTGTCTTACTGTGATGCTGTGAGAAATAAATAGTTAGTGCTTTTTTACTGATTTTGAAAACACAGGTTGCCATACAAGTGCTAAATGCATTATCATTTTTATCCCCTTAGTCCTGAGATAAAGGCTACCTCTGCATAAATTTATAAGCAATACTCATAATCTCATATTCTCATATTTCAGTCTCTCTGTCATTAAACCACAAGGTTTGCATGAAGGAAAAATACATTTTTTCCTACTTGAGTTAATGAGGTCAATTTTTTGTGCCAAGTCTTCCTCAAAGGATAGTTCAGAAGGCAAGTTACAACAAGTGATAACTAAAATATGATTATAGAAAAAAATGCTTACCTAGAAAAGTCTAGAATTAGACCAAAAAGCTTTTGTCTAAGCAATTATGTCTTGGAGCAACAGGTTTGATAGCTGCAACCACTTAAAGCAGCAAAATGATATATGTGTGTATACATACACACGTATATAGATTCATGTATATGCACACTTTTTTTTATTATTATTTATGCTGTTATATATGATTGCATGTGTGAACAATGATTAAAATAGTAATTATTTGGAGATAGTTAAGGAAACAAATGAATTGAAATACATTCAAATTTACTGAAATTAATTCTACTGAACTTTTGCAAACAAAAAGATGACTTGTTAGAGAGCATTTTATTTCTCAAGGAATATGACAACCAAATGAGATCCATGTCAAGGATCTAATTCTCTGACAGTGCAAGAACCTGATGATGTGAAGCATTTTAGCCTGCTCACAGAAAAAAACTGTGTGTTTGTGACTTGTAACCTGAAACAAGGTGTATGGATTTAGGCTAAATTTAGATTTTATGGATTAAATAGCTATCCATTCTAATATCAGATATTTTCTTGTTTTATTTTAGGTTTTAAGTAGCCTAATAGAGGTTTCATTTCCCTTAACAACAGCAAACTGAAGATTCAGCTTTAATACTAGTTATCTAAACAACAAAAAATAGATACCCTAGAGAATAATCCATATTTCACAGTTACACAGATGATTTAAGACTCATTGAAATGCACTTTAAGTAGATAAAATATAATATATATGGTGAAATAATCAGGCTGTTGAAAAAAAGTTACCATACAGTAAAGATCACAAAAATGCTCATGCATATTTCCACACACTTCTCACCTCTGATTGCAACTAAACATATTAACTGAAATCTCTGATGTCCAAAATCTTTAAAAATGCTGCAGGGCCAGTGCAGGCCCTGCCCTCCTGAGCTAGGTTGCTGTTGGCCTCACTTTTCTTTGGAGCCCGATCTTGGAGTGTCTGTACAACACAGCACCAGCAGCAGCATCAACTACTTAGCTCAAACACCGAAGCAAAGTAGCTCTGATGCCGTGGGGTATTGCTGCAGCTGAAGCCTATGCTGCTTTGATTTACTGAAACTTTTTTGTAACTAAGCTACTTCACTTATGTCGACATGAACTGAACATGCAGCGCTACAGGCTTGGGGCAGAGTGGCTGGAGAGGTGTGTGGCAGAAAAGGATCTGGGGTTGTTGGTCAAGAGCCGACTATACATGAACCAGCAATGGGCCCAGGTGGCCAAGAATACCAAGGGCATCCTGGCTTGTATCAGGAACAGAGTAGCCAACAGGACTAGGGAAGTGATTGTCCCCCTGTACTTGTTGCTGGTGAGGCTGCACCTCAAATACTGTGTTCAGTTTTGGGTCTCTCACTACAAGGGAGGTGCTGGAGCATGTCCAAAGGAGGGCAACGAAGCCAGTGAAGGGGCTGGAGCACAGACCTTATGAGGAGTGGCTCAGGGAGTTGGGGTTATTTAGTCTGGAGAAGAGGAGACTCAGGGGAGACCTTATCACTCTCTACAACTACCTGAAAGGGGGTTGTAGTGAGGCAGGAGTTGATTTCTTCTCCAGAATGACTACGGCCTCATGTTGTGCCAGGGGAGGTTCAGGTTAGACCTTAAGAAGAATTTCTACACAGAAAGAGTAGTCAAGCATTGGAACAGGCTGCCCAGAGAAGTGGCAGAGTCACCATCCCTGGCAGTGCTCAAGAAACGTGTAGATGAGGTTAGCAGGTTTAGCAGGCATGGTGGTGATGCGTTTACGGTTGGACTCGATTGATCCTGAAGGTCTTTTCCAACCATAATGATTCTATGATTCTATCTCTGGAATGGAGATATCATTAATTTATCTAGTGAATACTATAATTGGCTAAAGGGATGGTTTTTGGAGAATGAATATTCCCCAACGCCTTGAGAAAATGAAGAATGCATACTATAATCTTAAAACAGTCTTATGAGAAGGTTATCGTTTATAAAAACTCATGAGAAGGTTACCATTTAGTTTATTCGCCTTAGATCAAGTTTAAATTTATCCTAATTCAGATATGGGCAAAGCATTTATTTGAACTTGGTTGTACTTCAAGAGAAATACAAAGCAGCTGGGGAAAATCCAGAGGAGAGCACCAAGAATGATTGGTGGTCTAAAAATATAAAATAATTATATTACAAAAGTAGTGATAGTTATTCTCTATATACCCATCTCTACTGTTTTATGATAGAAAGGGATTTTGTGGGGATTTAATTATCTGTTCTTTTGTTTTCTGGAATAAAGTGATACTTTCCCAATAAAGGCCTTAATTAAAGCAAAAATGGACATTCAATTTCATTTTTTTTTTAATAGATCTTTCATCTTGCAATCAAAGATAATTCTTTTCATTTTCAGAGAAAGCAAAAGCATTTTATGGATGCCATTATATTAAATTGGCATAGATTTACTTGAAAATTTGCCTCAAAGTTTTAGAACACTTTTAAATAATCTATAGATGTGGTGATATGGTGAAATATGATAAACTAGCACTTTTTGGTACCATGTTTTTTTTTCCAGATATTTTTCTGGCACCATAGAGTGTTTTGGCAGGATGTTCTATGAATTCAGCAAGCTTTGCAAGTAGTGTGCTTAGATGAAGTATACACAGCAGAACTGAAGCCTCAGGGCTCTGCCTTAGGAACTAAACACAAGTTAGGCCTAAGATATCCATCAGCATAAAAGACTAAAATACAGCAAGGTAGGTGTGGGGGTCACAGGGAGGGAGAGGAATTGCAGCGCCAGAGCTTCAGCTGCTTTCACTAAAGCCAATAACTTGACTCTTGGAGCTCAGATAACAACACAACTTGTTCTGTTTCTCTGATTATATCCTTAAATTCTTAGATTATTCTTTAAAAGCTATAATTTTAAAAGAAATGTATCTGTCTACTTTAATTTGTAATACTTTACAAAATTTATTTTCTGTGAATGAACAGAATTATTAGGAAAATTAGAAACTAAAAGCACTCCAAGATACAAAAAGGGCTAAAGAAAGGCTATGTCTTCTTGCATCCAGGATGTGTTCACCTATGAGCTAAAATAGAGCTGCAAGTGACCAATAGCAGCAACATCGCCTGGGACAGACAAGGGCAAAAGTGACCCAATATTAGCTGCATTAGTAGCTGTGCTAAACAGAGAGGGTCCTTGTCCACTCATCTCCTGTGATGTTCAAGCAATAGGCCCTCTCCACCCAAAGAAAATGTTGCCTTGATAATGTGAATGTTAAAAGGCAAGTAAGTAGGTACATTGCTTTGCAGCTGACAGTCAAGGTTAGGTATCTCTAAACTTGGATTTTATCTTTCTTCTCACAGAAGTTGCTTATTCCCTTTGAAAATAAATTTAACTTTCCCATAAAAGCCTATTGAAAAAAAAAAAAAAAAGGTCAGAACATGTTTTATAATAACAACTAAAGATCTTGCATAAGAAAGGTATTTTTGCTAATCACAGATGGCTTTTTTTCCACCCCTTCTCTTGCAAAAGAGGGAGAATGTGACCAAATTGACAAAGCCAGAGGAAAAAGAACAGTTCAAAAAATCTAGAAATGAGCTACTCTTTACCCTTGGCCAGTCCTACAGTATCTGCCTTGTTTCTCTGTACAGAAGTCAGGTGCATTTCTCCTCCTTTCACCTTGGAAATGTCCTGCATGGACCAGGCTTCCAGACGCACTTAGCTTTTTTCCTCAGTACTTACAGATAAATTAGGTTTATGAAATGGAAAATCAGTGGCCGTTTTTGGAAAAGTTGGGTTAGATATACTAAATTTGTAAAGTACTTAATACATTTTCCAGCTCATCCTCTCCCCAAATTTTGTTTCTGTCCTTCTTCAGGTTTCTCTCATTCTAAATTAAGCATTTATGTAGTCTATGTTTTTTTCTTCTAAAGAACTTAGAAGAAAAGAAAGGAGTGTGTCTCTTCCAAAATAATTACTACAAGCACATTTTAATTTATCATTTAAAATTCTCGGCTTCATTCATCCAAAGTTCAAATCTCAATTATTTAATAAAGAGCAATTGTATTCTACTCATTATGTTCAAATTTATTCTTTTTAATGAGTAAATTAACAGTTTCAAATAATTACTAACATAGAGTGAACAGTCTTATGGACTTCAAAGGGATTATTTGCATCCTTCATGCAAAGGTAAGTAAGCTCTTTGCTTTAACTGCAGAAGAATATTATGAAATTATGAAACAACTTGTTCAAAATATATATTGAAGCTAAAACTATCTCCATGAAAAAGTACATTCTTATTCTAATTAATACAGGGCTTGCTTGAACAATGTTAATTGTTCTTTCCTTGACAACTGTCATGCATAAAAGCTTAGAAGAGAAAAGCTGAGCTTTTGGAGTCTTCCACCAGGTAAAATTGATCTAAACTCTCAATCTTGCAAAAAAATCTACCCAAATGTTAAGACTGAGCACCAAGAAATAATTTTATAGTTTGGGATATTCTGTCAAGTTGTGTTTTCAGTTACAGTTGATGCTGGACATTTCAAACCGACTCGGAGCTAAGCAGACAACGAAGTGGTGGGAGGCCGATCTGCATTGCTATGTCAGTGGAGACGCCCTTAAAAACGAACAGTCTCGGGTCTCTGGCAGCTCTGAGCAGATGCCACGGAAGCCAGACAAGTGGAACAAATTTCCTTCTATTACCCTTTAAGAAGCAAAACAATTGCAGATTTGCTCAGATGTCATATTATTGCTGCAAGGAGAGAAAACAACGCTGCAGAATCTGTCCGGGCATTAATGCAGAGCATCAGAAAATAGAACAAAAATCAGCAAACAGAAACCTGCAAGAGAATATGAATTGAACAGAACAGAAGCAACACATATTTATGATTTATCGGCTTTGCAAGAAAGTGAGAAGAAACCAGGAAGATTTGGAAAAACAAAGCAAAAATTATATTTTGAAAACTGATCATGGTAATTTCTGGAATCATGTCTAGTTTTATAGTTGTGAATATTCAAAGTCATTGAGAAGCACCATGTTGTGGATGCCACTTGAGAATTCCCTGGGTCATAGTCAAATTGTATTATCCGGATCAAACTCAAGAAGAATGTACATAAATATAAAAAACTTCCCCAAAAAACTGAAAAAAATTGTATTTTCTAGGAATTTATTTTTGAATTTAAGACAATAGTCAGTCTTTCTGAATGGCAGCACTTTTTATTTACACTTCTTTCATACTTCTGTATGTATATATGTACTCAGTGGGACTCCTTTAGCATCAGCAAATTTACCTGAAACTGCAGTGTCAGAATATGTAGACAAGTATAAATTAAGCGATTTTTACTGTGATAAGCCCAACCTAATCCTTTTCCAGTAAATTGTCATCTCTATAACTGGAATTCTCTTCATATCTAATCATTTGTTCGCACCTGTACCAGTAGTAGTGAAAAGACCATATTTACAGGACCAGCTTAAACCTTCACTGTATTTTTCACTTCTATTTATAATAGCAAACTGTAAAATAAGGCAAGGAACTGCAAATATAGTTTGTTCAAGATAATATATAGAACAGGTAGAGATCAGGGAATTAAACAGGCATTTTGTAGTGTTACTTTTAAACACATTCTTTGCCTGTGTTCTGTGGCTGATGCACAAAGTCATCACGTTTTGTTGTCAGATGTAAAGTTCGAGTTTAGTGAATCTATTTTTATTTCTGTAAGCAGGACTTGTCTGGATATTGCTCTTGTGAATTCCTTCTTTAACCCCCAAAATATTCTAAGGATTTTATGACTTAATTCTTTTATTACAAATTTCTGCTGTGACAATGTCAGCTCCTTCACCCATCTGTTATCCACCTTCCCTCATCTAATATTCTGTTACTATTAAATATTTTTCAAAATTTTGACTGACGTTTACTGGAAAAGATTGAAATGTATGGGAAATGCTCTCTTCAACAATTCAAGTGCTAACTTGGGTTTGAAAGCAAATATAATATTCAGAACTTTTATGCTGCAACTTGCATTTTTTTCTAGATTTTTTGGCTATTCTGATGACTATCGGCTCTGGCAGTTCAGTCACCCATTGACCTGCACAATGCCGACGTACAGGCTCATTAATCAGGAGAGAATAAATGAGGACAAAGGTCTATACATATACATGTCAAAAATGCACAGTAGTTGTTTAAAACCAATTTCAGGATTTTACTAACAACAGAGATTAATTTACAAATGAGGTTCCAGTGCATCAAGACGGAAGAGTCTATCAGCAAAAGCACCTACACAGCTAGTAAAAGCAAAAGTGCTTAGATAGCTAGTAAAACCTATCAAAATAAAACAGAGTATCATCAGTTCTACATGCTTTTTTCTTAAATTTAGGATTATTTCTATTCTATAGCAACCCTTACCTGTCATTCTGCTTATTTATTTTCAATTTCATTTATATAAAAGAACAAACTTTTACTTCTATTACATATAGGAGAAATGAAGAAAACAAATGCATAACAAACTAAATTCTTTCCTCAATGCAACACAATATCTGATATTTATTGATTTGATTTTATAACCGAGTGTTTTCCATTAGTGTGACCAATTACTGCCACAGAAAGCCTCAGATATTGAACAAATGTAAGATCGAAAAATAACAGTCATTTCATAAATTATGGGAATAATGCACTTTGGGCTGCTAATTTCTACGCCTGAAGCTAAAGATCTAGGATAACATAACAGGAGTATATTCATATATATATCAATTAAAATGCAAAATAAAACAAAAGTTGAGCACTGATTAAAAATTGCAAAAACATTACCTAGACATTTTCTTGGAATACAACATTGTCATCTTCCTTATGAAAATATAATCCTGTAGAAAAAAAAAAAATCTGTAATCCTTTAACAAAGAATTATTACAGTTAAAGGTAATAAGATAAGGGTCTTCATTTGGCAAATGCTGTATCTTGAGGAATACTAAACCTTACAGCCCATGAGTCTTGAATTAAATATTTTGAGAAGACAAATCTTCATTCAAAGTTTTTTTTTTTTTTTTAAATTTAAATGCCACTCTTTTGAAATATTCCACTTTCACATAGAGACTTTCACATAGAATGTAAAGACTTAAATGTCTAAATTTTTATCTACTTGAAGTGACATTTTAGAGAACTGGGACTAGACAAGTAACTACGCAATAAAAGAGCCAGATTATTTTTCTTTCTTATTACAAGTATTAAGCAAAATTACATAACTACTATTTTTTTTTTCTGGATTGCTTTCTATGTTGTCTTTTCATCAGTTAATTCCCACTAGAGAGTGAGAATTAAGAAAAAAAGTACAATTTTATAAGTTAACATCTGAATAATTCCTAAGAGATGTCAGCAGAAGAGGTGACAAATTGCTTATCAGAAATTGAAGTTATTAAAAATGGAAAAAAAAAAGTAAATGCACAGATTTAAATGCCCCTTTTACAATGCATACTGATTTAGGTCAGGATGTCCTTTGAATATTTAACTTCCTGGCACACTAGTTCATTTAACTGCTAATATTTATGAAGCATCCTGGAGCTCCATCTAGTGAGCAGTACCTAGCACATCAGGCCAAATAAAGTGCTTGTTGCATGTAACAAGCCCCGTGTAATCAGGAAAGAGGAAAAGAAAACCCCCAAACGTCCAAACTATTCATCCTCAAATTAAAAACAGAATTGTGTTTTTGCAGTATCATCCAAATACATTCACCCTATCTTTATTTATTACACATTGGGAAGGTCAACAGAGCTAAATATCCTGGAAAACTGCCTTCCAGAAAGGCACTTCTTTTTCTTACTAGAGCATCCTATTTCCAATCAGCTCAGGATGTAGAAGCAATAGCTCTAGGGCTGGTTGATTTTTTTTCATATTTTTGTCTTGTTTGTCATGTATTAAATTACACTGAAAATTTTAAAATACCATTTTGGACACTATTACATATCTACCATTAATAGAAGTAATTTTGAATGTTCAATTACAGTACTTGTTAGGCTGAAGAGATTCATCCCATTTTTGCGCATGTTCTTATGTTCACGTCATGCACTACACACATGTGCATGGTGATTGTAGAGTGTAAAATTAACATAAAATGCTATAAGAACCCACGCAAATTTTGAAGAAACAACCTGAGGTTCATGAGGCAAGAACTAATAGAAGGTCTCTTTTCAGTATCTGTAACAAGAAATATAGGTGCTGCTTACCATTTAATAATTACTTTAAATGTACTTTTAATTACATTTAATAAGCAGACAATTTATTTATTGAATTAGAAACCCTTTTTAAAGTAACAGAGTTATACAATAGCAGCAGAAAGTAAGAGAATTTTATTCTCTTTCATTCTGTATCTGAAAGTTTAATGTCTTGTATAATTGCTGCTTTTCTCTCAAGTCGTAATCAGAACCTATCTGATACAGCTTGAGTTTTTACCCTGTATTCTGGAATCCTTTGGAAAAAAATAAGGATCTAGATAGATCATTATGACAATTAGCAAAAACAGCAACAAAACACAACAAATCTTAACAATAACAAAATTTCTCTGTTTGGTAAAATATTTTATATCAATGTTCAAGCCAAGAGATATTGTTACTAAAAGTAATTATCTATATGTTTAATTTTAAACTTGTATTTTAGCAATGCTAGCTTATGTGAGAAAAGTTTTTTTATATATAATGTGTAAATGCATTTGAATGATATCCAAAAGTTAACATTTTGCAACTCTACAATTCAAGGAACTACTGCTTCAAAGTACAGCAGAGTCCTTTTTTCCAGTTCCATTTCTGTCTCCTAATGAGGTTTGCAATTATCGGTGATAAAAAGACAGATAGCAGACTTCCGATGTGACACACGGGGGAATGCTACCACATCACAGTCACAGTCACGCTGGTTGCTAAGTTTATGCAGGAAGAAATGAGAATCCTCCAGTAATCTACAATTGTCTTAATGCTAACAGAAGGATGTGTTTTTCATTCATGTACATCTACCAAATGCCTTTTGAAGTGGGTAAAGTTGCCAGTCAAAAAGAGATATTAATGGCCAGTTGGTCTTTGAGCAAAAGAAGCTACAACAAGTTGTATTTGTGCTAGAAACAGTTACGGAGCTGAGGAATAGTGAAGCATTGCAGTTCAGTCCTCAGAGTGTGCAGGGGATGGCACAGCATAAAGCTGAAGCTGGGAGGAAGTGCTGGACCTTTTGCATTTCATGCTGAGTTGTATGTGCACTTTATTTTAAAGTTTTATCATCTTTGTTTTGTTTCTAGGGTATATCAAGGTTTAGACCTTGATAGCCTGAAGGAATCTGAATACTCTACCTGTTGGCTTTCAATATTGTCACATGGAATAACCGCTCCACAAAGAAGAGAAAATGGTATTCATGTACATAGAAACTTATCAAAAGGAGGACTAAAAATTAAGATTAATATAAAAAAGATATGACACTGTGCAAAAAAGGGCATAGGGCCTTAAAAATAGGACATGATTGCTTGCAGCCTTTGTTAGAATTAGCCAGAACTTCAGCTCTTCGTAGGAGGTTGCTGAGCTCACATGAGAGTCAGCCCCGAATTACAAATTATCGCACCCTGAAGCAGACAATTTTGCAAGCATGTAAATTTTGTAAAATTCCAGTTTTACTTGTGAAAGCATCCCAGAGCTCTGCTAATTCTCTCAAATCTCCCTTCTGGGGGAGTTACACCTCCTGGCAATGATTTTCCCCTGGCTTCTCTCCACAGGCTGACTCCTCTAGCTCCTCATGAAATCCTCCTTATTGTGCTGGCCTGTAATTCCTTGAATAAAGACCAGAAAAACAAGAGGCCTGCTGACCCGCAAAGCTGCTGGATTTTCTTTTGAAGGCACAGGAAGGGAAAAGGAAGCTCTTTGATATTTTATATCATCAGTGAATGAGTGATCTTCAGGAACCCAGTATCAAAGTAACACTTCTAATAAGGGCTAGGAAGAAAAGATGCATTTTATGCAAATTTAATCAAAAGCTACCTGAGCGATAGGAGCCTCGGGGACATAACTGATTACTTATCTCAGCAAAGGCAGTGTAAATTGGCTGTTTTTTTAGCACTGGGTGCATCAGCAATTTTTTAGTGGAAGAAGAATCCTTCATGTTGTTTAGAAGGGCTGAGCTGTCAATAAGCTCTGTGTGTAAATGCACCTTTAGCATGCTTAAAAATAACCAGGAAGCCTGGCAGCTGGATTATGTCTGTATAGGTACAGACTATAATTGTAGTCAATTTTCATACGTTTTACGCATTCGCAGATACATCTATATTTACTACCTAACTGAGCGCAGGTCAGCAGATCTCAGGAACAGGGAATGGTGCAAGTTTGTTTGCTGTAGCTGAGATTCTGCTCCCCACACTAGTGCATTTCTAGCTAGCTAGAGCACAAAGTACGCACTGACAAGGAAATTTGTTTATCCCGCACTATGAAACAGCAATATGTACAGATAACAGCGAAGCTCATGCACATAACATTAATTTCTTGTGCAAGCGATTGCACAAGGTCTGCCTTTCTAAAGCTTTTATAAATAAACTTCCAAGTGAGATTTCATGATAAATAAAACAGCATTTTTAAGTACTTTTAATGAAAAAAATGAAGTACTTGCAAATTCATATGATTTTAAGTCATCATTCCGCTGCAAAAGCACCACTTACTCACTACTCTGCTGAGTCTTCGTCATTTGCTCCTCAGTATAAACCTCGTGGCTAGGAGCTAAAAAAACTCCCCAGAAAACAATAGAAAGGAAGCTCAGGGAAAAAGAAAAAAAAAAAAAAAAAAAAAAAAAAAAGAAACCACTGTGGCTACAGTAAAAAGCCTGTGTACAGTATTTTGTTTTGCTCTTCAAAGTAGGTAGACAGAACACATGTTTTTTATTATTAACTTTGAATTAGGGAAAAACAAATCAAAGAACCCCAAAATATATTTCTTTCCAGGTTTCTTTCTTTTGGTGAAGGTGAAGAAACTGAAGCAAGGTGACTTGCAGCAGTGTTACAATGACCTCTTGTGGTAAAATATCGTATGTTTATTTTCATGAATTCTCAGAAACTGGGTGTCAAGAGCTAAACTCTGCTCTTCAAGCTTAACAACTTTCTGTTGCCAATCCTGCTGAACCTGAATTAACTTCTCCTCATGAGCATGCTATCAGTATTTGTTTAGTTATTGCTAAATATTCTTTTAAAAATATCTCAACCTTTGCTCTCCACAAAGTTAATAAGTGAAAGTACCATTACATGATAATTAAAGGCAATTTACAGCTTTATAAAAATATGGAAAGTTCATTAATATAAAGAGCTATGTGCCAGCAGTTGCTTTATGAGAAACATCAACCACAAAATGTTAAAGAAATCATATACTATTAGTCATTAAGTATAAGAAATTACAGTAGATACTGCAGTTGATTTCTTTTCATTGAAGAATTTGTGCAAAATTAGACCAAAGTTAGTTTATATGCTTCTGTTGCAAGTCACTGCTGAAGCTCTTGCCTTTCATAAATATTCCTTCTAACAAAAATCAGAGAACTGAGCACTTCCTGCTTTTGTTGAATTAAGTTTGTCTGTCCAGATCGTAACACGAGACGTGTTAACCCTCAGCAGATAAAATCACTTACAGTTTAACCCAGTTTTCATTATTTCATGAAATCATTAAAAAAAAAAAAAAAAGGAAGAAAGAAAGAAAAAAAGATTTCCTGAAACTCCTTTGTTCAGCGTTAATGCTTCTCTAATGGTCCCCAAGCAACATCTAGGGTCTAGTGGCAGAACTTCACTGGAGGATCCATGGTCGCAGTATTTGCACCTGCCTTTATTCACATGACCCAAACCTTACTAAATTTAGGCTGTATTGCAAAGCCATTTCTGCACTGGCTCTGCCTTCTGAAGGTTTGGAAGCTCTTCAGCAAAATAACCTTGGATTGCCACCAGCTGGACATGTTCCCTGTTCTGCTATAACATGATTGCAGCTGGGGGAGGCCTGAGCGCAGCTGCTGGGAGATATTACTTGTTTGTGTAACACACACGTTAGGGATGTGCGTGTTAAAAGCAAGTACTGCTCTTAGTGTACACAAAAACAAGTCCCCGAAGTAATCCTTATTCCTCATGCATTTCTTTGGAAAAAATAATATCAGAGGCTGTCGAGCCAAACAAGACAGAACAATGACAGCACACCAAAAAAATAAATGTGTTTAATTTAAAATGTGGATATCTTTATGTATCAGTAGGATATACTGACATATATATCTTTCTTTTCACGATGTATTGCCGCAGTCAGTGCGGTATTACATCCTGGAAAAAAAAATGCCCCGGTATTTTAAAACTTTATCAGTAAGCTTCTTTGTCTGTTTCTTGCACTTTGTACAACAGGAGTTTCTGAGCACTGCGAATGTGCAGTCTTGGGAGACAAAAATGAATTATTTTATTTCTATGATTTAATGGTCTATGACTGAATGTGATCTGTCTCATTCTTCTTTAGCTGAGGTAACTCTGCAGTGCTAAAACCTGACTTACATACAATTCTAAAAGTCTAATGTTCCAGAAGCAGCCTCCAACAGCTTAGGCACCATTTGGACTCCCACAAAATTACACTTCACGTACCTGAGCATATGATTTTTTAAATGTCTAGGTGCTGTCATATCCTCTGCAGTTGGTTACAGATGCAGTCTCAACCATCTGCCTTAAATAATTTTAAATTTGACCTCGAGGGAGTAGTGTGATTACGGTTTTGGCTCAGCCTGGCTCATCTGGTGGCTCCCAGGCACTTCTGGGCTCGTGGAGGCTCCCAGGCACCAGCCCTGCAGCCAGCTAGTCAGCTTCTTCCTGGAGGAGACCGGGGGAAGCTCCTGGGCAGCAACCCCGGTCTCTGCTCTCTGGCCTGTAGTCTGCAGAGCTTTGCTGTGCCTAGAGGTGAGGTGGTCTGGACAAGGGTCACATCGGCATGAGGTGGCCACATGGCCACCAACTTGCAGCCCTCCCCGTGGTCATGTTAGGATGCAGCGGATCAAGGGGAGAGACAAGCAGGGCGTCTGCAGCCCACCCAATGCACCAAGCGCTCCAGCACTGAGCCGTGAGCAAAGGGGTTGAGGTGCTGGTGGCCCCCCAACTGCACCACAGCCCTCAGCCGCCTCGCTGCCGTGCCCCCGAGCTCCACAGCCACATATCCAAACATCACTCCGGGCTTTGTAAAGTCTCTCCTAGCCAAACTTGTGCCCCATGCTCTGGGTGTCCCTGCTTGAGCAGGGCCGTTGGGCTAGATGATCTCCAGGGGTCCCTACCAAACTCAACCATTCTGTGATTCTGTGAAACCTCCCGGGCATGTGTTATATTTCCTAATGAATTTAGAAGGGAAAGGAGTATTGGTTACAGAAACACAGATACTTTGAACAGTCGGTTTTGAGACCTCTGAATCTAAAAGGCAGCAGGCTTGTCAGTTAAGCATAAAAGTTACTGATAGATTTGTTTTCAATCAAAATCACAAAGCGCTAAAAAGGTTCTAAGTTGGTATTATTGAAAATATGATTCCTGTTTTACAATCTTTATTTTGTGGGAGGAAAACTATGAGGAACTTACACATCTTAGAGATTATAACCAGAGTGTTTTGATTTGATCTTGCACAAACTAGTTTTGAGGTAAGTTTTGGATACTCAATTTAAAGGTTAATGAAAGTCAAACACTTCAAAGACCTTTTATTTGGCTAGTACCTATGGCCATGATCTAACATTTCCTCTAATTAGTAGAAAATTCTTATTATTTGTAAACATACTTATTGATTTAGAGAAATATTTATAGACAATTTACAGCAATGAAAAACATGAAAAATAGACCCTTAAAAACTATCAAAATGGATATGCCATGTTCCACCACATGCCACCATTTTAGTGCAGACATATTTTTTCAATATGTACTCATATATAACCATCGCATGACATCATGCTTTTTAATATACTTTTATTTGTTTCAATCAAATTCAGAGCATTCCCATAAGCAGTGATTAAATCTTATACTCCCTTTCTGGCTTCTCTTTCAGCAATAATAGATTCATTTTCTGGCTCTGACAGGAGGGAGTCGGATTTGCTCTCTGGCTGATTAAGTGGTGTTGTGTAAGCATCAGTTATACTGGAACTATACTAGGAGCAAGAAACAGGAAGAAACTAGTTAGTAAAACACAGCTGTAGGCTGGCTAGGAATCAGTGACTATTTGTCACTCCTTCCAAAAAGAACAGTAAGGCTTGGTGGCAAATATTCAATAACATCAAGTATTCAACAGAGAGATTACATCTCTTCCTCCATGCCGGGATACTCAGAGTTCTACTTCAACGTGGACCATGGCTACCTGGAGGGTCTGGTCCGAGGTTTCAAAGCTGGGATCTTGACAAGTGCAGACTATGTCAATTTAGCACAGTGTGAGACACTAGAAGGTAAGTCCCTTGGATTATCTTACTTCAAATGAAATGCTGTTGCTTAGACCTTTGAAGAATGGAAGGCAAAAGATTAAAATATTGACCACTTTATCTCAAAAACATGGATAACGCTGAATTCCCTTTAAAAATTGTTCTCAAAATTAAGTTATTAGGTTTCCATAGAAATTACTGTAGCATGATACAGGCTATGATTTCCAGTAGAACATCTATCATGGGATTTTCTAGTTTACTAATGATCTTTGGAAACCTCACCCACAGAATTCCTCTGAGATGGTAATCTCAGATGTATTTAAATGATGTATTTTAATCATGCGATGGACTTGTGCAAATATACAAGTTCTGTATCAGTTCAGCTGCATAAAATATTTCACAACATCTTTTTGAAAGATTACTATTCAAACATTAAATATATATAAAATATATAATTTTAGTATTTTATTACTTAATAGGTTTTAGAGCAGTGGAGGATATTCTGCTTAGCAGGAAGAGAGAACTACACTTCACAAAGATAAAATGAACTATTGTTCATCTTTAAAAACGCTTTTTAAAGGTGACCTTGTCACAGTCACAAAGGGAACACAGAGTTGCTTCCAAAACAGCTTTCTTTGGCCAAGACCGGTCACAGCCTGGTGAAGACAGATTTTACAGAGAATCGTATGACACACCTTTATATACTTGGCAGGAAGAAATGCAATAGAAAAAAAAAGGCCTTTCTAAAGAAGCATAAAGGGTTTTTTTTCCCCTGAATCCAAATAAAATATGCAGTTGTACACGGAAATAATTTCTCAGATATGTAGATGTACATTCATTTGAAAATGTAGCAAGGAGAAATACTAGACTCTGTTTTAAACATCAGTTGCTTTGTATATGCAGTGATGGAATTGGAAAGATGAAGAGTGCAAGGCCTGAAGATATCCACATAGAGTTTAGAGTTTTCTAACCTCTAAACCAAATAAGATAACTAAATAAATAATAATAACCCCTAAATAAGTGTGGGAAGAATGTATGCCATTAATCTTGCAGACTGAAATAACTACATTTAAATAGGTATATGTAGGTATCTACCTGTGAGGTGGATAAATCTCCTCTCACAGCTAAAGAAGAGGTAGACACCACGGGAGGTGGTGGGATCTCGAGAGCTATTTAGCTGATGAAATGTACAATCCTATTTGAGCTGATGAGCTGGAGAACTGAACCAGCTCTCCATTTGGTGTAACAGCAGTTTAGACATATAGACGTTTACTTTGACAACTGACTCTGAAACCTGTTCCTTAAGTCAGCTTGACAAAAGCTGACAGTAGCCTATTTGTACTAACGATTGTGAACTATGGAACTTAAGGACATTCTTACTTTATATTTAATTCTTTAAGTCAAAAATCAAAATGAATTTACATGCTCCTCTTGAGCTACTAATAGAGCTTAAAATATCTATGAGAAATATCAAGGACAGAATGATGAAACTATTAAACTCTTGCCCTCACTCAATTTCTCTGTGCAGAACTCAGGAGATAATGTCGCCAGTGAATGACTCCTAAAGTTAGGAAAAAAAAAAAAAAAAA
>VZSV01000007.1:12014048-12050259 GCA_013398735.1 Nothocercus julius | reverse complement strand
ATGACTAAAAGACTCCTGGTTATTGCTCAATAAGAGAAAAAAATAAATATTAAAAAAAAAAAAATTGTTCATTGTTTCCAAAAGAAAACAGAAAAGTCATTTCACAAGAAAGACATTTAAAACCAGGAAGTGGTTTTCAAACTTTGTTGAGATATACAAACTTTCAAGGTTATCAAGGGAATGTGCAGTACTTTATGAACACATCACAACAAGGTCATATTCTAAATAGGATCTGCCGCATAAATGACATTTCTTGATTTTGTAGCCTTCCTTAATCTTCATCCTAGTTTACCATACAAATCCTTTTCAGCAGCAGCAACTGCTGCTTTTATCAACCCATCTAAACATATCTCTAATACTCACTATCATTTCCCTTTTTTTCTGTTTATCTACAGAATATCTCTGCCTCCACTGAATATTTTTCTAATTCTTTTAGCCATCTATCATGTTCCAATCACTTAACTGCCAAATGTATTATTTACAACTAAAATATTAGAAGTATTGGATTTGTACATGGAGCTGAATATCCACATCTCTTTTTACATATATGACATAACACTGCACTTGCATAGCTAGTATACAGTGCACCAAAAAGACAGGTCCTCACCTCTGAAGTAAAAAAGGAGCTATGTGCATATGTTGTACCTTGTTTCCTATTAAAGTATTCAGAAAGTGCATTTGTGTTGCCGTGCTATCATGCTTTTCCTATAGCATCTTCAGTCCTTGTATTCACATTCAAAGGTAATAAATACTCCACGGTGTAGTCTGTGGTATAGAACCAGACCACAGAAACTGGTCTAAATTAAAAATATTATAAATATGGAAAAAAAAAAAGCAAGCAGAAACAAAATCAAAACCACTCTGACTAGCCCATAAATAGACTTTAAAAGATCTTTTAATTTCAAAGTGGTTTTGATATCTCTAGAGGGGAAACCATAATGTCAGTACAGAAGAACCACAAGAAAGCTGCAGGTTAGAACTTTATATTTGCATGTGAATCACGGGGTAAGTATGACAGTGAGAGAGAAAGAAAAAAGGAGAATGCAACCAGCGTAAGATACCACCGTGTCCTCTCAATTCTGGGCCACACAGGAGAAGAGGCCTTAATTTAGACATCCTCCGGGGCTTGCTTAAATTATTATTATGTCTGCGGAGCTCCTGGGCAGGCTGCAGCACTGAGATGAGGCCACGTGCATTGCGCTCAGCACCAGGGGCTGGATGAAAACCCATGCGAGGTGGTCACCCAAGCGAGAAGTGAGGCAGGATGCCAGGGTTTTGCACACCTTTGATGTGGAAGGAACATTTCATCTCCAGGGAGGACCAGGTTAACACTTTGTTCAACTTTTTGCTGCAACTTTTTCTTTCTCATCGATATGATTTGTGTCTTAACTACAGTCATCTTAAACTAGCCTCTCTCTGCTTGAGACTTAATTTCCTTTAGATATGCTGCTGTTTTAATTGAGTAAAATGTGTTGTGACTGGATTTAAAATCTCATGATTTAAAGTCATAAATTTCCTATGTAAGATCACATGATGTGTACGGTGTGTAATGGAGATGGATGGCAATAATATTGACACCCAAAGTACAAGAACTTTCTTTCCTAGGGCTTTTGTGTACGTGCCAAAAAGCAGAGGATCTTGGATAGGTCTGCTGTACCGTGGAGATAAGGCAGTGGCTACCATCAATAAAAAGTTTTGCTGTACAGAAATGTCTGAAGCCCATGTGATGCTCAGGCATCTTTTCTTGCTGGGTCACCAAGTCATGTTACTATTCCACATGTCTTACTGTGTTGAAGTTGCCAGAAATATGGTCTTATTTATGCCAACTGCCATAAAAGACTATAGCTGAATACTGCCAGAGCAGGCTCTGACCTGCACTCTGGTCTGAACTCTGACCACGACATTTTTGATCAATCTCACACGTTTGGCAGGTTGTTGTTATTGTTTTCTCAACAGTTTTGGCCAAGCACATAAGACAGGGTTGAATATTGTTTCTTACACTCTCTGTTTTATCATTTTTTAAAGTCTTTAAGAAAAATAGCTCTTTAAAGCAGGACATAGAAGAGGCAGGGTCATTGATCCAATATTCAAGGGCATAATATTTCCTCCATAGGTTTTTAGAGACAGGCAGGGCTATTTTATTTTTTTATGGCTAATATTTTTCATGCGTTCTATTTTGTCATGAGTTCTCAATCAACCAGAGAGTGAGGTCGGTAGTAGTCTTGTCAGAGACAGACTGCTCTTGATCGTTTGCTTTTGTTTTCCATTGGTCTCATTGGCAGTGTTAAATGCATTTCTGAATGACCAGTTTTGTTGGGTGATACTTGGGTTTTGTGATCTGCTTTAGATACTAAAGCTCTGAAAACAACTGTGTCAGCAGTGCATATATAGAGGGTGGCTCTAAGGAGGGATTGGTGCTTCATTTGAAAAGAGACAGAGCAAAGCTGGAATTCCAGCCCTATGTATGCCATGAGGCAGAATAATCCCACCATATGTCAAGTTTTCTTACTTTCCTTGAAATGAAAAGAGAAAGAAAAATTATCACTTTTCACAGGAAATGTAAATGTGATATAAAAATATTAGTGAGTTTTTAGAAACATATTTACACATTTAGTCTTGTTTCTAGGCATAATTTTGCATTTTTATTTGATTCATCTATCTTATCTTTCTTTCCTTCCTGAATTAAGTAGTTTTCTTTTTTCGTATTTGGATTCTCTTTCTTCTCCCTGAAAAGAGCCTATACTGAAACTATGACTATTTCCTGGTATTTGTCTCTAACCTTTGGAAACACAACAACCTGCATTCTGTTTTGTCAACAGCTTTGTCATAAGCTCTGAGGACCCATATAATTCTGAGAAGCAATTAGTTTACACTGATTGCATTCATTTAGTACAAAGATATCTAAAGCAGTTCCAAAGTGTTAGGTAGGTAAGGCTGTCCCATCCAAAAGCCCGTGTTGATGCAATCACTGAAATGAACTCAAGTGGCAGCCAACCTGCACACAAAATTCGAGGATTTATCTAAATAAGTTAGAGTCCTAAGATTTTGAATTTTCAGTGTATTAAGTCTGCATAAAGTCTCAGTATAGGCAACTTTATTGCATCCTAAGAAAGTGTCCACATGGGGAATTAGTTAAGGCTAGTGAACACGCTAATAAATCCCTCCGCTTGCTAACTCCACATCAACTTCTCTTGCAGATGTGCCCTTATTTCATCAGTGGGAGTGTTATTATTCTTTTCCCTAAATATCACTTCAGATTTTATTTGAAAATGTAATCATTACAAATACCAAATCCTTATAGCATTATCCTAATCTATAATTTACAATAATTTTAATATGGCATTTGGCATATGGCAATTCTTCAACAGAGCAGTGGCTTTTTAAAAGGAAATGCTAAATTGCTTTGAATACTAAGAATTGATTGCAATCTTTACTTTTGCCTCATGGTGGCTGGCAGAGGAATTTATCAAAGGAATTCTTTGCTATTACAAAAACTTGTCCTGACCCTGTCTTATCAACTCATTTTTTTCTCCAGTTACCAGTGCTGGGAGCACAGACAGAATGTGTCCTGATAACCCAAGTTTCTGGAACAGCTTCTTAGGATGTGCTAATAGCAACCATAAATTAGACAAAGCCTAAACAGAAATGTTAGGAGAGCGAAACTGTGCCCTTCCATGCCCTCTGCTGCAGAGCTAATTTGGAGCCCTGACTCTGAGCCAGGCAAGAGATGTTCTCTCTTTTATTCAGGTTGCTCAGTAATATTATAGACTTACATGAGTTTTAAATATCTCACATGAAAATTTAACACTTTAACAAAGTCACAGAATAATATTTATTGATACCTGATGGTCCATAGGAGTGTGACACAAAAAGACTGTCACAGATTATAACGATGCAGTAATGGTGTCCTGAATAAATCAGTGAACCCAAAACATTGAACAAACCTGTCTGGGAAAGACCTAGGGACAGCAATAATGAATACTGCGTCTGATGTGACTGACTGGAAACTTAAGATGCCAGGAAAACATCTGACAAAAGGGTAAATTTTTTGTCCTTTCCTGCGACATCCCAAAGTCTTACTGGTAGAAAAGACAAATTTGCAGGAAGTATGCATTAAGTTTATGTTAAATCCACAACAAAAACTTTTCACTAGATCAGGCCTTTAGTATGGTCTGAAATGAACATTTGAAATGTTGTTCTTTGGAAATCATATAATGACAGTTTATTCTCATGATCTTCCTTGACTCTAATTCTAGACCTGAAATTACATCTGCAGACCACAGACTATGGCAACTTCCTGGCTAATGAGACTGGCCCCCTCACCATTTCCACCATCGATGACAAACTGAAAGCTAAACTGCTCGCAGAATTTCATTACTTCAGAAACCATGCTTTTGAACCACTTGCCACATTTCTGAACTTCATCACGTAAGTAACGTGGAAGCACCTGGCTTACACTGCAGACTCAAACCAAAAGCAACAAGGGGTTAAAACAAAGGCTATAATGCTATAATATTTATGTAACCTATTTACTAATATACGCTCTGAAGTATATATGAAGAGCTATTGTCCTTGCAACTGTTTTAAAGAACACAAGAAAAGCATAATTCCTCTGCGTAAACAGGCAGAAGTAGTGGTATAGAATGAGAAAAACAGTTAAAATTTTCGAACATATTGAGTCGGAGAACTGGCAAAAATGAAAATTGTGGGGTGGCTAAAGCAGTATTAAGCATTTTTATGATCTGTGGAGCAAAGATTTCAATATATAATATATGATCTAAGCTCCTAGGCATGCAGCAAATTCTAGATTTTGCTTAAAGGACGAAAAGATGACACATACCTACCACACCTTCATACCATTTGAACTTTAAAAAGAGGAACAACTTTACGCTGTATATATCAAGATACTTATATCCAGGTAGCTCTGTTTGTGTCAGACGCTTTATGTCAGATGAACAGAAAAATCTACTCTCAGTACAAATATAAACAGGTAAAATTGTTAAATAAATGACTTTGATAGCATATTAATGAGAACAGGGATCTGCTTTATAGTGGTCTAACAACATTGAAAGGTCAGCAGGATGTTTTACAGAACTGCCTACTCCCCTTGCTGTATTACTGGATTTTCCAGGTTACCTTTGGAGATTATTTTTTTCTTAACAGCAAAATAAACTATCGTTAATCTTATTTTTTAGTCAAATGTGTCTGACTAGTTTTAGGCTATTTTAACACCAAGTTCTTGAAGCCTGCCCTTGGACAGCTGTAACCTGTAGGCATACATGTTTAGGTTTTCATTTGGAGAAATGAAAGTGAAAATATGAAAATCGTGACAGTGTTGTGTCCGTGCTCATGGCTCTGCACGTGCACACATGCAGGCGCACACACTCTGCGCCCTGCTCTTTTGCAATAACGGAGACATCTGCTTAAGTTGCTTAACACAGTTACTACATCCCTACGTATCTCCTTATGCTACATGACTTTAGTTCCCCCTTTCAGGTTTTGTGTGTGAAATCGTATCAGCCTGTAGCCTCCCTAGCTGTGCTCTGAATCAATGGCCCAGCGGGAGATTTGCATCTATATTATAAGTATCCCAAGGGAATGGGTTTTGCCTTCCCATTTCTGAGTTACTGACAAAACTGACCAGGCGCTCTGATGGTAGAACTAATAAGAAGTTGATGGAAAACTTGATGGATCTGTGAGGATCTGAAGTTGATGCATCTGCGAGGATCTGTTCACAGGCCCCTCATGGGAGGGTATTTAAAACTGACTAAGAAGAAAACAGTAAATTTGACTGGTCTGCATGAACACCACAGCTTTAGGGCCTAGTTTCCAGAGCACTTCTACTCCATATAGATGGACTGTATGAAATAATAAAATTCCCAAACTAGAAGAAGCTGCTAGTTTGGGTGATTTGCATTTTGCCCTCATTTCCACTTACTATATTAATACTTCATTTTACAGCTATGTGTTATATTTATATTTATGTTTCATCTTCCTCAACCATAAAATTGACCTCCTCCTAGACTGCTCATGTTGTTTAAAAGTAATAATTTTTGCTATTTGTTATTTTAAAATCTTCATTCTTTTTTTGGTAAGTGAGATTGATATGGAGAACTGACAAATCTTCAAATACTTGGGTCATTTCTGACTGTAGGCTTCCTAGTAATTCTCAGGTTTTTTTTTCTTTTATACTTTTTCAAAGCAAAACTCATAAAAATAAGATTCATTTACTTTCCTTTTTCTTTTGAATACAGATACAGCTACATGATTGACAATGTAATTCTTTTAATAACTGGCACTTTACATCAGCGGCCCATAGCTGAACTTGTTCCCAAGTGCCATCCACTGGGGAGTTTTGAGCAAATGGAAGCAGTCAGCATTGCCTCAAACCCCACTGAGCTGTTTAATGCAATTTTGGTTGACACGCCATTAGGTAGGAACATTAAGTTACTTCTTACTTGGCTCTTGAAACTTCTCCTAATGTTTTCTTAAGAATATCTGAGATTAAATAATGTGTTCTGTGCTGGATAGGCTGTGTTCTGATAACATAAAAACCTATGAATAATTGGCTGATAAACTGTGGATCAAGCACTTCTGAAGTGGTGTTCTGGACATTTTCTGTAACATTTATTAACAGATTCTGTATCAGCCTTGGGCGGCTAAGTGCAGATGAAATATGCTCCTCTCAAGAAGTGTATGGATATTTTATATGGCCAAAGTAGCCATTGACTTAAAATATCCATATATTTATTTCAATACCTACATTTAAAAAAATGCAAGATGAAATTTTACCTGCACTTCACTAAGCATCAAGAAGTACATAGTTACTAATAAACATTAAATGTTGTGTTAGATCCTAGGATACATCTCCTGGGATCTGGACATGATTCAAATATAGAGATAATACTTCCTGAAGAATACTTCTGAAACCAAAACAGAGGGAGGGTTAGAATTATTCTGTCACATTGGTTGAAATGATGCTCAATGCGCAGCAACAGCCAAAACAAGAAAACAAAAACTAGAGAGATGTAGGGCTGCGGAGACATGACCAAGGTGTGCAAAGTCATGAAAGTCATGGATAAAATGACCAAACAGTCTACTTCAGGAGACCAGATCCCAGCAGAAAGATAGTTTAAAAATACATAGAAGAAAATGCTGTTTTACACAGGTGGCAGTAAATTCCTGGAACTTGTTGCTCCAGATGTTGCTAAAGACAAATTTGTTTGGAATTTGTTGCTCCAGATGTTGCTAAAGACAAGGAGTAGCATCATTAAGAAAAAAGATGATACAATTCCTGTGTGATGAGTCTATAAATAGATCCTAAAGAGAACTGTCAGGAACTGCCTTCTAACATGCGTAATAAAATAACTGGGGATACTGGGAGAGTACAAAGGGAACAGACCACAAAAGGCGGCCAGCTTGCTTGCTTTCTCTAAGTGGTATCTGCTTTTGCTGCTGTCTGAGAGTGTGTTCTCTCTGATGCAGCTTTGTTTGCCCCAGTAGGTCATTTATTTAGTTCTTATGACACTGCTTATAACAAACAGTGAGGGATGGGCATATCTTTGTATATAATACAGTATATATATGTATATATGTAATATATTACATAATATATGTACATATATACATAATATATGCACATAATGTGTACATATATGCATATACACATATATACATACATATATGTATATATATGTACATATGTACATAATATATGTACATGTATACATAATATACGTAATATAGTATTTTTAAAAGGTTCAACTGCATGAATGAACTTCCTGCCCTGTCTCCCTGTTCAAAAGCCTGCTCTTTACCCAGCTCTCTAGAGGAGCCAGAAGCACAGATGGTCAAGGTCAAAGCTTGTGCCCTTTACCAGTTGCATCCTATCACCTTTCCCCAGTTTGCACACATGCTAAAATAGGAAGAGGAAAGTTAGGAAAGAGGATTCTCCTTAAAAATCGCAGAATACCTGTGTGATTTAAGGCAAAAAGGATCTTTCATGTTCCTCCCTGGAAAATCCCACTAATGCCTAAACCACATACTTCAGAGGAGATTAGGGCCTTCATTAGCATTTCCTACCCAGCGTTCTCTGGAGACAGGACTCTGGCTGCTGCCTTGATTGAGCCCCCTCACCGCGGATTCTCATTAGCAGAAGGGGATAGGAGGATAAGGGGAAAATCAAGAGGATTTCTCTTTGTTGCTGTTACATCACTCTTTCTTGTGCAACAGAAACCTCAGGCCTTTGGTCACACGCTGGTGCATGGCTATAGGTAAGGGATGCATAATATCAGCTTGTAGATTTATATTGTAATATAATAAATTCTGCTTTCAGCTGCTTTTTTTCAAGACTGCCTGTCTGAAAATGACCTGGACGAAATGAAAGTTGAAATAATGCGCAACAAACTGTACAAGGCAAGTGCTTGCAATGTAACAATAATACTTGGGTTTTTCCAAGTGCCTTGGAAAAGGAGGTCAGCTTCATTATGTCTGTTTTATGAATAGGGATACAGAAGCCTGGTGAGATGAAGCAAGTTGTCTAAGGTCACCTGGCTGATGACAAGTCCAGGAATCAAATCCAGCTCCCTTGAGATCTAGTCCAGTGTTTGGATAGTTTTCAAAATTTAGATCTGCCTGCAAATTCTAATTTAATATCTCACTAATGAAAATGTTTTAGATGTCAGGCTGATATCCAAATCCATTTGCTTATGAATAACTCAGTTACCCACAAAATGCCATAGAACTCTTAGCCCCTAAGTTATCCTAAGCGGGCTTTTGACTGAAATTTATTTTAATTTATAAAAGGTAGATGCGATTGAAAAGCTCTAATTACCTTGAGTCTACATGACATTTTTTTAATTAAGGGCTTTGTTTCACTTATATTTTTGTTCTTTTTCCTTTCGCTTATCCTTAGTACTGCTACAGCACAGATTAATATAAATCTGATACGTGCCTTGCATTTTCAAAGTACCTTGCAAACATTAGCACACAGGTCAATACTCTTAGCACGGTCTCCTTCAAGGCAATGCGTATTTTATTCTCTTAATGGTTCCTCCCAGCACATTTTCCCCAATTCTTTGCTGTATTTCTTTCACAGAGGATGCCCCAGCCTGCAGGCAGAATTCTTACAGGGATCTGATCAGCACTAGGCTGAAAGACAAAATTCTTCCCTTGGTTCTACAAGTGATGTTTATAAATTCCCAAGACAATATTTGCTTCTTAAATATTCTGCTACTTCCTGTTATTCATAAGAACATCAGTTAAGCCCAAGGCTTTTAATTCTCTCACAAGTAGCAATAAACCTGCCACTTGTTTCCATTTTACAACGTGGAACTTGGATTTTTATTTCCTGTGTGCATGACTTCCCATTTACACTTATTAAATTTCATTTTTAACTTTTTCTCCCCACTCTTCTAAGTATCAGGGGATCAGTTTGCAAACACTTTTAAATTACGCACATTTCTTTCCTCTTCTGCTTCAGTTTAGTGCCAGCTACCAATGTGATCAGTTTTTTGAGCTCTAGATAACACTGTCCAGAGCCTAACACCAAATCCCATGCTGCAGATTCCCACTGAGATGTTTCTATTTAAGATTTCCCTAATTGCACAGTTAGCGAGAGCTTCTTTTAATAAGCTCGTGCTAACGCAAATGAATTTTCACACCGTAATTATTCCCTAAGACAGTATTTTGTGGGAAGGCGGTGGCGGGACCAGCTTGCGTCCCCAGCGTCCCTGACACTTGGTCCTCAGTGAGCAGCTACATTGAACTGGGTGCACAGGACGGAGGCTCGCTAGAGCAGAAGGCTCTGCAGACCATTGCTCTGGGAGCTTTGCTTGCTGTTCGGACCTAATCCAGGCTTTTGAAGGGTAGAGCAGTAGGGATTAGTCTGTGCAGCTTCGCAGCGCCGGCCCCAGAGCTGCGGCGGGCACCCAAGTGCCCCCCTCCACGCTGCGATGCCGTTTCCTTAAGCCATCTGCTTAGTCTGCAGGCAAAGACAACCCCTCTTTAGGGAGCAAAGAAAGCATAATATTTACCCTATAACACCCTTTAGATGTTACCCATTTTGTAAGAACAAGACATTTACATTTTAATATTCCAACCTTCAATCCAGCAAAGCACAGTAGTAAGCGCATATTTGAATTTAAATTCATAGAATTATCCACATTAATGGAAGTGTTTAAAAATGGAGCTCATGACTAAAGGGCTCAGCTAGACAGGCTCTTAAGTAGTATTTAAAATATTTCTTTTCTTCTTTCATGTAGTCTTATCTTGAGGCGTTCTATAAGTTTTGTGAAAAACAAGGAGGTACCACAGCAGAAGTAATGAGACCTATTCTTGAGGTGAGAAAAGTTCACGCTTTATAAACTAGAGCATTCCGAAATGTATTTGTAACCAAGCTACTTTGTTTCTTCTGTTCCCTCTTTCTCCATTTGCAAAACTATTTTTTCAGATGTTGATTTCTCCTCTGCATAGTAAGTATTTGCTAAGATGTACTGAAGATTTAATTCTAGGAATATTTTTACCTCTCACGTAGCGAAGCATCCAGGCCATTGCCAGATAGAAGTTAGCTTCAGTTAATTTTTTTCTATAACAGAGAGAAGAGTAGAATAAATAGCTCACTAATCTCAAACTATTGTCCTTTAACATCCAGGTGTAATAAACAGGAAAATTTAAAAAGCAGATTGTTTTTATACTTCCTAGCCCCAAAATATAAGTCGGGGTAGCTACAGTCTGGAATTCCTGTATCTTTAAAAATCAAAATTATTCAAACTTCATGGCACTATAACAAGTTTGTTTGCCCTCCTATTAAAATTAATGGTTGAAGTTAGAGTTGAGTGACCTTTGGAACGAGTGTCCTACAAAAAGGTCCAACATTCCACATTTATCTGTTTGTCTCCCAACTCAGGGAAGTTTAATATTAATTTTTTCCATGAAAAAAAAATCCCTTCCCATTCCCTAAGCTTCTTTACAGCATGATAAAGAGTAGTGTTTCTTAGTTTTGTAAGGTCAAATAAAAGATGCAGACATTCCTAAAGCTGTGTTTTCATTCCTAATTTTCAGATGATTTTGAATATTTCATTTAGAGTTCTCACCATTCAGCTCCATGTTTTTCAGTCAGTTTATTGCAATTGTTTGCAGAGTTTGGTAGCCAGATCACCCATTCATTTCCATGAGTCACATTTTCTGGAAAAGCAAAACTTAAACCTTCAAAATTGACTGAACAAGATTCACTAGACTCTTAAGACATCACACTAGAAGTTTGGGTTAGGGGAAGGAGATAATCAGCCAGAGAGCTCATCTCAAAAGGAAAACTTAGTTGAAATTAAGCTTTATGAAGCAATCCTTGATAGGAGAGTGCAATTTCATGTTTTATTTAGCCAGTTCATCATATTTCAGTTCATGTTTCAGTTTAAAGAAAATGTTCTTTATGAAGTTGAATTAACCAGAAATAAAATATTTAGGATATTGCATTGTAAAAAATAAAAAGTCAATAGATTGACTGGCAAAGGCAGAGATGTTTTCTCAAGGTGGTTCAGATTTGCAGAAAGTTCATTTTCAGTTAGAAATTCATATAGAGAGAAGATTACTAACCAATATTAGTCTAAGCATGTTGTAAAATTCTCTTTCTACCAAAGGCAACAGTTTGGTCCATGCTAAGCCTCTTTAAAAATCCTCTGTAAGGTCAATCAGCTGTAAGGTCAATCAGGATAAACTCTGTAGAAGATTTTGTTTTCTATATTGTTATAATAATCTGAAGACACGTATACAGCAGATTGCTAATGGTGGAGTTAACGAGAGGCCAAAGTTTAAATGAATTGTTCCAAAGAATTGTTGCTTTTATGCTGTAATTTTATAGATAAGATTACTAATCTGAATGAAACTAATGTATTTAACTCCCCCAAACTCCTTGACCACCGCTCACAGTGCTAGATCCTTGCACGTTATTAGAAGCACTGGCGGTCTCTCCTCTGCCCTGGGCATCAAACTAAGTGCTGTGGGCACTTAGGAAATGCTCGTCCTGTGCCTCCCCCTGCACCTGCAGCAATCAAATGGTCCAAGTCACTGAAAACCATCTTTATGGGGGAGCTTGTGGGAAGAACCTCACGTGGCTACCGACTGGAGACACAGTCTCCGGGCATGGCTCTGAGCCTTCCAATTCTCTCGAAATGAGAGCCGCAGGGTCAGGCCCCAACCCCCGTTGCATTAGCTATTATTGTATCTGAGCACACATTTCCAATAAAACATTACCAACCTAACAGATAAAATCTGCATGTCTTTAACAGGTTAAAAAAGTAAAGCATTTGTCCTTTCAAAATAGTTTCACTAGGGTTGATATGCCTGTTCATATTAATAAGACGAGTAAAATTTGGCTCTGTTACTTATTAGCTGGAAATCTTTTCAAGCACACTTATTTTCTTCTCTGTATTTCTCCATTGTTTATTCATTTTCCTTACTCTGAAGTCAGTGCCAGAGGGCAGTTGGGTTCCTGTTGCAATGTGTTCCAGTACATGGGAGCGAGATCGTGGAATATGTGCTTAACAGCTAGATTTGTAGAACGATGTTGCAACTGCATTTGTCAGTGCTGTTACCCAACACAAAATAGTGGCTCTGCTCAAACCAGGTCAAGAGTTCACAGAGTACAAATTGATCCGCACTTCCTAAAATCTTTATGTGCTGTCTTTTCACTTAGGAGATTTTTATATGTAACTCACAGTTTGCAAGGGCACTGCTGTTCTTAAACAGTGACAGAAATTCATAATAAAATAAATGAATAAACTCATACTTAATTTAGACATCAAGTCAGAAGAATAAAATAAAATTGACTGTGATTATTTTTAATTACCAGTATATTTTCAATTCACACTGTGAGTATGTAGGTGAAATTTTGCCTTGCATAAAATAACAGCCTGAGATCTAGAATTTAGAATGAATTGCAGTGTGTTGCATCAGGGAAAATACAGATACTACAGGCACCTAAACTTGCTAGAAGAAATGTAGCCTTCTGTTTTATGTGTTAAAAATTAACTTATTTGAAAGACTTGAAATCTTTAACTAGGCATGCAAAAAGCTACCTTTTCTTCATAAAAACACACTTTGAGTGTGAGCATAAAAGCACTCTTTGAGTGATCCCAGAACAATATTATTGATTCTTGATCCCTTCACATGTTATTATACCTAAGAGCATCATTTTATAACTTCAAAAGTGTGTGTGTCAGCAGATTTTCTTGTAGTTCAAATCTTGGTAACTTATTAGGGAAATAAGGAAGTAGTTAGGATAGCACTTTCAGTACAAAAATCAAAGAATTAAAGCTGAGCTTATGTAAGCTCCCTTTGATTTGCTAGTTAAAATTTACCAGGCATTTATAAATTCACTAAGATCTGTTTCTAATGCACTGACATCCACTTTTTAAAGTTTCCAGAGGTTAGACAAAAAAATGTATATATTCCACCTCTGTTTTTTTTTTGTTTTTTTTTTCAGAAGAGCATCTCTAATACCTGTTTACTCTTTGTTTTATGTATTAAGTTTGAAGCAGATAGACGTGCCTTTATCATCACTATCAATTCATTTGGCACCGAGCTGAGTAAAGAAGACAGAGAGAAGCTATATCCAACCTGTGGAAAACTGTACCCTGAAGGCTTACACCTGCTGGCCAATGCAGATGACTACGAGCAAGTGAAGGGCATTGCAGAATACTATGCAGTATGTAATGTAATTTTTCAAAACAAAAAGTCAAAATGTAAATACTTAACATGTCATGATGAAATGAAATTGTTCTTGTTTCATTAAAACTGCTAAAACTGAGGTTTACCTCACAGCTGCTGTCTCCAAGAGTACAACATAGCGCCCAGACAAAAGTCATTACAAAATAAGAAGACGAAATAATTCACGTAGCAGATGAGTGAAAGCCTAATTTCTTACTAAAACTATAAAATAAGAAGAAAGTTGGCTTTCTGAAAATAATTTTCCCTCTCTTCTCACTTTTTCCTCTAAATCACTGATGGAATCAATGAAGTAGCTGGTGCAGACAGTACTGTTGTGATTCAGTAAAATACATCTCTGCAGAATACACTGGTATGACATCAGGCTGATGGACTTAAATACAACATTAATGCAGACAAAGCAAACCCAGCTGACTACTGGGAGTAAAATGAGCGGCCATGGGAGGATCAGAGTTCAGGCTTTGGCTCCATCTGCCAGTGTGGCTCTACTGGGTACCATCTGTACCCAAAGTCCAGCACCCTCTGTCCAAAGGGCTGAAAGGTCATGTGTCACCCTACCGCCACTTCTCCTCTTGCCTTCCTTAAATTATCTGAAGTGGCAGGAAATGACAGTAAGGAATGCAAGAACAAACGTTCATTTTTTTTTCCTTTGGTGAATATATGCTTTTGAGCTAGGTAGGACTACAATCTACACATGAATTCTGCTCAGAAATATTACTAGTTCATAGAAAGATAACCTAGTTCATAAAGGAATGCAAAGTAACTGCGCTGAGCAGAATTCACAAATACCTATTGCCTTCCGGTGGTTGTCTGTGCCTTTAGGAATACAAGGCTTTGTTTGAAGGCGTAGGGAGCGGCACCGGAGAAAAGACACTGGAAGATGCATTTTTTGAACATGAGGTAAGAGGTTTTAACCTTAAAATTTCAGCCACTCCCCTGGAATAATGTTTAAAGCAATCGATACTGTCTGCTCAGAGAGAGAGGCACTAGGCTTTTGCCTCTACAGTGATGCAACATTCAGGTTTTCGTCCAAGAGCCTGGTATAGCTGTCACTGTTAACTTTTGGGTAAGGCAAAATAGCAAGATTTAACTTTTTAAATAAAAGTTTAAATAAATTGTTTTGCTGAGCAGTTACAGACCTGCCAACTCTGATAACCCATAAAATTCATCTCCTGTAAACTTCTTGATGAAATTTCCTTGCATAGTCTACTGCAGATATTTCACCGCTGTCCTTTACTTACCTGTAATTTTGCTGGGTGTTTCCAAAATTAATTCGGAGATGATATTTCAGTTATGTTTCTACTGAAGACACCCCTAAAAATAGCTGTGATTACAGAGCTACATAGAAAATTTGATGATGAAAGCTAGCATTACATTTGCCCTCTTTAATATTTTATCATAACCCTTGTTTCATCTTTTCCACAGGTAAAATTGAATGTTCTTGCATTCAATAACCAGTTTCATTTTGGAGTATTTTATGCCTATGTAAAGCTGAAGGAACAAGAATGCAGAAATATTGTGTGGATTGCTGAATGCATTTCACAGAGGCACAGAACCAAAATTAACAACTACATTCCAATTTTCTAAATCTGAAAATTTATAATTATAGAGTGCCTGAAAATGAGCAATAATTCATATCAAAGGAAAAGAAATCTTATTTTAAAAGTTAATGCTGATCAGATGTTTAAAATTATATCCTTCATATATACAGCAGCACAAACAAAACTAAAACCATAATTACAGATAAGAGTATTTTATCAGGAAATATTTAGTGGACTCATTTGTAGTTTTTGTTTGCTGATTTATTCCCCACTGTGCCCATTTTAATTTAACTGATCAATAAAAATGCCCTACATGGTCTTTTATGCACATTCTTTCTCTCTTGTGGAAGTAAGTTCTACGCTAATGATGTTTGCAAAGCTCTTCAACAGATTTTATTTGAATTAGCCGTTTTCTCAATTGGCTAACTAAACAACTACTGCTATCTTAGATTGTATTTATGGGCTTCCTTATGGTGTATAAAGGTATATGGAGGACTTAACTGAATGAATAGAAGATAACTTTAGGATTACTCTGAGATTCCCTTTTAGGAGGAAGTGAGAGGTATCTCATGTTAAACATAAATAAGCAACTGGGATGGTATCAAAATCTCTTCCCTCTTCCCTTTATGATCACACGAGGTGCACCATGACCATGTACATCAAATGATGGGCACCTCATCTACCTGCACAGCCCTACAAAGGTCTCCTCCTGCCACTCTTAGACACTGTCTTCATGTATGCGCTAAGAAAGATTATGAAACACGAATGTAAATACCCTGCCAGCTCTGTATCAGTTTTACATCAAGCACAAACAACATGAGCCCCAGGCTATTTCAGGAACTGGCTAAGATCAGTCACTAAAAATAGAGTGGACAGTTGAGGCCAAATTGTAGCAGGACAAGGTTGACTCTGCTGGGGAAAAAGGAGGGATTTTGAAAGGCACATCAACATTCTGCCCTAAAGTCCATTCAAGAAATTTGCCTTCTTATCAATGAATCAGGTCATAGCTTGGTTTTCTGTTGGATTCCTTAGTTTCAAGCTGCACAAAGAACAAATCTTAGTCTTCAGCTGAATGTGCCTCCACTAACACAACAGACAAATAAAACCCACTTCCTGCTGAATAGACAAAAAAAATATATATATATATGATGTCAACGTCTCAGAATTATGGAAAACATTTAGACATGAAGGTTTTAAGAACTGAGATAGTTATATGAACTATAATGTCTAAACATTTACATACGTACATGCATAAGAAAGTAGAAAAAAATCAGCATTTTTAGCTAAAATCTCACTTTTAAAATTGTAAATGTAGCCAAAGGGCTATATTCCATAACAACTCCTACCAATTTAATATAGAGAACAGAGAAGTTTTTTAACATTTTGCTTTATTTTGGCACACCTAGAGAATCATACATTATTATTTAAAAATATATTCAGAAGACAGTTTCCTTTAGAAATAATTTAGGAATTTAAAAGAGCTGACTAGAATGAATTAAATGATAAAAGAAAATAATATTAAATTTATTTCTATATTGAGGCTTCTTAGTCTTGCAAACCTAGTAATATAGAAGCAAAAAACCCAGAAGGTAAACTGTAAGAGCTGCAGAATGCTGTTTGATGTTGGAATGTGGACTTGTTTCCTTGCAATATTTTTCCTGTCTTGCATTTCATAATTTGAATTTCCCAGTCTAATCTGTGATCTAAGGTCAATTACATATAGAGCTGGTCTCAATCTTACTGCAAACTACATTGCAAACTGGAATGCAGAAAGCAAGAAAGCTACAGTCTCATATTTAAGTTTTTCCATTACTTTTTGGTAATTGGATTAAAAAAAAATTATTGCGAGAACCAAACAAAGTCAATAGGGAAAGGACACAAACTGAATTCATGCAGTTCAGCACGGTATAGGAACACTATTTATGTACTGATACACCAGTCCTCCCTACTTGTACAAAACAAACGAGCTGGCTTCCTGCCAAGTCATTTCTGAAGTGATTTGAAGGGGAAAGAATCTGCTCTCCACCCTAAAGCAGTGTGTGCCAGGGAAGATATGCAGCTGCTGTTGCTGCAGTCTGTGGATAACGCTGCCCAGAAAGCAGAGGGAGGGGTGCTGCAGATCACGCTGTCCACAGGACTCGTCTTTGGACCCTGGGAAGAACAGCAGCACTGTTGCTTGGTGTTTTTTCCAAAACAGCTTTCTAGATATTTGCGAAATATGAACAGGATGTAGCAGATGTTGATTATATGCAGTTTAGGAATGAGCAGAAATTGTCCTTCACTTCTGAAGCAACAGACTAAGAAGGGAATTGGGACTTTGGAATTTCAAGTCTTCACACGTCTAAGCTTTTTGTATAAATGGCGTAACTTACATTACTCTCTTGTTATTAAAACAGCCCCCATGGTTGTATATATTCCATATTCTATGGAACTCCATTCCACATATTCCATGAGCCATGAATGTGTCCTTGTGGCCGGGAAGGCCAATGGTCTCCTGGCCTGCATGAGGAGGAGTGTTGCCAGCAGGGCGAGGGAGGGGATCCTGCCCCTCTGCTCAGCCCTGGTGAGGCCAAACCTGGAGTACTGGGGGCAGTTCTGGGCTGCCCAGGACAAGGGGGATGTTGAGTTTCTAGAGACGGTCCAGCACAGAGTAACAAAGATTATTAAGGGACTTAAATATTTATTGTATGAGGCAAGACTAAGCGAGCTGGGCCTGTTTAGCTTGGAGAAGAGAAGATTTAGAGGGGATCTGATCAAAGTGTATAAATACCTGAGGGGAGAATGTAAAGACAAAGGGGCCAAACTCATCTCAGTGGTGGCCAATGACAGGACAAGTGGTAAGGGGTATAAATTAAAACACAGGAAGTTCCATCTCCATGTGAGGAAGAACTTCTTTGCTGTGAGGGTGACAGAGCCCTGGCACAGGCTGCCCACAGAGGCTGTGGCGTCTCCTTCTCTGGAGATCTTCAAACCCGTCTGGCTGCCGCCCTGTGCCCCGTGCTCTGGGTGTCCCTGCTGGAGCAGGGGGGCTGGACTGGATGGTCTCTAGAGGTCCCTTCCAACCTCAACCATTCTGCGATTCTGTGATTCTGTGATATATATGTAGGTATGCTCATATGACATCACTAACAATATCTACAGTGGAAATACCAGATCACCAAATCACTTATGCATACATTTGATCTAAGTGTCATGGCTGTGTCCCTCTGGCTGTGCCTATAGCGAGAGATGAAGACAGGCCCAGGGTGAACTTCGCTGGGCTGTGAACGTGTCTTTCACATTGTTTGTTGTAGCTCAGTCTCTGCCCACAGAGAGCTGAGCGGCACCGAACGGGTGGCACCAGTATCTGAGACACTCTCCGTGCTCAGCCCCTTCTGCTGCCACGCGTGGCAGTTTGAGCCCATGCTAGAACACGCGTTCTTCAAAATGGGCTTAGACAAAGTCCTGTTAAGTACTGGACAACTTATTCTTTACCAGAGAGCATGGAGAAATGGTGTATAAAAACCAGAGGTAGAAACAAAGGTAAATGACAATACTATCTACCAGTTTACATGAATAAAAAATGATCTCAGACATACAGAAAAAGGTTCAGTATGTTCGGATATCCCCAGAGTGACAAAAAAAAAAGAAAAAAAAGAAAAAAAAAAGAAAAAGTGTGTTATGGAATTCAAGAGAAGCAAGAGAAACTTCTTAGACAACCCAGGTAAAAGTTTTCACATTGTGAACATTGCACATGGTAACAAATGTTTGACTATTTGGAATCCATATTTATTGTGGCTTTCAAAATCCAACCCAGTTAACTCAACTGGCAATGTTGACTCAAACATTACAAATGCAGAACATAGTCACTCATTCTCCCACTCCAATTTGCAACCAGGAAAACGAACATCTTTATCTCCTATTAGCCTTCCCCTAGGCTTCTGCGGGAAGAGGAAAAACAAATTGCTCTGAAAGTATTCAAGGTGTAAATAAGTTCTCTGCTATCAAATGATCTAAGCAGGGGCAGCTTTTACTGCTGGAGATGGTGCAGTCCGTTGCCACCAGACCTTTATGAAGGTGACAAAACCTTTCCCAATACTAACATGCAGCAGCAGTTGAATTGAGGAGGGCAATATACAAAACAGCAGTAAAGGTTAGTCCTTATCAAGAACACACTAGCAAGATGATAGTTTTAAAAACAGAAGAGAATGGTCTTCACCATATAAAGGACCTTGCAACCTTCCTTGTAGGGGCCACTGTCCATGCTCCACCTAAGCTGCCCTATGTGCGTTTTTGTGAGCCCGGGCCAGCCTCGAAACCCCCACTGAGCTCTACTGCGCAGGTACGGGGACGCGGGGAGTTTGACGGTGCTCTTAAGCATTACTTGTGAAAAAGGGATAATCTATGGAACTTTGATACATGCTCTAACTTGTTATTTAAAACGTGTAGCAGCAACTCAGGCTGAGCTTCAAAAGGAATAGGTAGAAGCATTTTTCAGGGTGCTTTATAAGGCCTTATTTTCTTGTTTTTCAACATATAGCAACTAAGCACTTTCATCTTGTTAGCCCTGTATTAAAAATGAACTTACTGGTTTGTTTTCATGCAATGTTGTTCTCCTAAACTTCTGTTGCGTTCCATGCAAACGCACAGACATATAGGGGGTGCACACCCCCTATAACAAATTTTTTCATGAGACTCACATCAGCTAGAAAGTGTTGGAGCCAACACTGAATAAACTACAGCAACAAATTCACAAATGTTGCTTTGCGGCATTTTTTTTTTCCAGTGAAAATGTGAAGAACATTTAAAAGTAATCCTTTTTTTCTTATTATTTATTTATTTCCAGACATATTTTATGATTTTTCTTTTTTTAGTTTCTCTGGGCACTGACGGGGTTCAGACATTTCTTTCTCTCTCTCTTTTTTTTTTTTAAAAAAAAAAAAAACAACTATTTTTGGTGATAATTTTACTTTGCTTACACCAAACTGCAGTGCTGTCAGAGTATGCAACCTGACCAGTCCAATCTCAGGAAAGGGAGCATCTGAGTGGTACATGTCTTTGGTCTACACATATTACTGCACTATTTAAGCTTTACAGAGCTGAGAAAGGATTCTCATGAAATCAAATAACCCACAAACTAACTCCCAATACGCCACATAATTTGCATATTTTATCAAAACAGGTATGGAAATTTAAAAGCCTTGGTAGGTGAGCTGCTAAATTGTTCAAAGGTCTTTAATCCATTAAGTCAAATAAAGCAAAGGAAACTCCATTTGCATTTTCAACTAAACTGATTTAGATTACTGTTTCGGGAGGAAAGTACTGCATTCTCTACATACCATGCAGTGCAAAAAACAAATGTGAGCACTCAAATAATCACAGGCCTCATGTAAGCTTGTCAAAGTTATTTATACCTATAGCAATACTTCAGAAGAAATTCAGCTAAGCCTCCTGCACGCATAGATTATATCCACTGCCTGTGTTAACCAAAGAAAACCAAGCTTGACCAAGGCAGCATTTAGGGAAAAAGCAAGACCTTTTCCACATAAACCAAAAAGCAGAGACCACATATTCTCTGCCCTTGGTAAGGAAATTTTAAAATTTCCAAAAGGATAAATTATTCTGTTAAAAAGATTTACCTCTTAATGATATTAAAATGGAGCTTGCACAGAAACAGTTTAATTAGAAATATATATACACTTTAATGAAAGATGGGATTGAACCATCCTAAGTGTTACAAAACTGAAGTGTTTTAGCTATCATCTGTTACATGAGGAGGGAGCACCAACACTGTTACAAATGTGCAGAAACCAAAGGAGCCAAAATAAAACAGATGAAGTATATTTATAGCAAATATTATGACTTTCCTAGATGCATGAAAACCACAAACAAATCCCAAATTGCCCTAAACAGTATGCCATAAAATTGTGTTATAGCACAAAATGTAACAAACTGAATTTGCAGAAACATAGAAATAAATGCATTAACAAATACAGTAGGCAAACCTGCTTTTACTGAACAAAAACATGACGATGTTGCTGATGAGTTCAGTGGGAGCAGAGCGAGAGCTTTGGGGCGAGTTGGTTGCTGAGGCTTTGTGAGCTGTACCCCCGACGGGGCCGTTCTTCCAGCTGTGGCAGTCTGCCGGCGCGGTCGGGATGGAGCAGGACCGTGTGCGCGGTGCGAACCAGCGCGAACCCGGGCTGAGCGGCTGCTCAGAGGCCTAAGGTTTCCTGCAGCCCCAGCAGGAGCTGGCGTTTGGTGGCCGATCATCTCGCTGAACGCTGTTTCCGTAGCTAACAAAAGCCGCCTGCTCCGCGCCGCTTCCTTGCAGGCCGCGCTCGCACGTCCCGCGGCCGCCGCTATCACCCCTTCCCCTCCAGTGCAATCGGAGCACGGCGGAGCCGCGGCGGTTCAGTTCGGCTGCACGGGTTCGATCATCTCATTAAACAGAAATATTCCTTTTAGCATATCGGGAGCTAATATACTGCCGAGGGGGGAAACCTTCCTCACCTAGCTCAGTACAAGCGTGTGGAAGCCAAGCAGAGAAAGCCTAGGGCATGCTCTCAAAAGTGACTGCTAAGATCATATTTCATGACTTATGCACAAAAGCCCTATTTCCGTCACTCTAACACGAAGACAATGTTATTTAAATGTGTGAGCTTTATAGCTGCTTTTAAAAAGAAAAAAAAAAGGTAAGAGCTTACCACCCCCGGCATGGAAGAGCAGCCATCAGTCTATGCGCAGCTGTGGCAGCGTAGCTTTTCCCACCATGTTTTTTAGAGTAGTTTAGAGTAGGAGAGTTTTACAGCTGTTGAATCATGACAAATTTCAGTTAGTTTACCTTAATCTCTCAGGACTTTATCCTTATGAAGCACAAGCCAAGTTTTGTATTTAAACAAATTCTTGCCAAGAGTATTAACTCATTGATCAAAATGCCAACGTCTCCAGTCAGACCTACTCGCTCTAACCACACGTGCCCTGAGCGCTCCTTTATCCAAGTGTCCCACAGCCAGTCAAGTGCTTCGCTGCAGGAGCGTTCCCCAGGTGTGGCCCAGACCTTGCACAAACATTTCCTCTCGCTGTCCAGTCTTGTCCTTGCTGTGGGCACCTCTGCTTTTCTTGGCATTGACTCAGAAAAATATCAGTGACGGAAATAGATTGCAACCATTCTTTCAAGAACTCGGAGCACAGTGTGCTCTACAGCCTTGAACGGGCTTTGACATTTAACAGGAAAACAGCATAACATTTTAGGGAAATCAAAATAATAAAGAATTCAAGAAACTAGAAAGTTCCTTCTTAGGAGTATCACTTAGAAGGCAGCTGCCATATTCCATAGCTCCTGGAACTACTTTAAGGATGGCATATGCATTTTTAGGAGTGGGTAAGTTACACTTTAGGCTCATACAAACAGTCCCAATATTAGAATCAGGCACAAAGTTAACTGGAAGTGTGGGCATTGCTGACTGGAGTCACTTTAAATAGTCCATATGTTTCTTTGATGATCTCTCTGAGAAAAACATGATGCCTGCTACTTTCTTAAACAACTTCTTTTGACTATAACTGCATCTAGGACAGATTTCAAAAGTTGCTTTAAAGACAGCCAGGTCTTCCAACTCCAAAGGAAAACCGCTGCTATGGGGAGATCCAGACTGTTCTTAAACGTCACCCAGTGAACGGTATCAGCCATGACTCATTCCTAGAGGAGATTGAATCAGCACAGACCACGAGGCCAAAAAAACTTCAGCTGAAGTCTCTACAGTTTCTTGGCAGCAGGAGTGCCAGTGAACTGCTTTTTTGTAAGAATAACAGACAATCACATTTAGTAAATGGCAGCTAAGAACAGTAGAGAATGTCTAATTTTGAATGTGAAATAAATGGAGATGTTTGAGTATTATTTATTAGGCTTTAAGTAAAACCTTTAGTGTTGAACTGGCTGCTGCAGCTAGCCCTAACTCTGGCTATACACACTGGCAAAGGAAGAGTTTTAAGTAGTGACAATAACCCAACAGGTATAGTAGCCTTCATATATATTCATAATCAGCATTATCTTACTCTGGTTATGTTCAGTTTTAGCCTGTATCTGCTTTTGAATCTTGCAATAGATAATATGGGGAATGTAGCACTGGGGATGCTGAGAGAGGACAAATTAAACAAATTTAGCAGTTCTCTGTCTCTCAGCAGATTTAAATTATTGCAGTCTATTTTTTATTTTTTTTTCTCCTATTTAGGCTCTGTGCTGCTAGGGAACAAAAGTGATTATATAGCTCCATATGAGTAATGATCTCTGAAATGCCATGCACAGATCATATTTACAAAACAAGACTCGTATTCTAATGAAGTAACAGCGATTAAAATGCAGGAGCTTTCAGACATATTCTGCCCTTTGATTTTACTTACAGAATAGGCGAGGTAGGTAGGTATGTAGGTATGTTTTGACTTGAATTATGATGCCTGTGGGTCTTACTCAATATAATGGGTCCCCTCGAGGAACCCAGGCTCGGGGCTAAACCTACTGAATGACAGCCAGGCACATGGTCACCTCACCTAATGTTAGGGAGCCCTAACGTTAAGAGTTATGTTCCTGTGTACTGTCTGGAGAGCTAAAGCATCTCAGAGCATGAGGATCACGGAGCAGAGCAGCCTGTGCAGCCGAACCACAGGGAATGCTCAGCACGGGCATCGACATCCCGCCTGAGCCTCAGCAGGAAAGCCGAAGGCGAAGCCGGTGCCGGCGCCTGGAGGCTGCTCTGAGCACGGGTGCCAACGACTGCATTAACTTAGCAATTAAAGTCCTTCACAGGGAGACGATCCTGTGGTTGGTCTCAGCTGCCAGAGCTACTTCAATATCTATTTGCAACAGTAAAAGGGTAGAGATACTCCTGGTAGGCTGCCGAACGCCCTCGGCTTAATGAAATGCCCTAACCAGAGTGATTTTAAGGCTTGGCATTGCAGGTCTAGGAAACTGGAACCCTGACAAGAGTGGGCCCTGAAGCCAGTGGATGCCAGGTCTCCAGACGGCAGCTCAGAGTGACCCTGCGTGACAGGAAGTAACTTGGAGCCGCACCAGGTCCTGCTCCTACGGGAGCACAGGCGAGATTCAGTCACTGACGTGTTCAGACGGAAACATTTCCAAGCAAGCAAGACAGAACCCCAGTGAACAGCTGGAAAACTCTGGAATCAAATTGCAGGTGACTTTGGATATGTGGGGGAGTCAGCCTTTGGGCCGAACAAGGTTTGCTTGCAGCGGTTTAGAATAAGAAGCTGCAAGCACGTCAGCCGTGTTTTCCATGCCAAAGTCCTAATTGGATCAAACCCCATAAACAACATAGGGTGGAAAACATTATTACCATGGCCGTGCTGGCAGATCAAAGAACACAGTGAATTCCCAAGGCCGCTTGGCTAAAGAGCCAAGAACTGAACACACATTTCTCGTGTCTTAGCCCAGCATTTCCATAGAATATTATTCTTAAGAGTTAAAGATTGATTTCCCAAATAGTGCTACCAACAGTGTGTAGCTCCCTCTCCTTCCATCCTCCCAAATGGATCAAATTATTTTTATCAAAGAACTACTACTCTGGAAATACTCTTTTCTCTTTTGTTGTGATAAACAACTGCAAGAGACTCAGCCTTCCCTCGTAGAGCATGTTTTCTAGGTGTCTGATAAGATCTGCTGGTTTGCTCTGGACTCTTTCCAGTGAGCACACATCTTCTGAAGTCCTCCAGTTCACATTAATTTTGGGCGGAGACCCAGACACATTAATGAGAATGATAATTATTAATAACTCTCTCAAAACATTTCAGTTTGTGCACTTATAAAGCACACAGTGTACGTGGAAAGAAAAATAAATAAAACCTTTTAGAAATGCAAGTCTCCCAAAGAATGCAAATTCAATTCTATCGCTTACTCAAGGATGATGGAAAACAAAGTCAATTTATTTTTCAGATGGTATTTGAGGGCACAGAGAGAGCAAATAAATCACAAACTTCATTTTGGCAAAGTCAGGCTGCATTCAGAATGGGGACAATGTTCGAGCTCCACTGCAAGAAAAACAGTGATCCTGTCTGTGTGGAACCAAACTCAGAAACACAGAGACAGCCCCAGAGGCTGCCATAAGCCTGGGGAAGTGAAATGACAACATCTAATGGTATCCTGACACCAACTTCACAGAAATATTACTTGAAGACACATTTCAACTATGTGCCTGAATTTAAGGAGAAAAAAAAAAAAAAAATGTTACTTTTAAGGAGGTACCTGCTAACTTTTTTAGAGGTAACTTAGAGAGAGCTGGAATACGGTAGTTCTTAGCAGATAAGTATAGTGCTCACTAAGTCATATTTTAGTCATACATGTTGGGTACACTTTCTCCTTGGCTAAGAAAAATGGCATTTACACTTATATCAATGGCTTCTCTTCCTGCAACACAGTAATGTATTAATCTTAATTTAAGTAATGCCAAAAGTTTATAAAATAATCTATCAGTTTGCTGCTACAAAAGGGATTCACCATCCACACAGAGTTATGGCAACCTGAAATGGTCATACAGCTGTTCGTACATTCCTGGTGCGCTACCTAGCTGCCCTCCCAGGCAGGGCACACTCTTATATGCTTAACAGCATGGTTTTAGGAATAAACCTAAAAATGAAGGAGCTTCTCTTGAAAGAAGATTGGATAGTAACAAAGTCAATCCTAGCCAAAAAAAAATATTTAGTAGCTTTTTTGTGGATTAAACTGAAGCTGTGAAGTAAATGGTAGAGTGGATTTTGTCTCCCCAAAACAGTGGCAAAGAATTTTTATTTCCTTCTTGTATAAGACATTTAAACATTTAGTGGCTTATACAGAGGGCTTATAAAAAGTTAGCATTACCAATAATAACCAACCCAAGCAAGGGTGCTCTTTAATTGATATAATATCCTGTGCGTGCTTTCTTCCCCTAACTAGGCTCCAAGCCACATGAAATTAATTAAGGAGCTGCTTCCAGGCTGTCTTACTCCCACCCAAAAGCAATAAAAAATTAAATGTATCACATTTAGAGCCTTCATCCTTGCAAAGAGATTTATTGGTAAAAGTGAACTTAGAATATATGTAAAACAATGATGATATAGGGCTTAATGAATCCAAACCAACCTAGCCTCCCACTCCGCTTTTGAGAATAGATGCTCAGAAATTACGCTGTCGTGTGAGGGAGAATTACATTAGTTAGAAAATACGTCTAAGGTAGAGAAGGAAAAAGAAATCAGAAAATTGAAATTTAGTACTAAAGGCAAAACCAAAACACTATCCTTATACACGTTGACAAATCTTTACAGAACCATTTACAAAACTGTCAACATTTCATTCCACTGCGTAGAGTATAAACATCACAGAAATTAAACCCAGCTTTTTCTCCATACTAAGATAGTTCTTCATTACTTATCCTCAAGGTGCAAATGACTGAACTCAGTGGAAAAACTCGCATACTGTAACCCTGTCTGGTCCCTCATACCTGTTTTACAATCTAGAAATGATGATTTTTCAGAAGCTTTTTAAGAGAAAAACTCAAAAAACTGCAAAACTTTATCATTTTGAAAATGTTATATGGCAAGTTTTACATTAAACCATGCAGAAAAATAGCACATAGAAGTCATACAGACCTTTCAGGCTAACAGGACAAAACCAATGCTTTAGAAACTAAAGTACTGACAATGCTAAAGACTAGATGAGATTTTAATAACCAACTATCTTGGGACAAAGGGTCAACTCCTCCAACTAATGATTATAAAATTAATTTAACTCCTTTATAAAGATCATTTGACTTGATTTCTCCTACAGAAGCCTATCTAATTTTGCCTATTTTGTTGGCTGCAAAAAGAAATTTTGCTTATACCTCAATCTTCCTATTAGTTATTACTTTGCAAATATTTTGTTACATTAAAAATAAACAAAACTAGAACTTTTTTCAAAAGCATAATATCTGTAAATTTATTTTCACTAAATCTGTATTTTCAAGCTTTGTTTTCTTAAAGCAAATGTCCTCTCACCCTCATTACAAAGAAATTTATATTGACAGAATAATTAACTACAACGTCTTAGCCGTTTTCCAAATTTTGAGTTTTCTATTTGGCCACTGACAGTGTAGGAAGTGCATCTGCTGAGAAAAGATAAGTAATATATTGGAAACAGTAAAGGATAAGCATATGGGCAGTATGATGTGTAATATTTTAGGAAAGAATTCTGAATCACTTACTACCAAGAGACTAATTTAACTGAACACAAACAGATTGCCACAGCTTTGCAGAAAGCCTAAGCAGTAGTTTGCCACAGCAATCTCTTGCTGAATACAACTGGATCGTGTCTTCCTTAAAAGGGATCCTACCTATTACAGAAGCATATCCACTTCCTTCTGCATTTCTGAAACATTTCATTTTCATGCACTGGCTGGCCTCCGACCTTCCTGAGTGTATAAAATCACTCAGGATCAAGGCAAATTGTTATTAAAAAAAAAAGTGCAAGTGTGCAAATCATATGAGTTCTCTCTTCCTCGCTATATGGCAGGTTTACCACTTATGTTTCACTGAGTACCACTTTCACTCACTTTCCTCTCTTTACTATGCATTTTCCTGCCACAAAATAAATATGAACATAATCTTGTGCCCCAAGAGAAATCAACAAAATTGGCTTGTGACTTCCCTGAACGTTGCAAGACTAATATGTTCCTTATCAGAGTTAATGAGATGCATCTTGGGAAACTGGAGAGAAATTAAAAGACTCTCATATTTAAGAAATGCAAGTTAAGCCTCTCGCCCCAAATTTAGTTTTCATTCAGTCATAGTGAAATATATAAGATCATTAGGGTCTTGCTAAAATACATTCTTCTACTTACATGCATGCAATACAAAACGGAATGTTACAGCATTTTCAAAATAAACTTATTTCTCTAGAAGTAGATATAAAAAAAAATTGCATAATTTTGGAAAATCATTTTTAAAACTTTGTGTAAATAAAATTACAAAAATCTACTGTCTGAAAATAGTTACTTAGTCTTTACTAAGTAACTTATACTTTTTGTTCTTAGTCATTTTTTGGAGAAGGGTTGAAAATCAGTCATGTCTTTGAGATTCCAAAATTATTTTTTTACAGGTAACGCTGTTACTAAATTTAACAAGTAACTACTGCTTCCTCTCATTATTCATTCATTTGGGGAGGGGGAAAAAGAAAAACAAAAAGAAAAGTAGCATTTGCCATTAATTCCAGAAAAAAAAAAAAAAAAGTGCATCAGTTGTGGTGCAGGTTGCGTTGCCTTATGGTAAGTATTGCTTCTCCCTCACAAGCACCAAGAAAGAATTGCTAACAGTAATAATAATAAAAAATGATAGCAATGGGCAGTCACCCTGTGGATTTCTGGCATTTCAAAGGATTCATCTTCCATCCCCTTTCTGCTTTTGACCTTGGTTTTCCTTCTCTGCTGCCGCCCGCCTTGGGGTGCCCGAGGGCTGCTCTGCGGCACGACGCGTCCCCATCCCCGCGGCTCTGCTCGCGGGGCAGACGTTTTGTGCACAGCACCTCCCGGCACTTCTGCAACTCCCTCAGCGCTTGGCAGGGAGCCAGGGAAGACGCCCACGGTTCACAGGCAGGGATGTATACGCTGCGTGCAAAATGGGACTCACCCTTTAATACCAAAGCAACAAAATCCGTTTGGGCTTATCTGCCACATATATCTTTCAAATACTTTCGCATACACGAATCTGTGTGCTCTTGAAGATTTTTCGCTAAACCTTAACTTCACCTTACTGCCCTATGTCAGCGGAAGAGTTATGGATAAAGTTGGATTCTTTTTCAACTAAAAGTCACGGCTTTCACCTGGAACAGACACCCGCTTCCTTCCCTCCAGTTATTTGTATTGCAAATAACTGGGAGGACAGCAGGAAATATTGATTTAGGATTTAATGATGTAGTTGTGAGATATTGCCAACATTTAAGTGAGTATGTCACCAACAGGGCCCTCCAAAGCAACCAGTGTGACGCAGATCAAGGTAGAAAACAAAAGAGAACAGCTTTATCCACAGACAAGGATAGGGATATGCTATTTCCTCAGCTATGTACTAAGAATTATGTATTTTTAATTGAATGTGTGGGATTTGAAACTAGAAATTAAAACATTTTCAGTGCTTTAAAAGACTAACTACACTGATTTTTGTGATGAAACTACAGGTGTTCCACATTAATATTTATAGGTTAAAAAAAGACTGCATTTCTCAACTATGCAATTTTGTAAGTCATACTAAGAAAAAATAGTTTTAAAAATAACCAAGCATAAGATTATTATTACTCCTCCTTGTGACTAAAAGACTTTAAATAGCAAATCAAGTATATATTAATGCATTTTTTAAATTTAATTTTAAAATATGCAACATACACAAATTACTAGTTACCCTTCATATCGGAAAGGTGTCTTATGGCTGCATTAAAACAGAGAATATTAAGACAATTAAAAGCAGCAAATTTCTAAGGAGATTCTGAATTTCTAGTCCATTTTTATTAACAGTTTATAATGTCAGTAAAAGGATCTGTTCACCAAGATTACTATGATCTACCAAGGAAGGGTATTACCTTAAAACTGAATCACTTATAACTTATTTTAAGACTCACGAATTGTTAAAAAACCTTCACAGGACTGTAAGTCTATTTTATTTGCTATCTGATCTACAGTATCTTGGCCTAATTCTTTTCTCCTGTGGCAGAGCAAGAGAGGATTTTCAGAGACAAAAGGTGTATTAGGACTTGAAAGTAAAAGGGCTTTGAGGCAAGAATCCATAAAAGGTCAGAGAGGCAGGTCGGAAGAAACTTGAAGTTCTTCACTTTTCCTTAGAATAATAATAAAAAAAAGCAATTTGCACATGTGCCATATTAAAAGTAGAGCTATCAGATCTTAAATAACCATGAACACCATAACAACCACTATGTGAAGACAACGGTCTCATGGAGTGAAGTCTCAGGTAATACCAAAGTTGAAGGTTGGGATTTCTTATTTTTCCTGGGTAAAATTCAGAATAACAATTCGGAAAAGAGTAACTTGCTGGTCCTTTTGCAGCTCAAACTGATGCCCCGCTCTCCATACCACTATGTTTTTCATCTGTCTTTAGCTGAAGGAACACTTAACCTCTGGAAAGAAAATCAGCTCAAAGACTATCTTGTGCTTCCTGTGCCAAAACGGCCACAATTGTTCCTTTTACAGCCAAATAAAAATAAAGATTCAAAATTTATGCTTATTTTTATTCTCCCATTTTACTTGCCTGTATGAGCATACGCATGGACAAATTTTTATTTGTTTTTGACTTTGTCTTTTGAGCTCCCTTCTGATATTTTATTGACCACCAATTATCCATAGACTATGGGCTGTGTAGCACTGCTTTATATGGCTCTGTAATTAAATCACATCACTCAGTGGATACTGGAACTAATGAAGCTTGTGCTCTTTTTAAAGACTGTTTTGCATGGGTGATTGACTTGGGTGCTTAAGAACACAAACTGAACTGAAGCTGTCTGCTATGGCAGGCATTTACACAGGCTGCTGGCCTACTGTTCACCCTTCCTCCCCCTGCTCCTCGTTCTCTGGAGGGTAATAGTGAGCATTTTAATGATGTAGCTTTTTTTTTCTTGTCTGTAGCCCTTGCAGGCAACATTTGCAGAAGCTTTCTGCTAGACTCTGCCACTATTTTCTCAGGGTTTGCAGGAATTTACCAGTCTACATAAGGCATGTTTGAAGTTGGCCACCAAATTCAAAAGTTATTATGGAGAGGTAAGGGGGAAGTCATTCAGAGAACACACATTCATTTAATATACATGTTGCTTCCATAGGAAGTGAGAATAAAACAGCACTATTTCTCATATTCTCATTTTCTTCTCTCAACTTCACTCTTTATTTATTGGGGAACACCTCCCGTCCCCCCACAACAATCTCACTACTGAAATTTGAATGTGACAAAACAAACGGCTTCCCTCACCTTACGTGACCTCCTGGACCTCATGTCTTCTGGAAAATCCTGTCCTTTCTCCATGTGCCCAAAGGGGGCCCTAACTCTCTACCTGCTCTCAACCTCAGTTTGTCTCAGGCCCTCCTCAGCCAGAGGTGCAGACTTGCTTCAAAATAGAGTTTCGTGCCAGGAAATGTCTCCAGACAGTGGGCCAAGACTCATCAGCTACAGTTTCAAAAGAGAAGTGAATTTATATTAGTGCACACACTATGTATTGCTCCTGTGAAAACTGTTCATGATGAAAAGTATTGGAGGCTTTGCCTTCATTTCAAATATATTCATACAAGAAGATCTGTTTTTCTGAGTTTAGAAACGACCTTGCAACACTGGAATTAAAACAAAGTAAATGTTTTTAAGGAGATGAGACACAGAAGTTTGTAAATAATTTACTTCTGCAAAATTAGTTTTATATCCAGTGCTGCTAAGAGACAGCCCACCAGAAACAATAACAACACATGAAAAAAATGCAAATTCATTTCTGATTCAGCAGTGCATCAAGGATGAATATCAAATCTGAAAAGATGACAATATCAATGTATTGAAATAATTATGATCTCTGAACACAGGGTCATTTTGGAAGAAGATGTTTGAATACAGAGAACTTACATTTTATAGAACTGTAGTTCAGTTAAATTTAGTGGTTTTTTTACCTCTCTCATTCCCTCTTTTTAAACTTAAAATATTGGGGACGGGGTATAGGAAAAAGATTCTCTTTGATTTCCAAATATTTAGATTAAGAAATGATTACCACCTAAAACCAGAAGCAAGCAATTGAATTAATTTCTACTAAGTGGAGTCAAATCTTTGCAATTTGTCATTCTCACGTTCTCCATAATGATGCTCGAAAAATTAATTTTAATGCACTCTTGACAGCAAATTCTTGGCCTCAAGTTACAGCAAGTGTGCCCAAGATGATTACAACTACACGCTGGAACCTTGGAACCTTACTATGTCAGCTACTATACACGTAACAGAAGTAGAATCCACATCTCATGTCTTAAATGAAAAGTAAGTAAATGGTAGTTACAGCGCTCAAATTCCCTAACCATTATAAAACTAGAGAGGCTTTAAAATATACACAGAACAAAAAAAGACTAAAGCAGGTTTCTACTTTAAATATGTCAAAAAGCTATACCATCTTTATGACATAACCTGCTCCTTACTGTCTGTATGAATGAGATATTATGCAATGATTATGTATTTTTCATATGTACTTTTACAGAGATATTCACAATCATATACATAAGTGTATAATGTGACTATACTTCACTCAGCCTGATTTCACAGAATCACATAATGGTTGAGGTTGGAAGGCACCTCTAGAGATGATCTAGTCAAACCCCCCTGCTCCAGCAGGGACACCCAGAGCACGGGGCACAGGGCGGCATCCAGGCGGGTTTGAACATCTCCAGAGAAGGAGACTGCACAGTCTCTCTCGGCAGCCTGTGCCAGGGCTCTGTCGCCCTCACAGGAAAGAAGTTCTTCCTCATGTGGAGCTGGAACCTTCTGTCCTTCAATTTGTACCCATAATCATGGTGATCCTGCAGCCTGCTGATCGCTGCTATGATGTTTGCCTCTTCTCTGTCTTCATCCCAACTGTTGAATTTTTTTTGTTCAGATCCTTTATGTGGTGGGCATGCTCTAAACATGCTTCTTAGATCCAACCCACCAGGGAGCTTAGGTGATGCTTGACCTACTTTCTGGATCATGAACAAATACAGGTAAAAGTCAAGCATCAACTATTTTGGTGCAGTGAAAAGTAAGGATGTAAAAAGTACATTAGGTACGTACCGTGCAGGCTTACAGATGCCAGCTGCTTCCACTAAACACTTGGGTGAATACAGCTGAGGATTCTGCAGCTTGTACTCTTGAAGGTACAACTTACAGTTTTATCTAAATCCCATTTCAGATGATTCAATGCTTTTCTGGAAATGGCCCAGAGAAACTTATTTGAAGGTTCTCTTTTATTCTGAATTTTGCATAATAAAGTCTCCGTATGGAAAATATCAATAATTACCAGGGAAATCTTCCCTCTACTCTTGTTAAATACTGTTTGGGGGATTTTTCACAGATGGAAAATGGGGCTGGACAACTAAGCAATCTAATGATTTGCATTTAAGATTTCATTATAACCTTCTGCTCAACACAAACACCAAAATTACAAATACACAAGACTAGTTCTGCATACCAGTTCTCAGATGAAACCAGCCTGTATTAGAGTCTACTAGAGACAGAAAGATTTGTTCAGCTTCATCCTCTATTTTTTGTTAAGGAATTTTACTTATTACACTTAATTTTTCCTTTTCTATACAGTTTTTAAACTGCTCTCTAACACCAGGAGATTATGAACAGGACATCTCTATGACAGCTAAGAAATTAAAATACAGCAGAAGCCTAAATGGATGTTACTGCATGTTAATTTTATGTGCTAGTAGAGAACTTAAAACTTTAAAGGTTTCATCACTATTAAGTTCTAGAAAATTTCTCCACAAGTCCAGTTTGAGCAAACTATTGCCACTCACCTATACCTTCCAATTAAAGACCAGCAATGCTCACTGCCAATCCTCTGCATGGAGAATCACCAAAGAGAAAAAGAAAGGTACAACTCCAACCAGGAGATGCACTACACCATTACTGCCTACATTTTGCAAAAGTCCATCCTGAAATTCCTGCTTGCAAATATACCTTGTTCAATATCTAAGTATACAACCATTACAGACTCCAGTCCATTTTGTAGATTTCAACTCTGATTCTGAGTTCTCCAAAACTGTCCTTACCTTGCAGGGAAAAAGGGTGAAAAAAAAGTCAGGAAGACACCCAAGGAGATTTTGTTAAAAACTTCCAACAGACTTGTAAATGATTACCTCAAGAACTGCACGGAGACTGCTTTTATATTGTATTTCAAGTAAAACCTCGTGTAACTACTTCTGTGAAGTTCAAACCCTGGCTGATGTGTGTAGTGGCTTATGAGATCTTATCCAAGGTCAACAGCAGATTTCAGCCCCTAAGTAACAGCAAAGCTTTGAAGCACTGTGTTAGCTGAACCTGCAACTGAAAAAAAAAATCGTAATGTTAGTAATATTAGTTTTAATCACACACCTGAAACAAGCTATGGATGCTTACACGCATAGTGAGACAACCAGCAATTTACATTCACTTGTCCTAGCCTTCAGCACTGTATAATAGAACCAGTAGTCTTTACTGATCACAGCACAGTAAAAAAAATAAAGATTATTTGCAAAATAAAATAAATTGTGTCTGTGCTTTTTTAGATTCTTAATAAAACTTAAATATTCTCAGCTTTGAATGTATGAGTTCTAATCCTCACATACACAGTATTATCTTTTATCTATTGCCCTAAAACTAGTTGAAGAATGAAAGAATATTAAGGCTTCATAAAATATTTAAAACCAAACTTATGATAACAGTAAACTTGGGACATCTTGCTTTCACAAGTGTATCAAATGTCTCTTAAGAGGGAATAACACTTGGAATGTCACTGTTCCCCAGGGCGAGACAAATGTATGACAAAGCTTGTTTTGAAACAGGGAAGAGGTGACCTAGATCAGACCATAATTTCTGCATAAAATATTGTTTCAAGTCACACACTTTTTACGCTTCAAAAGGCAAGGGAAAAAAGGTACCTAGCAATTTTACATGTATGGTCTATTAAAAAAAAAAGATGATATTTTTCAAGTATCTGTAGAAGGCTACTTATATTAGCAACAAAGCCCTGAAAGAGGACCTCAGTAGATTTATTAATGGCTTATGTGCAGAGTAGAATCAGGGAAAACAAAACAAAAAACAAATCCCACAAGAACCACAGAACAAATACTTTAAAACCAACCTTCTCCTCTCTTCAGCCTACATTTATATTACCAAAGACAGAGAAAAGAGTTGATCCATCTTAAGAAACTTGCAACGGTCACTGTTATCTCTGCAATTACAAACTTTTATGGTAAACCAATATGGAGCTTATTCACCATTTACATCTTCACCTGCATCAGCTGCTGGCAATGCAATGTTGTATTGAAAGGAAAAATCCTAAATATATGTATTTCCCCATTAGTGTCTCTCCTTAAAGTGATGATATTTTTCTATGTATTCTTATTAGATTGATTTACGTTACCACAAAGAAAAAGTAAGAAGAGTGATAGTGCCTACCAGCTGAATCTGAGCGTGTTACCAAAGGGTTGTAATATTGGTCTTCTACTTCAAGTTAGTAGTTATTTTGGGGGCAAACTTAGGACAAAAGTAGGGTTGACATTTTCTTTAAAGCTAGGCTGATAAACACATATTTCTCGAACCTTTCAAATCAAATGGATCAAATCAAATGGATTAACTAGCTTGTTGACAGAAAACAGTCCATCTTATTGCCTGTGGTGAATTTTGAGTCTGCAGTTTACCTCTCCTGTTAAAATTACTGCAGGCAAATACCTGAATACTGTTGTTTTCATGCACTTACAGCAGTACTATTAAGCGAAGACCTAGTTTATCATTTTTTAAAAAAGTCTAAAGTATTTCCTAAAACTGAATGAACATAATGATTTTTTTCCCCTAGACTTTGTGGTTTCCCTATTGATTTTGCATAAAGAACAAACCGGTCAGAAGGCAGCATTTTCAAGATCTCTGCTCTTCCTTCCCGTAGGAATCCACATGCCCCGACGTGACTACGGGCCTTTTTTTTTTGTTAAAAAGCAACAAAATAGCGGAGTGTTTTGGGGGGAAACTGCTTCAGGAGCGCACGGTGCCCGTCCGCGCTCCCCGCTCCGGATGAGGGGAGCTCTGGGCGGCTGCCGCTTCAAGACGGGGCCCATGGGTGAGGGCCACCTCGTTGCGGCCACCACGTGCCACCCACGAGGGCGGCCCAAGGAAGCCGCGACCATCGCCCTAACGGCTGCCTGGCGGGGAGAAGGGATTTACAAGGGAATTGACATTTATTTATTTACTCCTTC
>VZSV01000007.1:11988984-12010869 GCA_013398735.1 Nothocercus julius | reverse complement strand
ATATAGCTTTGAATCAACTGCATAAGAATCTTAAGTTAGTGGGTGAGTTGCTCCAATGCGCCTTCCAGGAAAAGAACTGGAAAACTGGCATCTTTTTCCCCAGTTTCTAGAGTTTCTATGGCAGCATCAAATTAATTGTGATCCTTTCAATTTTGCTGACCTTTTGAAACTTGTAAACCAGAATTGCCGAGCTCATTCTTCCAATTCTGAGCTTAGCTATGGCTAATGGAGTTGTTCTTTTGCTTTGGGCTATATACAAAGTTGGACAATAACAGTTGTTTACAGCCAGGTCTGATTCTGAAAGTTTGTTTTGTAAAAGAATTCTAACAGCAGTGAAGTTGCTTTCTTTTTTTCTTAATCATAATTTGCTGATATTTTGCTGTAATTACATACATCTCATGGTCCTTAAACATGATTATTATATATGTCTTCCACTGTCTTGGCAATGAGTGTGCTTGGAGAAAGAAGTCCAGGAGAGGTGCTGCTTTGCAGCTCCACACTCCACAAAGGCTTGTAGGACAGTGCAGGTCTGTGAGTGATGCACCTTTTTTTTTTTTTTTTTTTTTTTTTTTTTTTTTTTTTTTTTTTCTCTGCTCTCCCCTTTTCTATTGTTTTTCTTTTTTTTTCCCCTGGAGAAGTGAGATGATGTATTTTTTTGCTGAGTTTTGATTTTTAGAGGGAGTTCTGCGTTTTTGGTTCTTAAGTTGTAAGTTATAATTAGTGTCTTTTAGGATATGTTTTTGTTGTGTTTGAGGACCTAACAGTTCAACTAGAAGTGTGCTTGGATTTAGCTTTGTTTTGCTAACCTAATGCTCATTTACAGAGGAAACCTAAAGGTTATAGGGAAGATATTAACTATCAGAATTGTTTCAATATGCTAGAATTATTTAGTTGGGAGAGCACTGATTTCCGCCAACACCTTGCCTCCCTTTTTAGCATTTGTGACAGAATGCTGGGCACACCCTCATCCTTGCATTGTAGGTAGCTACTGGACTAGACATATATGATATGAAGTCATTAATGGCCATAAGTTTGCTCAAGTTTATGCTGCTGTGGTTCTGCAGAAGTAGATATGTTGCAAAGTATTTTCTGCCATCTTTTCTTGGTCAATCTGTATGGTTTGATAATTCCTTATTACCATAAAAGCACTCTTTAAAGGGAGTATGAATTGAGATTTAATTTATAAATTCTGTTGCCTTTGAAGAATGAATAAATTTTACTTAGGTGGTATTTTGGCTTCATGAGGCCTTTTGACTTAGCCTGCAATAAAAATCTGAGTTAAGTGTGTGTTTAACAAAGCAGATGATCTATTTGGGCTTTTGAAAAAAAGAAATTGTTAATCAAATTTTTCTTACTACTTGGATGTGTTAGAGATTTTAATGTTCTGCTAGGGCCTTAATTGTAGCTAGTTCAAAATCTGACAGGCATCCTCACTGTTAAGGATGTTAAGGATATTAGCTTAGAGGAATTTGCGGTGTAACTGATACGGCTGTTGGTCTTTTGTTTTTTAGTGAAATCTGCCCCTGGTGTTTGATAGGAGGAAGCTATTTGAAAAAAAAATGTGGAGAAGTCACATTTTTTAAGAATAAATAAGGAAAACAAACTACACATTGAAACATCTTTACTTTGTGACCTGAAGTGGGCATGAGAGAGCTCTTACCTGTACTTCTGTGAAAATAGAGGAAAATGTGCAAGTGTATTTTGCACATTTTTCTAATTACTGGGATTTCTACCGCACTATATTGCTATTAGTATTTAAATGTAGCAGCAGATTAGCAGAAGAATCCTGTAAAAATAAACAAATGTAACCTTTTATCTGTCCCTTATTATACTTGGTTACAAATAGGTGAATTTATGTGTGTTATGTGGATTTTCATTTAACTAGCAATTTTTCAGTATAAATCAAGTGAGCTGTAATTTTAAAGCAGGGGAAAGTAAACAGGAAAGATAGTTTTCATAATTTTAAAAATTACACAATATACTTAGACATCAGAACTGAAAGAACACATGTCCAGTTTTGAAACATGGTGCTCTGCTAGTTCCTGTGAAATTCAATAAGGTGTAAGTTCTATTTTTGTAAGCATGAACTAAAACTGCTGAACAGATCAAGGTAGCAAAAACAAAATCACTTTTCGAAAAGAATCTGGTTAATATACCAAAATTAACTCTTTTGCTTTTTGAAGTATGTACAGTGACAAACTTACTTCTTCCCTCCAGTTCAGAAGTGTGGGAGTTTCTCTTTATTCCTTCATTTTTCTCACTTCCCTGTTTCTCCCTCTTCCCCCAACTTGATTTTTACACTGTTATTTTTTCTTTTTTAGTTGACTACTGTCTTACAGAAAGATTTTTTTTTTTTTTTTTTAGCAGTGTTTTATCTTCTTGATGCAAGTCGGAGGATAAGTGTAATTTCAATTAGTATGGAAAATTTGGTGAAAAAAATCTGTAAATTCTGGGTCACTTAAAATTGTGATTGAGTGTCTAGTGATGAATTGTTGACAAAGCTCTGTTGTTATGGGATAGCTGTTGTTATAGGATAGTGCGTAAAACTGCTGTTCCCAGCATTGCTATACCTTATTTATAGTTGAAGTTTTAATTCATAATATGGCAGGAAGACTAACATTAATGAAATAACCAATGCCCACTTGGCAGGGAAAAGTGATTTAAAATGGAACTTGCAAAATTTGTAGGTTGTGAAATTATTTATGAGTAATAGAAATGGGAACTTCAGATGGAGGTAACAGAGCCAGGTGAGTATGAAATGATAATAAGAGCCCAGGATGATTATGGATTGTTTTAACAAAAGATGTGATTAGTAGACTAAAAGATGCTGGAATCTCTCAAGAATATAATACAAAAATAGTATGTAAGCTAGTATGTTAGTTGCATCTTTTTTTTTTTTTATTTGGAAAATGCTAAATGTTACAACTGTATGGTTCTATTGTGTGGCCGTATATGGGGATGTCCTACTTTGTCTTTTATAAACACATTGTAATGTTTCTGAGTTGTTTATATTCCATTTGTGAGAGGAGAAAAATGACAGAGGTGCAAGCTATTAGAATAGTAATGCTTCTGTACAAATAAACTGGAAAATACTACTATTTTTAGCATAAAAAGAAGGTAAGGGTGAGGAGGGCTCCGGTAGCAGAACCTTGAATACAATATGAGTAAATTGCAGTTTATGCTTTTAGCCCTCTTTCGTATAACTAAATTGAAGTTGCATAGGGCAGTCTGTCAGAAAGCAATTGTTACAGGATTCTTTGGGTTGGTTAATATAGGATTCAGAATAAGGCAAGGAGAAAATTGTTAAATAGTTGACGTACTATTTTTGTACTTTTTTGTACTGCTTGATACAGTCTGCTTTCAGAGAGGGTTGGCATTCTGGTCTGTTTTGGGTAAATCTATTATGATGTTTCTTTCCATTTTAAATCTTGAAAATTCATGAAAAGTAATAGTAAATGAGCTAAGTCTTAGTTCACACTGTTTTGGCTTTTTTTTCTGCATATTTGAATATTCTTTTTTAAAGAAGGGATGGATATAAGAATATTTTTCTAAATTTGATTGACCCTCTCCCCATTCAAAAAGCTGGTGTTGCGAAGGTTGTGAATTGTAAGAATAGAGAATCAAACGAGCACCATCATCATGCCACTGTTTATATCCATTCCTCTCTTCAAGGATAAGATTTGTGCATTTTAAAAAATCTTTTCCATTCCCATCCCTGTCTCAAAAAAAAACTACAGGGCAGAACTAAAGAAGATGCAGAGAAGTGCAGCAAAAATCATATGGAAGAAAATTTATAGAATTACAGGGATCTTGATATTCTTCAGGTGAAAAAAAAAAAAAGTGATGTTTTAGTCATAACATATATGAACAAAGTAAACTGAGTGTTACTGACTGATGTCTTTTCCAGTTTAAAACACAGAAAAGCAAAAGAGCAACAGAAACAAAGACACATCAAGTGATACTTATAAAACATTGTTTTCAACACAAGGAGTGGCTCTTCACCCAACTTTTAGCTGAGGTGTGAATCTCCTTACTGCAGATAGATATATGTGTGAAAATTTTACTGGGCTTTATTGTGTATGTTTTGCAGGTTTTATTCTGCTGCAAGGTAGCTGAAGGCGATGTTTTATACTCTTTGTATGCAAATGCAAGTCTTTTGTTTCTTTGTTTTCTTGATTGATGTGTTGTCCATAGAGAGGAATCTTCTCAAGAGTTTTTTTTCAGAGCTGGTTGAGCCGTGGTGTCTCAAGTACCTTTTTAATGTCCCTACCAAAGTGGTATGGGTTAGTGGAAAGTGGGAATGTGTTAATGTGTGGAGTTGATTAAAGATTGCATTACATACAGTCCTCAACTAGTTAAATTCACTTTATTCACTGATGGCCTATCTTTATTGATAGAGCATAATTTGCAGAAAAAGGGGTATGTTGACCATGTCATACAAGTTTCGGTCATGTGGATAATGGATGCTGGGAGTACTTTTCCCTCCTCCATCAAAAATGCCCTTAAAGTCAACAAAGATGGGGGAATTACTCTGAAAATTGACTTACTTCAGTGGGAGTTTGGATGAGCTTTGCTGTGCAGTTTTAGGAATCACTTGATTTCAAGGTTTTCAAGGCAGTAGTGATCACAAGAATTAGTAGTTAATGTTTCTAGGTTTCATAATTTTGTCATTTGCTTTGCACAGACAGGATGCTCACCCTTGTGGGAGTGGATTCTTGTATTTCTCATGAACTCCATCTGTTCAGTTGAAATGAAGATGACTGGTATTTTAAATACTATTGTCCCACGGAATTTTAAGTACTTACAGGACACTGATCGCTTTGTAACTTCGAATGAAACAATGTGGAATATATTGATGTGGTTAAGCACTGTCCTTTGATTCTAGCTCATGATCTTTGGATCCTCCTAGTAAGACCTGTGGTACACCTGTGGTACACATTTTCATGTTACCAAATTTTGTGCGATGATGTTATAAAGTTAAATTTTAATTTGTTAAATTTTGCAACCAGATAAACTCAGATTATAATTATCTTGTAAAATAATACCAGTAGCATGCAGAAGTTCACAAGGGAGAATTACTTATCGCTTGAACATCTTACTGAGAACTAGGTTAAGACATTTTTGGAAAGTTCCTATAGGTTCAGTGTGTTTGTGTTTTGACTTTCTGTGATGCTTCAGGAATAGCCTGATATAAGAATTAGAAGACTGAGGCTGATTGATAGAAATATCTGAGTAAGAGCAAATGAGTGGTGCTGGGTGGTTGCCCTTAGACAGTAACAGGTAAGATTAGAGGTCTGGGCAGGGAATTAGGACAGACGTGGCAATGGTACAAGCACACACTGCTGAGACAGAGCTGGAAACTGACTTGATAACACATTTTAAAAAGCAACTATTAGGAGAAAAAAGAAAGTGAGAACACACACTATTTTGTACCTCTTCAGACTCTTTGCTCAGACAGTGTCACTGAGAGGTGGATCACATGAAACTTCCTACTGCTGTAAAATGTGAAAAAGATCCTTTCTACTGCGTTAGCCCTTAACATTGGGTTACGTATGGCTTCTTTGCCCCTCCTGTCTTTTGTCTTCTGAGTATTGAATTACAATCTCTTACAGACATCATCATCCAAAAAAAAAAAAAAAAAAAAAAAGAGAGAGAGAGGGGCTGGGAAAGACTTGAGCTATTTTATGTGATAGGAGTAATATATTTCCTATTACTGGCATTCCCTGATTGGAGGATTCCTTGTATTCCCAACAGAAACAAAGGAAGAACGGGGAGTGATGAGGATGAGGCAGAACCAGCAAAATTCTCAGTTCACATCTAGCACTTTAAGTTTCTCTGGAATTTATTGGGTGGTTAATTTTGTGATAACAGCAGACCTGTTCTTGCACTAGTAGTGGCTGTTGTGACTAATAAGGTCGTGATAACTGGCATGGACCTTTAGTGTGGGATTTATAAGCTTTCTGGGCACATGCCCAGGTTGCCTGCCTGCTTTGAAGCCCGTACCTACCTGTTTTCCTTTTGTAATATGTATTGTGTAAAGTTTTAATATGGAAGTGTATATGTGACTGCATTTAGATTTTCTGTTTGTGGTGAGGGTATACTAAAAACTTATGGAGAAATAGATATACTAAAAATTCTCGAGGTGTGTTCCAATATATTACTTTACATTGCACTTGATGTAAGTTTGGACTTTGAGCCAAGCAGAACTCCTGCCACAGCCTTTTGCTCAGCACAGCAGGAATTTGGGTCTTTCTACTCTACATAGACGTTGATTGTCACGAAGCTTGTGGGAACTTAATCCATCAGTGGACATTTCTTCTTAGCTAAATTGAACTGAATTTCATAAAAGAATTCATCTAAAGTGATAGGGATAAAAGGAAGAGAGTGGGAAGAGACATTTGGACAGCATGAATCATACATGTTATGTTTTCTTGGGAAACCAGGCTGTAAGGGTCTTTGCTGAAGAGCTGCAATTGCATCCATAAGGTGAAACAGAACATGTGGACATGTGACAGTGGAGTCATAGTCTGTCATTTGTTTAGACATCTTGCATAATATAGTCTGAAAAACATTGTTTTGTAAACCTTTGTAATTTTACAATATTTTTGTAAAAATACAGCCTGAAGGGAGGCAGTAGGCTGCAGGTAATTCCTAGATCAGTATTGCAGCATCTGAAACAGTAGTCAATGAATGTGCTTGAAAAAGAATACAGAAAGTGGAATATTTATTATATGCAGCCTGGTCTCCCTGTCTATTTGCAATATGAATGTACAAAGGTTTCTTTGCTTGATGTGAAAAAAATGCATGTAGGCTTAAGAAAGATAATCTATTATATGAAGAGAAGTGGCAATTTGCCTTCCAGTTCAAATCTAGGTAGATCTGCTATAGTGTTTGCAACATTGAACTTACTAACAAACTATTTGCAGCTTGACAGGAATGTGGAAATATCTCTGGAGGAGCTGTTAGCTGTCAGCAAGAACTAACACTTAGATCTTGTCTTGCCAACAGAGCCCTACTGGCTTTGAAAAAGTCTGCCGAGCTTGAAATTCTAGTAAAGTCAAAACAGGTATCCCTGTCAGTTTGAGCCACAGCATGAGTGAATGTGTATGGAATCCTACTCTGTCTCTTACTATTTTTGTCTTCTGAGGATTCACTCAGAGAAGTGTATTGGTGATTTAAAAAAAGGGAGAAGAAAAAAAAACTCACAACTTGATCTTCCTTGATTTTGTAGAAATTAGAATTCTTGCATCCTTTTTCAGTCCTCCCAGCTTCAAGTAATTCCCTGTTTTACAAATGCTTCTTAAATGAAGGCCTAAGGGATGTTATCTGTTGAATGTGGTTTTAATAGTGCTCTTGAGCTTAAGCAAGGCATTTGGGGCTGTACATAGTGCATGTGTTTCATGGGGTGAACGTTTGGTTCTAGGAGCACTCTCATTGCACCACTGACTTCAAAGAAAGTTTATAGCATTACCATTAGCACAGAATAATACTACAAACATGAATGCTTTGAAACAATGCTTATAGCTTTTTCATACCTTCCATACCTATTTGCATATTTATAAACCTAAATACTACCACAATTATTTCTGTGGTAGTAAAGGCCTACTTTTTTTTTTTTTTTTTTTTTTTTTTTAGCAACACCTAAAGAATTAGGGAAGCTATTAGTTGAGTAGAAAAGGTATCGGCAGGTTTGTTCTCATCCTCTTATGTACCTGTAGCAGAACACTATTAAATAGTTGAAAGTTGTTTATTTTCTGTTTTAATAAATCATATTCTAAAGTTACTGTTAACATTGGAATTTTTTTTTCTTTTTGCATTTCACTATCAGTATTTGTTTGACTGTAGTTTAAAACTAGTAATAGATGCAATAGCAAATATCCTAGAAGTAATGTGTTTCCTTTTTGTGATGAGAAGTAAAACCTATGCTCTTAGCAGCAGTATTTTAACCTATCTATGAAAAAAATGATTTTCGTTTTTAGTTTTCTAACTTACTAAGCACTGATTTAAGCTACTATTTCCAGTACTTTTAAAAATGATACTTCATAGTAAAGGACACTGTTAAAGACTACTCACTAAATGTTACGAGGTTGATTAATAAAGTTTTTTATTTTTAATAAAGTTCTTTTTCATTTCAAATATGTCTTGTGCCATTTTTTTCTTACCTTTAGTTTGGGGTACAGAACTGTTGCTTAGCCTGTTTTCACATGGGTTCTTAGTGTTAGTAGTCTTTCCTTCCTTGAGCATACTGTCGTAACTGTGACCGATTCTGTTGCAGGTATTTTCTTCTTCTCGGTACATAATTTTAGGATTTATATCTAGAAAAAAATGTTGGAGAATATACAGGGTTCCAATGTTAATTAAAATTTTTAATTTGTTACGTATTGTTTCGCTTGTGTTTCTGTACTGAATAATGAAAATATTTTCCTTAAATCCAAATTAGGTGTGAAAATCAAAGACAAAAATATACATAGCAATAAAAGCTAAAAGTAGTAAAGATGAAAGTAAGTAAAACATTAAATGGATTTGTTTTTGGAATAAATATCTTTGAAAATTAATATTGACAGCTTGTATCAGGGCAAAAGTAAAACATGAAAAGACGAGGAACTTGACTTATTCTGCAAATAGATAACACTTCAGTGTTGTATAAACAGATTTGTTAAGTTAAATTGAAAAGCCTTTCAGTGTAGAGTGCTCAGATTAGAAAACAAAGGTTGAAGTTGTTTGTGTAGCTCGGACTTTGCCTTCCCTGTGTATGTGCCTTGCCAGAGCTGCTCTGCACAGGGCTGCCTACTGTTTTTTTCCACTGCACTGTTTCAGTCAGTATATGGTATAACTGAGGTGAAACAAAGGCTGCTGCTTAATGCCAAATTAGTCTGTTGGTCTTTCTCCGCTTGCTTTAAATTCAGTGAATTTAAAGATGTCAAGGCTTTCTATGTGTCACTTATACACATATATTTTTTTAAGAAACCCTCATAATCTTTATCCTATTTGTAACATTTAATAATTTAAAGAAAGACTTATTTCCTGCATAACTGATTATAAAATAAGTTGATTTACAACTTAATATAACCTTTTTTACACAACTTTGCAGCAAGGAGAATGTTTTATTTACCTCACATTTGTTTGGCTAAAAATATTTTCCTTTTTTTTCATGTGTTCAATTTGGATCCCTAGGAGTGATGAGTGTAACATAGTGCACACGTGGGGAAAATCTTCTAAATGTCTGCAGCTTTTCAAAGCAACATTTTGTGGCATTTAATTAACCACACCTCTAAACTAGTAATGTCAAAGACTGTGTGAGTATCTTATATCCCAGCATTCTACTGAAAGCCTTTGAATCAAAATTAACCAGTAAGTATTTTGATTAAATGTGCAAGATGTCCGTGATTGCACTTTTTGTTGGAAGTTTTAGTTCACAGGACAGGATTTTTTTTCCCTCCTTATACTTGCCAATACATTTCTAGTTAATAAAACCTAATGCCTGGTATCTTAGCTGTATCCCTAGTCCATCACACCTAAAGCAAAATACCTCCTTATCTTCACAGTATGTTCTTAGTTACTGTGTGCTTGGCTAGGAAGGAGAATGAAGTTGCTGACTTTCGAGTTGCCCTGTAACAGTAGATCTTAAAAGAACCTGTATCTTAGTTGGAAGAGGACGGATCACATTTTCCTTAGGTGGATTTTTATCACCACCACAAAGTAGAAAGTGTAATAGTTTTCAGATGGTCACTTTAAGTGTTTTGAAGGATACTCCTTGTTAATAATTGCAATCTTTCCATTAGCTCTTACAGTGACAAGCAATATTTTGAAGCTTAGGGAAATACGGTTTTAATATTAAATTTCTGTATTTGCCTTGGTGTAGGTACTGTTGTGATTTTACTTGTTGATGACCAAAGCTGTCTATTTAAGGGATTGTCAAGTCTCAGATATTTCTTGAAGGTTGCTTGAGGCAAGACACAGTTTCTAGAAATAATTCGTTAAAAGCCATCCTACTAAGTTTAATAAAGGCCAACAACTTCTGGGGCCTATATGCTCTTATCCAGATCTGAAACAAATGTCTCAGACTTCGAAGCTGGATTTTAAAGAAAACTAACTTTGAATTTAGTTAGATACATACACCAGATAGATACCTAAAAGAGCAATAAGTTACTATCTGGTGCAGAATTCATGGCATTTGTGGGGGGGAAAAGTGATATGATGGTGAGGAAAAAATACAGGCAGTTTTGGGCTTGTGAAACATGGAGAGTCTAGCAAAGGGAGGAACAACTTGTAACGCACTGTAGAGCTGTCTGTTGAAGGCTTGATTGGCATTATCTAGCGGAGCAGGTTCCAGCACGAGCAGTACTTCACGTCACAGGGCTGCCTTTTGGAAGTGCTACGTGGGCTTCCTCGAACGTGACGGCTGAGAAACAGAGATAATGATTGGTTTGTAATTTATTTATTAACATTTATTAACAGTCGATATTTGGCACGCAGAATAAATCATAGGAGTAGCATGTTTTGGATTCAGCACTTTTGATTGTTTAGTTAAGATATTTACTACTTCAGACGAGATGCTTTAACTGTTCTGCTTTTATTGCTTCAGGATGCCGTCTGTCCCTTCAGTACAGGAAGGGCCACTTGAATTTTTCTGATGATGAGGTGAGGAAGGTTAAGAGGGACGGATCCAGGAAGATTTATTTCAAGGTTAGATCTTCCTCTTACTGCTCCCTGACTTTCATCAAAAGTTAGAGAGTGGGTGGAATTTGATATTCAGGGACATAACTGAGGCTTTCTCTATTATCAAAAGATATGTGAAAGTAGTTCTTTGTCAGTGTTCCTATGCTCCTTGAAAGGTGTGATCGGTCTTTATAAAGAGTGCCTTCTGAATAAAGGAGCTCTTCAGGTTGCTGAGGGATTAGAAATATTTTCTTTGAGTGAATAAGTTGGTGTCGGGGGTCCATCTCCACACTGGAATTGCAAAAAATTGCTATGTGCTTATTTTATGGAGGTAGAGGTTGTTGGTCTGTGCGTTCTCTGTCATCTTAAGTGTTCCAAAATAAATTTTTGCTGTTGATGGAGTTAAAGATATCAGTGTCTCTATAGACTGAGAGAAGAGTGATAGATTTTTGTTGGTTTTAGGGCGTGAATATTCTTCCAACATTGGACTTCTTGGTTTCTTTGGAAAAAACTCAGGATTTACTTTTTAAACTTTGAAGGTATACTTTTAAGAAGTGCAGAGGAATCGTGGACGTTAAATTCTGCTTGGTGTGACAATTTCAGTGTTTTTTATAATCTGAATTTTGTAATTTGCATTAATAAGTGCTGTTATGTGCTGCTTTACTATTGTACTGGGATCTCTAATTCTTAAATTTCTGAGTTTACCACCATGTATTCCCCATAAGGTCATTTCATGCTTTTATGTGCTAACATTTTCGATACTGTGAAAATGCGAATTACTGCAATGCTAATAATGGCTTTGCACAAGACATGATTGATATGAGGAGGCTGCAAGTGTGAGAATCTCCGTTTACTGATCCCATCCATGATAGCTGATCTAATCCTCTAGGAAGAAAGGGTTAGGGGAGAGAGTTTGGAGAGACCTTGGAGCCTGCAGGTGACAGGGCAGCTCTGTTCCAGCGTTTTCAGTAAGGAGACGATTGTCTTGCTGGGTCAGGGAGAGCAGAAAATCATCTGCTTTGCTAGCTCCAGGCTCCCGTTACCCACTGAAGGAACAAGGCGCCTGTTAAAAACCTCGTCCCCTCACGGGAACACGAGGGTGTTTGCGGAGGCGGGAGAGCACAAAGGCGGTAGTTGAAGTGTAGAGTGGAACTGGGTGTTGTCAATGCTGTGGTAGTTCAAACACTGTTCAGTTTTGCGTCTAATAGAACTGCTACGGTGGTGTGGTAGCTCTGTGTGTTCCAGCACTAAATAATAGTGATAAAAGGATGATCATGTCACAAGATAGCTTGTTAGTGAACGTAAACAAACACATCTTTGTTTGTTTCTGTTTTAAGGATCTCTTTTGTCTAGGATTTCTAATCAAAATAACATGACTTTTTTGGTCCATGTTTACATTTTGTAACAAGCAAAAGGGATTTATGTGAATTTTGTTATTTTCTTGTGAATCCAAAAGAGCTATTTATCATGTAACGTTAATCATTATTAGGGTTTCATGTCACTTATTCCTCCCCTCTCTTCTTTCTGTCCTTTTCTGTCTTTCTACTGGAGGGAAAAAATATCTTGAATAAATGAGGTAAACGAGGTTCCTTTTTTTTTTTTTTTTTTTTTTTTTTTTTTTAATCACTGGGGAAAAATATTTGAAGGATATGGTCAGTTTCAGAAAAAAATAATATTGATGGCATTATGTTGACTTCTGTAGTAAATTGAATGAAAGTGTTGGGGGGAAGCTTACTAATATTTAGGCACTTCACTTGTCTGCTTCCTTTGTCCTTGTTGAGTGCACTGTACAGCTAGACCTCAAAGTTGCTTATTCAGCTTTTAGGAATATAGAAAGCCATTTGATTTGCCAGTGGTCATCTAGTGTATAATCTATGCTAATCTATGCTCTTGCTTACCTTTACCTTCCCCTGTAAGTCATGTCTTATATTTTTCAGATCAGTCCCATATCAACAGGAAAAGAAATCTGCATTCATTGAAGCACCGTCAGTGAGTGCAAATACATTGTGATTCAATTTAGCTCACTTTAAGTTACATTTTTTTTCTTCTGTTTTGTATCAGCTGAAACTGCAGTCAGTTGCAGCCAAGGACAGCTTCACAGAAGTATCTGATCTGTCTGAAATTAAAACAGGAAAATTGGCATAGTCCAAACTGACATAAGGGAAACTTTTATAAGTGTAATTCTCTACTATTCGTTCACTTAACTTTTGGGTGGCTTCTGAGCTCCTGCTTGTGTAACTGTGGGTGTTTGTTACAGTAGGCTGACCTTGCGCAGGTAGTGTGTATTTGTGTGTAGTCATACTGCTGGTTTTGTGATAAAAATTGTCACCTTTGTCAGTATAACCAGGCAGCTTATATTGTTTCAGGAAAACATACCTGAAGTTTGAGTATTTGTCCCTATTTTTGTTTTTATAGTGGTTTGGGATTTAAAGAAAATGCTTCACAGAAGTTTAAATTGATAAATATCATTATTGCTTTTAACCAGACTGTCTTTTTTGAAAATGTTTATTCACATGAATTAGTATTATTGTTGTTGTTATTTTAATTGAATACTGTGCCAGGCGTTGCACTGTTTAGCCTAGGGGCTTATTTTTGTCCTAATCAACCTGTATTTAAAAAGTACTAATGTTATCATATCCGTTACAGTGGTTTATAGCTGGATTGAACTCTCTTAGTGGTGATATATGATTAGGATGCTTTAGAAAGAACTCCTATAATGACTGAAGTTCACCTGGTGCTTGAGACTGACCTTTAAATCTTATTTTAGCATGGGGAAATTTCTAGGGGATCACAGAGCCATTGCCAAAATGTGAAGTTGCACAACATCCCTTCAGAGTTCAGCGAAGAGCTGTAGCAGCTTCTGTTCAGGAATGTCACAACTGTAGCCTTTGTTGGAATTGATTCCCCGATTTTTGGGAAGAATGTAACTACATGGATAGTGATTCTTTCATTTCTGTATTTAATCCGCTTTTTAGGATTATTTAGGAGATAACATCAGAGTTGTTAACCCTTACCCAAGGTGTTTAATAACTAAAATCAGTCACTTGTTTTTCAATAGCAAGAAAAATGGACTTAGGGCAGAGGAAAAAAAAAAAAAAAAACTATATGCTTTATGCCTAAAAGTAGTAAGTGGTATGCATAAGACACAGTGTTCCTTACCCAGTAGAGTTAGAGATTTGCACCATTGGAAATGGAAGTGCTGCATCTTTGAGTTTTTTTTTCCACTAACTGATTTTTTTTCATGTCAGATTTCTTGCAAATTAGTGCAAGAAAGTACTGGTGTTTTGCTTTTAGCATTGCCCCTGGTTGTGGAAAGCTTCTCAGCTCTTCAGAAGAGAATCATCAATTTAATTGCTTTCCGTAATTGCCAACTCCTGCCGTCCTTCACCAAATTCAGACACCTTGCTAAGCTGAAACTTTGATTATTCTTTGGACTCATAAAGACAGTAGCGTACTGGCTCTTGAAACTGTTTCCTCCGTCTCCCCCACCTTAAGAATTTACAGTTGCAGAAATTTTATCTCAGCTTATGAAAAATTACATTGCCAAGGAGGGGGGAAGTGATTGGGAGATCCCGTCCTCGTGCAGCTCTGTCGGTGCCTCCGCTGTGCAGGTCCCCTGCTCTCCCTGCTGAGCTCCCGAGCGTGTCCCTGTGCTTGCTCCCTCTGCACCCTTGCCCCTCCAGAAGCCTGGGAATTTTTGCAAGCATTTATGTCAACACTATTGTTTTATTTTAATAGCCTTTGGTTTTATTCTCCATCCTCCTCATATATTTATAGACAGTGATCAGATCCAGTTTGTCTTTGTTGTTGGAGTAAATATTTTCTCTATTCTGTCATTGTTCTCATTCTCCTAATATTACTTTTTTTTGTCCTGTGCTTTTCTTGAATTTATACAATGTCATTAATACTGTTTTTATCGCTACTGGAAACACATCATTTAATGTATGCTATTTTTTCTTTTTTAATCTATGACTGCTTCACAGTAGTAATTTTCCTATCAAAGACTGAGGCACTATGACTAAGCATTGGATTATGCTTCTCCTCTTTGTTTGTGTAGCAGCATTTGCTACTTTTTATATTTCCAGAACAGCCTTCAGGGAGTATTAGGTGTCCAGATCTCCCGATAAGGTCCTTCATCTCGTACAGCATAATTTTGCTAACTTCTCTTGCTGAAGATTTCTTTGTCAGGAAAGAGCAGTTCAGGTGTGAGAGTGCGACCCAGGCATCTGGCAATTGGGTTTCCTTTATTTTTATTTTCTGAGGATATGATAAGTTTAGGTTTTGGGATCTTGAATGCAAATTGCAAACAGGGTGATGCGATTCCTCTCTCCTGCCGATAGAACCAACCTGCACGAGGGCTGATCAGACAACGTGTTAACGCTGTTTAAAATGTCAGTAGCTGAGTTTGGTTAGTTAGTGGTTAAATCTTAAACTGATCCGACTGGTCTGAAGCATCATATTGACTTTTTGACAAACACTTGCTAAAGTAGCTACGAGAAAAATGATTTTTTTTTTTTTTTCCATTTGGCTGACTCAAAATCTAATGCCCCTCCCTCCCTCCTTAATTCCTACTCAGTGAAACTTCTAGTCACTAGTTTCAAAGTTTCAGCTAGTTTACTGTTCAATAAGGCCATTTTAAATACCAAATGTAACATAACAACTTCTTATTGTATTGTCCATGGAGAAATAAGTGTTTAATTTTTTTTTTTAAATGGTATCTTTGCATACCTGATAATGGCTTATTTTATTTACAGTCTCCTATGATAATACAAATTGGGAACAATGGCTGTTGTTCTGTGAAGCTCCCTAGATGTACCAGCTGGTCAGGAATACAGAATTCCCTTCTGCAGGGGGCGGGAGCGGGACCCAAGGCACTGCCGATGTGGGACGGGCTCTGCGAAACGCGCAGCCCCCCTGCCAGTCCCAGGCCTGGCTCTGCTTCACGCCCTTGCTGCGCCGGGATCGTCCTGCCGTGGTGGTCGCCCCTCTCATGGGGGACGATGGAGACCCCTTTGGAGCTTGTTCGTGCCGTGCTGTTATCCGGACACGGGTCCCGGATCCAGGTAGCAGCTCGGGGGCAGGCAGAGCCAGAAACTCAGGTTAGGGCGGGTAAATCAGCAGCGGAAACCTGAATTCTGGGTAGATGAGGCAATGAACTGTCCATCTGGGAGATTTGGAAACAGGTCTTTCCTTTTGTTGTTGTTGTTTTCATTGTGCATATGAGGAATAGAGATAAAATGAATAGCTGGTATTTGAGACCTGGATAGGTTGAAAAGTAGGAAAAGAAACATTAAAAATTTTGACAGCGATTTAAAAAAAGTCGTCTCGTTCATTTTTTTTCCACATATGGTTATAAATAGATTTTAGATTTTGAGTTCTTGTGAAGAATTTGCATTTACTTGCCACAGAATTGATTTGCCTGTATTGCTTCTTTAATGCCCTCTATGTTGTTATTGATAGGAGTTAAAGTTTACAAAATAAATATATAGACATATGTGCAGACTGTGAAAGTATATTTTAAATGTATGTATCATTTTCTGTTAAGATAACTGTTTTATTGAATCAGAGAACGTGTTTTTTTTTTTTTTTTTCTAGCTTTGTTTCAGGGCTGGTAGTTTGGGAGAGGGGGAGCAGTGTTGTCTGCATGCCCTTCAGGTGGGACTGTTTCTCACAGCAGCCATCAGGTCCCACATCTTAGACCTTGAATGAATGTGAGGTAACAAGTGCTTTACAAGGACCAGCCTTCTCTGAAGGGATGAAAAAAGTGAGCAGTGGATGAGCAACAATGGTGCTGAACACTGACTGCAAATCTGGGAACAGAATTTGAATCTTCTTTTTCCAAATTGCTCTCCATGTTGCCTGACTGTCTGCTTTTGCATCTCAGCATTTCACACGTTTTGTTCATTTGAAACTGTTAGTATTTAGCACCTCTGAAGTCAGGACCATAAGCATTGCTTTTAGATACAGAAATATTGATTACATCACATTTTTTTTTTTTTAATTTTACACAGTTCTAAACTATGTACATTGTCATTTATGCAAGCGCCTTGGTGTCCTTGAAGATAAGGAGTGATAAACTTGTGAAGTAATTACCCTTTAAACAGATGTTATGAACTATGAACTGCCACGTTCTGTAATGTTTAGAAACATGCTGCTTAGCTGAGCATTTTACATGCAGAGATGAGTACTTTTTAGTAAGATACATGTGTAAATTTTTTTTTTTTTTTTTCAGGCTAAAGCTACAACTTCTGACATGGCCACAGCCTCACCAAGATCTGATACAAGTAACAACAATAATGGAAGATTACAGATGCAAGTAACAGGCAAGTAATGATTTTGCACCATAGCCATTTTTACAGAGAAGTATATATTCTAGCAGGTTTGGAAAGTTCTGTGTAGTTAATATTTTATTAAATAATTTAAATATTATTAAAAAACTACAGCATATAAAGATGAATTGAAGCTAGGTAGAGTTCATAAAATGAGTTGAATGACAGAGTTTAATGATCTCTTTAAATTAAAAAAAAAATAGATTAAGAGATACAGCACAACAGTGAGGGCAAATGTGAAGGACTTGGGAACAACTAATTAACAGCATAAGTTCCATGAGGGGAGAAGTGGTTACTGAAATACTACAGAAAAAAAAAAAAGGGGGGGTAGTCACAGTGAACTGCAAGCTGAAAATGGGTGCATTGTTACAGGGAAGCTCGACAAGTACTGGAAGAGATTTTAAAATCTGTTAAGTTTTAAAGGAGGGGGAAAAAGAAAAAAAAAGGCTTTGGTTACATATCATGTAAACTTCTGTTGGGAATAGTGTAGGTGATCGGTGTCATCCTTAGGGCAGCAAGATGCTCTACATGGCTGTATAGAATCACTTCTGTTGGAAAGGAGTTCTGGAGATCTCCTAGACCCACCTCGTGCTGAAGGCAGGGCCACCTCTGATGCTGAATCAGGTTGCTCTGGGTTGTTGTCCAAACTTCCTGGGCAGAGTGTTCTAGTGATAAACCACATTCATTGTGGAAAGGTTTTTGCTTTCATGTGATTGGAATTTCCTGTGTTGCATCTTGTGATTGTTTCCTCTTCCTTGCTCTGCTGGTCTCAATTTGAGGTGAACTTTAGTCATCCCAATATCTGCTGGAAGGGAAATGCAGTGGGGTACATTCAGTTCTGGAAATTTCTGGTTGTAACGGTGCCTATTCTTTTGACAGATCCTGGACAGGCTGAGTAGGTTGTGAGCTCTGCTGGCTGTGCTATTCGTGAATAAAACTGGTCATGGATGTGATAATCAGTGTCCTCGTTAGCTGCTGTTGCTATTGGGTGGCAGAGGAGAATAAAGATCTATTGTAGTCTGAGGAGAAGCAAAATAGATCTAGGTAAACAAGCTAAATAATGACTGAAACACTGCATAATTCGCTAAATGTAAAAATGTTAACAGCAAGTAGTTGGAAATGTTTTACGAAATATGTATACACACATATGGATGTATACTTGTAGTCGTGTGTGTATATAAATACTATTTTACCAGTAATACATAACCTGAACTCTTCCAGGGATCCTGAGAAATCTGGGAACCCTGAAGTAACAATGAATGCATGACCAAGAATTTATTAAGGTTATTTTTGAACAAAGTTTGGAAAAACATGGATAAGACACAGTGTCTTAGAAAGTCTGCATCTGAAGAAAGATGCATCGTGATGGATGATCTAAAGATAATCAGGTTATCTTAGGAAACATTTATCGGATAGTCCCCAGAATGGTTGCTCGATCAAATTAAATGTAAGAGAAACCAATTAGCATTGTATAAGTATCACAGAATTTGATGATGTAAAAAAAATCATTAAAATTGAGTCTAGCTAATAGTGTTAAGATATGGTTGCCTTGATTCAGGATATAGAGATGTAATAAACTGAGTTACGGATCCCCCAGATCTTCAGAATGGGGTATGCAGAAGTGATCACTTTGTAACCTGTACCATTCTGCTACTTAGCAATACTCCTGTGTTTTCCTGGCACAGGAACTTCTCCGACTTAGAGACGTGGTTTCAGGCAGAAAAACTTGCAAAAATACATGCATTTTTTTAGGATTTGTTCTCTGAAGGTTTGGTTCTCTAACCAGTCTTTATTGCTAGATAGTGGCATTACAAGGGAAGAGGTGGGAGGTGAAGAGTGTGACTTTTGCTGACCTAGGCTGGTTTAAGCTGAGACTAGCTCGTACTATTGTGGAGCCTGTACTTAAATTTCAAGAACTATAGCTGAAAAACATTGTTACAAAAGAAGCAAATAGCTTTCATCTATTTGCAGACAGGGAAGTTCAGGTGAAGTGGTGACTTGTTCATGACTGGATAGTTGACAACATGTTCACAGCAAGTTGTGCCATCAACATTTTTTCAAATGTACTTAGTGAGATATCGTGTGTGGTCATTTCTTTTTGAAGTCTTTGGATAGTTTTGTGCATTACTTTGGATTTTTTTTTTAAAGATGAAATTGCGCTGTTCACCTCGTATTTGGGGACTCAAAGCTTCAAGACTTATTTTTTTCCCTTTTCTGTAACTAAATTTTAAAGAAAGGCTTAGGTATTACAAAGAGATACTTGTATTTTAGTAAATCACTTGGTATTGGTATCACTTCTGTTTAACGAGACATGAGAGACCTGGTCTGAAATTTTCAAATCCAAGGAAATATAAATATTTCTACTTCATTTCCACTACGAGATGTGTCTTTCAAATGTTGGATAATTGTATTCAGCTAATTAATGTATACTTTTCAGAATTTTGCAACCTGGAAGTATATGGCAGCCTTTTTTAGTCTTCCTTTCTGGCAGTTTATTTACCTTTCACTTAGTTTCCTGTATGATATTTACTATTTTGAAAATAACAGGGAAGGATTAATTCTAGTGGTTGAAAAGCTTTGCTTTAGGTTGAGAGTGAAGGGAAAGAGAATCCCGTAAGTATGGGAGGAATAAAAAGGAAGGCAGAGTCAGCAGGTATGTACAGCTGTGAGACCGTCAGTGGTGTCTTCTGAAGCACGTGCCTGAAATAGAACAGAAAATGTTGGCAGTCAGGTTGCTCTTGGCTTTTATAGTAACATTATCAGCTGGATGAGGAAGTGGGAGAACAACTTGTGGTAAGCACTGAGAACTTCCCTAGTGATTTGGAGGTCAAAAATAGCTTATTTGGTTGCGTGCTATATCTTAATTGTTGAAGATTTACACTGTACTGAACTTCAAGTTCATCTGCAAAGCTCTTTAAATGGGGGAAATGTAAGAACTGATTTCTGTCTTTTAACAAGCTGATGTGCCCAACCATAGTGGTAGCGTGGGCAGGGAGCCGCAGCTCTGCATGCAGACTGTGCTAGGCAATGAATGATGCTTTGAACTGTCCCCGACTGGGTATGCTTCCACATCTACCTATAATTTGATGCACTGTTAAAGCTTCTGCTTAAAATAATCTGCCTGATAATCTCTGTTATATCATACTTAGCCATTTTTTTTTTCAGTTAAAAGTAAAAAGAGAAGGACAAATGAGAAAATAAACCAAAAGAAACTACAAGATTTTCAGTATATTTTTCTACAGTAGTTGTGTTTGCTCTCTAACTCGTCCAATAAGTGCTTAAGAGAATATGCTGCACTTGTTTTTAACTACCTGATAAATACTTTTTTGAAAATGGAAGCTATTATTGTAGCATTGACCTCTTAACACTTTTTTTGTGCTTCAAACTTTCCTACGCAGAGTTTTTTAATAATCAGGCAGGCAATTGCATATGTTCCTCAGAAGTAGGAAAGGTGAGGAATGTGTCATAAATTGTGTAGGCTGTACCTTTCCTGTTTCCCACCAAGAAGTGTGCTCTTGTAGATAAAGCAATGCATTTTATTAGTTTCTAGTGCCAAACTGAAACGGAAAAAGAACTGGTTTGGAACAACTTTCTACACGGAATTAACTGCAGATGGGGAAATCAAGAAAACAGCAAAATCGAGTAGTTCTTCAAATCCAAAATGGGATGAACAGCTGACAGTGTAAGTAGATTTTTTTTTTTTGGTTTATTTAATACTCTTTATTAGACAGACAGTACAGGCAAGTACTTGTTAAACTTTGCTGCATATGTAGTTTTCTCTGGCTGCCGATAGCTACATGCAGACTTAAGGTGGTATAATATGGTTGTGTATTAAGTGCACTACAGATGCAGATATACCTGAATTTGATTCCATGGAGAACTAGCAAATCTTGCAGTCTTTAATTGTTGAATAATCTATTCAAGCCAAAAACAAGATGATACTGCTTCAGGATTGGCCCTAGAAACAGCATAAACACTTTAATGCAGCACTGTGTGTGGACCAGGACTTCTTACAGCACCTGATGTGCCCCTGTGCAGTAACAGCGTTGTTGTCCCACACCTGCTCCTTAGATCTGTGCTGGAGAGGGGAGCAGTGCAGCACACTGAGCTTGGGGGAACTCGCTGTTTGCGGCCACTCACAGTGATCTCCAAACCTGGGCTGAAGCATTCAGGATGCTTCTGTGTCTCAATTCCTCACACTTCTGTGTTTCAGGTTTAGTAGAACTTAGTACCTCTTCACAATATTGCAGAAATTAATAACAGAGCCTTGGGCCTGGCAGTGATTTCCAGGAGTCCTAGCACAAACACAGAACTGTCATTATATTTGTAGAGCTGCTGGTTAGATTGGGCAGAATAATGGTGAGCTGATAGAATGAGCGTGTTTAGTAGAGCAGTGTGGCTGGCCAATTACCTTATTTCTATCTTCAACATTATTTAGGAATCATCTCTTAAATAAGTTATTTTGGTACCCTCTTACTGTGAGTATTGGAATAGTGTCATTGCTTCATTTTCTTGATCTATTTGAAGATAAGTGAACTGTTTCTTATCAACTTTCCCTGAGCTGTATAGGACTGCATGAGCAGCAGTTTTAATTTCTGTGTGTGTATGTATGCCTGCATTTATGTAGGGTTTTCTTTTTCTTCTTTTAAAATTGGTCTTTTAGAAAGGCTTCAATTAGAATGCAGCCTATTCAGAATGCAAAAGCTCATTGGCTTCAGTAAAAATGGTCCACATTCTCTAACACTTTCAAGTGACTATGAAGTTGGCTGTGTTGATGGGGAAAAAAAATTGAAAAAAAAAAGAAAAGAAGATTTTTGGCAACGCTGATACAATTTTCTATTTCTAGTAGTGTTGTGATGGATATGTAGTATTGGACTTCTTGTAGAACAGTGATTCT
>VZSV01000007.1:11949236-11988784 GCA_013398735.1 Nothocercus julius | reverse complement strand
ATATAGTTTTTATGTCTGATTTCTGTGGGAATGTGTTAAGGTTTTTATGTATTTGTTGAATCATAAATAATGTTTTATCCACACTTTCATGATGAGCACCTGGTGAGTAGATTTCTCCTACATGCAGGCAACTGATTGGTAGTGTGTGTGTGTGTCTTTTTTTCTTCTTTTTTTGGAGGGGGAGAGTAAATATTTGGTGTTTTGTTTTGTAGTGACAGGGGAACTGCCTTTTTATACCCCTCTGAATAACGCAAATTTGAAGTTGGGATTTTGAATTAGAGAGGAATAGGGATTTTTTTTTTTTTATTAACAAAACCATGTGTTGTATAACTGAGATTAGAGTTTAGTGTAGATTATTCTGATGTTCCCAAAATTCTTCATACTATTTTAGCAATGCATTTCAAGTTTTGATTTTGAGACTAACTATAAATATTGCAATGTTTACAGTCTGTAGTTTAAAAATAAAAATCCCCCTTGCAGTGCAAAAAACATTTTTCAGTAAATTAGTATCAAGAAATAGAACAAATGAGGAAGTGAACTGAGATCAAATATTCCTAATAACAAAAATGAATACTTTAGAAATCTGTATATATTTTTTTAAAAATGTATTTTATATGCAGGAATGTGACTCCACAGACTACGCTGGAATTTAGAGTGTGGAGCCATCACACTTTAAAAGCAGATGCTTTATTAGGAAGAGCCACTGTAGACTTGAGACAAGCTTTGGAAATACACAATAGAAAATGTAAGTTATCATGAAGGATATTTTGAGTAAAGTAAAACTATTATTACTAATCTGTATGTCAAAACTGGCAACCAGACTACTAACTTCACATGCTATTACAACTGACTTTCAGTTGCTGTTTTTAATTTTCTCTTCTGGACATGTCTAATTGTGCTGTAGAGAGCAATTTAAATGTAACAATGGAATATAACAATATTGAAACAAATGCTAGAGTATGCATTACTGCACATTAAATAAAATTGGAAGTGATTAAATATATGTTCTATGACATACTAATTTCTATTTTGCCAAAGGATCTGTTTTAGACTTAATAAAAACAAAGTCTAAACTTTCTGAAAAGGTATCTGCATCTTTCTTCATGTTTTCCTTCTGTGGAATCAGTAGCAGGAAGGCTGGATATTGTCCCCTCATAATTTAGCTGCCAGAGAGCAGTAGGACCCATTAATGAATGAAACAACTGAAAACTTCCTTTCAGGGCATCAGGGATTACTGTGTCCTATATACCTTCTAATTTTAATTCTCTTTAATAGAATTAAAACAGATTTTCCATATCTAATTTTGCTTTTCTATTTTTTTCATTGATACAACAAGATGGTGAATCCACACTTTAAATTCCACTTCAGAGTGGCACTAGAATTCCAGCTAAACTGTTCTTTGACCTTTCTCACAAGCTTGATACCATACGAAACAAAGAGCTGTACTTAGAGCAGGGGGGGAAATGAGACTTTTGATTCTTAAAAATAAAAAATATGAAAGTAATCACACCTTCTCTACATTTTGCAAAACTGAAATTTTATCCTTTAAGTTTATTAGAAGAAATAATGTAATGATAATACCAGTCTAAGGCAATAGTTCATACTTTTTAACTGTAAATCTGGGAGGTGTAGGATCCAACACCTTGACAAGTTCTTTCAGGGGACGACTGACCGAGTTAGCTGCGGATTTCACTAAGGTGACTTGTGCTCGTGCTTCCTGATTTGGCAAGTGCCCAGTTTGACAGACATGGGATTTTTCAGTTGCTCAGTGGTGGAACAGTCAGATCTGCAGTCATCATTGGTTGAGTTGTCTAAGATGTCTAAGCTCATGTGCAGCGCTTGAAAGTGTCTTTATTGATGAAAGTGTAAAATCCTCTAAATGAAACCTTAGAATTAGTGGTGTTAATTTTCCTGACTAACTAGCATCACTAATGAATTGCTGTTCACAGCTGTAGCAAGTGTTCTGCCACCTCAGTTGGAGTACAGGCAACTTGAATCTTCTTCAGGGAGGGCACCTTTTAAAATGTGGTAGACCAGTCATCCTTTGTAGAATTCATTATGTAAATATGTTGCAGTTGATACATTGCAGTTTAAAAACTGTACTGTAGACTAATTTCTTCTCCCTCTTCATTTGGGTAATGTAACTGCTTAGAATGCAGTTCTCTAAATCAATAACTTCACTGAAGATAACTTTCATATGTGTATTTTGGGCAACTTGGTGTTTGCTGTCTTGATTTATGGTACTGTGAAATCCATCCTAATTTAGCAGGAGGTAAACTAAGTACTGCTTGTAAGTACTGCTCCACTAATGAATCTGCTCTTAAAGGTTAAAGGTTCAAGTTATTGACCTTAAGATCTTGGAGTATTTGGCAATAGCACATGGGAGCATTCCCTGTCCTTGTGTTTATTTTTCACTTACGATGCTAGATAAGAATGAAAAAGTAAGAAAATGTACAGTGAGTTTTAACTTTAGCTTGGAATACTATCATATGGAGAAAAATAGGGTGATATATTGAGAAATCAAATATGAGACTGCAAATACTAAAAGGTCTTAACCGCTTTAACTTGAGTAACGTGACCTCAGAGCTTACTGTGACTGCATTTCTGAGATGTAGGTTTAAGTGCCGTGTAACTCTTGACTGGGAGAGGATTATGTAACATCCACAGCATGCTTGCATGCTTAGTTCTGGGTTGCATATGTCTGTCTGCGTATTTGTGTATTGCTTATCGGTCATGTAGAGATATTTTATTGGACCGTATGCACTTTTTTTTTTTTTAATAGATGCTGTAATATCTCAAAACACAGTATTTGTTTTGGTGATAGTAGTTTCTGATTTTGATTATTTGAGATATCCTCTCTATTAATCCTCTGAGCTAGAATTTATAAAAATGCTTTAGTATTTACTAAAATTATTCACCAAAAAAACCCAACAAAAAAAACCCAAACAATAGGAAGTTTTCTATGCAGTCTTTGTATTTTACTTGTTGCACAGATTGATTTTTTTTTTTTCTAGTTGTCTTTTAGTTTTGGAAAGTAATATAAGGAATAAACACAAGCTCTGGTGTTACTATAAGGCTTACTGTGACTCATAAAGCATAATATTAGGATGCATAATCCAGAAGTTGTTTGACTTCGAGTCTCCTGGTGTTATGCAAGTAGGACATGATTTCAAAAGGGCTTAGTAGAAACAGCTAGCCTGGAAAATCTATAGCAATGCAGTGCTGAAACTGTATGGCTCTTGTGCATGCATATAGAATGTACTGTGAGAATGGACAATTTATTTTTATAATGAACTCTGCTCTTACACGTAGCTCCTTAATGATTACTGTGTTGGTTTGAATCATCCGAGTGTCTCATTCTCAGCCTTGTACAACTAAATTAGCATGTATCATTTTTGTGTTGAAATGTTTCTTTTTTCAGTGTTTTTTAGACTCTGATCTTTAATTTACTCCTTTTCTCTTTCTCTCCCATACCCTCTCCAACTACATTTTTAGTGGAGAAGGTGAAAGAACAGTTGAAACTCTCTCTGGAAAACAAGAGTGGCATGGTGCAAACAGGTGAACTGACAGTTGTGCTAGATGGTTTGGTTGTTGAACAAGAATCTCTTACAAATCTCAGTTCACCAGTAACCAGTAAGTCGAATTAAAAATAATGTTTTTAATGTTTTGATTAAAACTTTAAACAGATATAATAGATTATTTCTGTTGAATTTGTTTCTTCCTGTTCAGTAGAAGTTCAGCAGAATGGTGAGGCTGTGCATGAAAACAGAGATGCTTCAGCAAGAAGTACCTCCAGGTTGGAATATATTTTTTGTATTCTAGAGCATATAAAATATACTAGCCACTAGCAGCTGTGTCAGTTAAGTGGATTAATTGCTTTTTGTGTGTGTGTGTGTGTGTGTGTGTGTGTGTGTGTGTAGGGGATATATTTTGTGACTGTCAAACCAAATATCTTTGGAAATATTGCTTGTACAATAATTACATAACTTAGCTGGACAGAATAATTATAACTCTGTCCTTCTCTACTCCTGTTAGTTTGGTCTCCAGTAGTTTAATTTGCCTTTTGGATTTGCAGCCTCCAAATGTAAAAAATTTGTCTGATTAGAAATTTTTGAAGTGCTGCAACAGAGATGAGGTTTCCACTTGTTTTCCTGGGCTGTTCAAGAGCCATTTCTATGCCCTTCTACCAACATCTAGCAGCATCCCATCTGAACGTAAGGAAGAAGAAAGAGCAAAAATAACTTCTCTCAGCCATTTCCTTTTTAAAGTGTTCAACAACTTACTGATGGACAGACTTGCATTGGCTTTAGGAAACAGTATGTTGAGCACGGAGGTGCAGTTTGCCTGCTTCACCCTTCAGTGGCAGGAAAATGCTTTGAGGTTGATTTAGACTTTGATTCTTGGCTCTCTGTCTCTGCTCCAACTCAGAGAGTGCCTGGAGAGAAGTAGGAATAGATTGCTTGTCCCCTTACCACCAGTAAAGGAGTTGAGTAGATAACATTTAGATTAATTTAACGTTACTGGCCCATTTGGTTACCTCTGTGATCCCCTTCCCTCTGAAGTTCTTGGCGTGGGATGCAGTGAAATAGGATACAGGTGCTATGTGTTTGAGTGACAAGGCCACGTTTGTCCTTGTGCCCTCTGCTTCCTCCTTTGCTTGAGTACACCGAGGGTGGTCCCTGTAATGCCACAGATGCACAAATGCTAGGGAATGAGGATAAAAAAGCTATTTCCCCTCAGTTTTCTTTAGAATGCTTTGTCACTGTTCACAATCCTTTCCAAAAGTTTCAAATGCACCTGCATTATCTTTCAAAACACTGTTAGGAATCATTTGTTTCCATTTACCTAATTTTGCTTCAGGGGTGGCTTTTATTGGGGTCCTGCTTTTGATGTTGCTATCTTGATTGCAGAGCTTCCATGTAACTATGGAGCAGTTTTGCTTTACAGCTTTAAACAGATGAAGAAAAGTTTTGAGGTAGTTTCTGTGCACGTCTTTAGGAAGAAATCAGGTTTGTAGTGTGAAATTGAAGAGAAAATAATTTAATTCTGTTAATACTATTTCTTTGGAAGTGTATAGGGTAGCATGGAAATGCTGTTTTTTTTCCCTTCCCTCTCTGAAAAGTGGAATTGTGACCATTCTTTTGACATATGTTTAACTTCTGCCTAAATACATTTTGCTTTTTAGCCGTTGCTCTTTGAAGTGATGGGAAGTTGGCATCAAACTTAAGTTTCAGATATGTGACTCATGTGTCTCATGGGTGGCTTTAAGCGTTTTGTGATAGATACGGGTAAAAAGAGTAAAACTGAACAGGAGGGCCTGTGAGTGCTTGGTCCTGTTTCTGTGTGGCATTTTAAACACAGAGCTGCCCGTGTACATGTGTACACCGTCGCACATCCTGCCTGTGCTTAGAGAAAGAGAAGTTCCTTGTGTTTTCCTTGTGTTACTGCAGGAAAGGTTTTTTTTACTCCCTTAAGTTATTACTAGAATAATTTTTGCAGATATGACAGAAACAATTGTTCCATGTGCTTAACGAGAGAAGAAGTTGTCCTGCTGACAGCTGCTGCTTTGGAAGGGTCACCAAGGCAGTTTGGGAACATGTGGCAGGCTAATCAGTCTGCTCGACTCAATTTTAATTTGTCTTTACAAGTAAAGAATGAACTGAAAATGGGAAATCCTCAGTTTTTGTTTTTGAAGTTTTCAAATACTTAAATTTGTCTTTTGAAAGTAATTACTTTGGTCTTGTACTTGGCTATTATCTAGATCTCCAAAGACGGTATTATAAGCTGCTGTGAATTTACTTCAGTGTCTGTATTGATTCTCTAGAATATTTTATTGTGAGATTTGGTTTGGTTGCATTATTGTTCAATGTATGTAATCTAAAGTGCATTTTTATTTCTGTCAAGATCTGCTGGTGACATTTCTAATGGGCTAGACAATCAAGTACCTTCAAACTCTGTAGTACCGAACACATTCTGTATAGAAGCTGTTAATGGAGACAGCGCCCCATCTCCTTCTCACCTTGCAGCCAGACCCAAAAACACACCAGTACCAAAACCACTCGCAGCTCAACCTGTCAACAGCACTGGTAAGAATGGCAGAGCTTCGAAAATGACTTCCTTAAGGCTTTTTTGTCCGCTTGAAAGAAACTGAAGCAGAACTTTTTCTGTAAATTTTGCTTAGATTTCAGAATTACAGGCAGGATGTTTCTGGGCCTGAACTTTTGATCTTGTATTTTCACTTCTCTCTCTCTTTTTTTTTTTTTTTTTTTTCCTGGAGTTTTTCCGTTTCTAAATGTATTAGTTTTTCCTGTGTTCTTCATCAGAGAAGAGTACTGATGAGAAAGAAGTAAAAGATCCAAAACATCCATTACTGTGTACCAGATAACTAAAGAATATTACGTATTGTCTGGAGGAAAAAATCAAAAAAAATTTTGTGGGGGGTCTCATTTCAAAAACAGAACAAAACAAAAAGTCATTCCACCCACCCATCTTCCCCCGAGAGACAGTACTCTCCTCACAAATAATAGAATAAAATTGTATGTAATAAAATATTGTACGACTTTGGCATCAGATTTCTTTCACAGAGTTAATTTGGCTAACTGTAGTTAAATTTATTTTGCCATTAGATAAAGTTGCTTTCGAGTGCTGTCAGGGAACCACAGTGCTCTGAGAGGAAAGTCTACAACACATTTTGAAGCATTTCATTTTTCAAAAGATACACCTTTTCAAAACAAATGTTGACAAATACTAAATCTCACTTTTCTCTTAAGCACAAACTCTTGGTATCAATTAGGATTACAGGGTACTGTTCAGTATAGCAAAGTAAAAGAAAGTATTTTCTTTTTTTCTGGTGTTTCTTTGACAGAACTCTCATTTCATTCATAATTGTGTTAAAGCTCTTTCTGTCTTTTCTCAGCTGTTTGGGCAGGATTACAGAGATAGCAGAAAAAAGCATGTACCCTTAAACAGAAATAGGCAAGCTGTTATAAAAAGAAAATGGAGTTTGTCACACTTTTTGTAATGGATTGGGAAATGTGGGAATGGCAGGAACAATTATAAACTTTAAAAGGTAATAATTTAATTAAGACTTTTCTGAAGCTTTTCTCTATTTAGAGAAATTGAATTTGATTCCTCTATACTTTCAGTTGAAGGCCAAAGGGCATATACTATATTTAGGCCTTGCTCTCATTTTCCATTGTCACTGAGATCCATTTCATCTTTAAAACAGGGAAACTGCAAAAGTCACTGGTTTCTTCAAATCCTAATGTTGATGGACTCTCCACTGAGTTTGCACTATTCCACCATTACCACAGTTTTCAACGGCTATACATTTTTATTTTTTTATTTTTTTATTTATTTTTTTATTTTTTTATTTTTTTTGAGGCAAGGCATAGAAGGGGTCTCCACCCATTTTTTTCCACTGTTGTGCCTAGTCATGTTGTAATTTCATGTGACATTGGCAGAATTGCTGTTTTAGATCTAATTGGTAAGTTAATCAGCTGATGTAAAGTTTTATAGATCTGTTTTGGAGATCAGCTTACTGAAAGAGCTGATGATTTGACACTGCTATTTTGATTCTATTTTATTGTGTAATCCCATTCACTTATTGTGGCTAAATTGTTTGTTTGTTAATGAGAGCAGAAACTTTTCTTCAGTTGGCTTTTTTTTTTTTTTTTTCAGTTGGCTTTTTTTTTTTTTTTTCCACATTTAAATAAGTCTTCCTGATTAAAACAGGATTGTGAAGAAACTTAGTACCTTGACTNTTTTTTTTTTTTTTTTTTTTTTTTTTTTTTTTAATGCTATGCTTTATGTTTGCTTGAAATAATCCACAAAATGTGAGCTGGAAATAGTATTGTCCTGGAACGATTGTGTTTAAAAAGCAGTTTTCTTGCAGATCTAATAGATCTGCTGCTACCTATAAAATTGTGTTCAACTATGCATATAAAGAAAATATATATAACTGAATGATCATTCCATATAGAAACTGATGTAATAATTTTAATACATCCTTATGAATATGTGCTGCTGAAAGCAATTCTAGAACTTAAAATTCTTTAACCTCTTTTTCTGACCTTGGGAAACCAAGCAATTGATGCTATTACATGGAATAGCAAGTAGTAAGTCATGATTTGTTTTTATAAGAGTTCTGTGCAGAATTAAAATAAACTCTTTAAAATGATGGGACAATGCCTTTAGAGGCAGTGAATTTTAGTATAGAACAACTGCAGTCCTTAGAACTATAGCCTAATATCATGCTATTAGATGGAAAATGAGTTGAAGTTTTTGTTGCATATTATATTTGGTCTTGTAGAAAACTAGTTCTGTCTCTAAAGTACTTGCAAACTGATGCGCTGACTACTGTTGATGAATGGCACAGGAGAGGAAAGCTGTGAATGCTGCTGTTCTGCACCGCCCTAAACAGAGCATTGACCTTAGCAGGCATCCTCCTCACTCTGCACCTTGTTTTACTTCTTCGAGGAGAGCTCTTGCTGTGCTGAAATACTCTCCTGTTAAGCTCTGCAGATGACAGATACTGATGTATAACCAGAATGGTTTGGAAAAACTGGACTTGTCTTAGTCCCTATTCCCGCTAAATCCATGTCTGCTTTAAATCTTTAATGAGTGTATGAATTAGATAGCATTTATGTGGTCTGTAGAAAGACCAGCTAATTTACCTTATTTACTTCATAACTCTAAAAGCCTTTTCTTCAGTCACTGAACTACATAAGTTACATTAGTCAAATATAATTTCTAGAACCCACTGAACTTTATTTTGGGGACACATAGTTGTTTTTAATTACATAGTTTACAGTCTGAGCTCAAAAAAAAAAAAAGTTTTTCCTTCATCACATGCTAAGCTGATATAAGTTGTGAAGTTTCAAAATCAAAACTGTACTCAATCAATGTACTACTTTTACTAAGAAGTAAAATGTAATGTTGAACTGAAGAAGATAGTAAGAAACTAAGAAATATCCTCTAAGAATGGGGCTGAATTTCAGGCTGTTCAGTTATCTCAGGTTGATTATGTATTTATTGATGGCTCACTGGCTAGAAGTTTTAATTGCAACTGTAAATGCTTTATGACTATTTATCTTAAACAAAAAGGAATGTCATTACAGATGGGTATGACTTAAACATCTCTTTCTTTGTCAACCCTTGAGTTAGTCATTTAAGAAAATATAATTAGATTCTGATATGCAAATATTCTTATTTCCCATTTCTCAGTTAATGGTGAGTCCTCCTCCTCTGTGCCAGAAGCTGGTAATTCTTCTGTCTCTGAGCCTCTGATAGGTTCTGTAGAAGCTCCCATGTCTACAGACTGCACTAACCCTGAACCTCAGCCAACATCAGAAGGCACTGCTTGCTCTGAAGATCCCACTTCTACACTACCTGTTGTGTCTGCTGGACTTGAAGCTGCAACTGCAACAGACTGTGCTCCATCTAATTCTGCAAACAGTACAGCAGCAGATGCAGCAAAACCAAGGGAATCTGCCTCAAGCACATCTGCAGAGCCTGTAAGACAGCAGCCTGGCAGTGCCAGTACAGAACCTTTGCCACCAGGGTATGTGGGCTTGGTTTTGATACTATAATTTAATTGTGTGGTCCGAATGTGCAAGAAGTATCTTGCTCAGATTGCCAGCTGCAGGTTGTTTGGCTGAGACATGGCTATTTGATCGAAAATGAAATCCGTACTGTACTAGTCTGACTGACCAGTAGCTCTTGTCAGAAAAACGAAGGATTGATAAGTGATTTGCTGAGACGGGAATGTGCCAGTAACTCTGGCATTCTCCCTGTGAAGATTGCTATTTGGCAATAGCAATAGTATGTGTAGGTGCTTGGAATGCAACAGTGTATCCAGTTATGCTGTAAATGAGAGTATAGATTTGAAGTGTATGTAATTGCTAAGATGAGCTAGAAAATTTGAATTCTACCAGTTTGTGAAAATACTGCTGTTGTCCCAAAAGTTAAAGACAAAAGTAAAAATGTCCCGAGACATCATCTGAAAATACATATGTTGTGTTCAAAAATATATTGATCTTAATTTTGCAGATGCTTTAATATTTGGGTGAAAAGATATCTTCAGTAATTTCCTGAAAATCCTGATGTTTCTCTGATATTCTAACTGTTGGTATCTAGAGCAGCAGTTTCTGAGCACAGGAACTGTTTCCTGTGCTGTGTGTATACAGTGTGCCAGTGTTAGCTGAGTTTGTGGAGGGAGACTCTCATGTACCTGCTCCTTCTGAAACAGGTTCAGTACGTAATTGGTGATATTGCATGTGAGTTTTTGGAGTTGGATAAACACACAAAAAACAGGAATCCAGAAAAATCTGAACATTGAATGTAATTGCTTGGGGAGGAGGGGGAGAACTGCTAATTTTCATGTCTTTTGAGAATGAGAAATCTTTGGAACTGGGAATTCCTATACACACACTCCTTTTTTGGGGGGGGTGTATTTTCCCATTAAGGACAAGGACATGAATTCCAGACATAGCACTACTGTGGGCAGATACATTTGTTGTCATTTTTCCCTCACCACTGGTAATCCTCTTCCCTGATCTAGCTGAGTCTGTGCTATGTTTAGCCCTTCTGACTGGAAGTCTATTACAGACTGCTTTTCCTTTATATCTTCCTGTGGTACTGGTGTTTAACCTTTTGAACTGTAGAATGTATTTTATAGTAAAATCTAATATTCACCTAATATTTCTTCTTGTTTCATCTCCTGTGTAAGAACACCACTTGTTGTATTATGATAGTCTTCAGCACCACGATACCAGTATTATTTATAATGTTTTGTCCTTCATTGTAAGAGTTTTGCAAATCAATTTAAAGAAATAATTCCCTGGGATTTCAGATTGGAAATTATTTACCAGGCCAGGAAATAGAAACACAAGACTATTATGTGCTAGCACATATTCAGGTTCACTCTGAAAGATGCTGTTGTTGCATATAGGAGACAGTGATAAAAATATAAATTTTCTTTTGAGGGAAGTGCATGCTTAGAATTACAAAAAATGTGCTTTGTGAGAGGAAAGGAGTATCTAAGCACATTTTGAATGAGGTTCTTTCAGTATCTAAATCTTGAACAGGTAAATAGCTTTCTTTCACATATTTTAAATAGAATTCGAAAATGCTTGTGAATTTAAGTATGCTTGTTTTATATATTTTACTTAAGTCTTTATGGTACTGCTTGTTCAAGTAGATGATGTGTATTCCAGTGTGAGTTGTGTTGAGCACTCTAGAATGAGGTTTGGATAATAACAGTGCTGTTAGATAGCAAAGTGTTTTTTTGGCTCACTGAGAGCTAAATCCTGGGAAAGCATATTTATCTTGACTTATACAAAAGTCTTTTTGTCTTAAAGATGGGAGCAAAGAAAGGATCCACATGGTAGAACCTATTACGTTGATCACAACACGCGAACTACAACGTGGGAAAGACCACAGCCCTTACCTCCGGGGTAATGTAACTTCCTTTGATTTAAATCTGATATTAGTACTATGTTTTTTTCTTTTTTTAATTTGTTTGGTACAGGAAAAAGTATAGTGTTAGTTTTAGAAAGCAGTTCATTAAAACTGTATCAAACATCATATATCAAGAAATGCTGACTTTCACATAGTTTAGAATTATATTAATTGCAGTCACTTTCATAAAAAAAAAAAATAAAATTGTATTTATATATAATGTTTTTTCTGATCAGTAAGAATTAAATAATGCACATTGTATCACCTTTTGTAGCAGAAACCATTAGATGTAATGGTTCCCAAGCTACGGTTTCTAAGCGAAGTATTTTCTGTGAAATCTCCCAACATCGCTTGTGGAAGGAGCAGTGGCCACAGGCAGTTAGATAAAACTGAGGCAATATAGAGAGAAACAACCATGCTATTGCCTGCAGTCTATAATTTACTCACGATGGTTGTCTTTGTGCCATAAATTTGGGCAGACCAGTGGTACTTTTATACTTCAAAAACTAAGACCAGGCTGTGAGCACATGCACCTGATGGTAGTACTGGCTAGGAATTTAACACACAAAGAAAATGAGTTTTGTAGTGCTACTGAAAAACACGTAGCTGTTGACGCCTGTATTTCTTGATAGCTGGGAAAGAAGAGTTGATGATCGTGGAAGGGTTTACTATGTGGACCACAATACCAGAACCACAACGTGGCAGCGGCCAACGATGGAATCGGTCAGGAACTTTGAGCAGTGGCAATCTCAGCGTAATCAACTGCAGGGAGCTATGCAGCAATTCAACCAACGATACCTCTATTCGGTAACTTCTAAATAATATGGCGAAATAACTACATGTTTTGGGGAACTTTATAAAAAGTGATTTTGTAACTCTTCAACTGTATGTGTTATATCAGTTTGATATCGGTGATTTAAATTTTGGTTTTGTTGAAAAATGAAATCACTTCAGAGAAAAAAAAGAACAAACTTACTCTCTTCTGTTTCTGAGTCTGTTTCCCAGCTTGAGCATTGAATGATGCTAAAGACTTTAGATTACAATAGTCGATGGTAAACCTAACGTACTTCTTTAACTGAGAAGGAACTTGAATGCTGATTTATGGGTATTTTGAACACTGAATGTCATTCATCTGCGTTAGTGATTCAGAGTCTTTCATTGGTGAAGGTTGTAGTTTAATTTTTTTCTTTAACCTTTGGTGCTCATTTGGAAGCCTGTGCATCTCTTAAACTCTGGAGTTTCCTGCATGCTTTTCCATTTCTCTCAGATATTTGCTCACTGAAGCTTTATAGGAAGATAAAAATACGTCTGGCTTGAGAACAACTGAAAATACAATTGAATAAATAGGATCACTTTTTGAGTAGGATTACTTTTTGAAAGTTAAGATTGGTGGTGCCTGCACATCACTGTCACGGTAAACACTTGGTTGTAAGAATTTTATTCGGTTTCTTAACAAAAGATCTAGTTCCATTTCATAAATGCCGCAAAGCAAAGATGGAGTAGATTAAAGAAGAAATCATTAAGATCGTTTCTGAAGCAACTTGATTTAACTCCTGGACTGGATTTCCCCTGTGGCTTATCTGGTTAGATGTCCGATATCATCACTGGGGATATGTGCATCACTTCTGAATTTCTTTAGTACTGGAAATATGCATCAAAATCTACTAATTTTAGACAGTTAGAGAAAGATGTAGGTATCGTAAACCGTCCTTCTTAAAAATAGAACAGCTTTGTAGCTATTCATTTATCTCATACATATATTGAAACTTGTCTGGATTCTCAACAGCCCTTGAGGCACAATTCTCAACTCTGCTGGTGTTCTCTCTTCAGTGCTTTGTGCCGGTACCTTGGTGCAGTCAGAGCTGATGCTTCCTGAGACATTACCCAAAGGCCAGGAGTGGCCTCATCAAGCCACTGAGATAAGTTGCCTTGATGTAGTGTAGACACAGAAGTGGTAACTGCCATTTAAAGAAGGATAACATGAGACACTTTGATAGCAAATGCATTCTTGGCACGAAAGAGTAGAAAGATACTGATTCTTGCTGAAGAAATATAAGCAAACCTCCAATAGTTCTCTTTAATAATTTTGTTAGGAATTTAGACATGTTCTAATGCTAGTCCGATAATTACAGCTGTGTAGAGTCAGGAACTCCTACTGAGTAACTTTCTTTACTGGTACACTGCCTTCATCAGTTGTTTAAAGGTCTTAGGATCAGGACAAGTGAGTGTGGGTGGTTGGGGTGGCACTTTTCTTTTTATTTTTTTTTTAAACTAGATTTCTTTCAATATGTTGCCCAAATAGTAATCCATTCTTGATGTAATGATAACTTTAATGGAAGACCATACTGACTCCTTTCTTAAAATGTTCCTTCTGCCCTCAGAATCATGAAATTATTTGCTGTCAGGCAGGACATGCTTGAAAAAAAAGAAAAAAAGTTTTGACTTGATTGCTGCTATATGCTTTTCTTCTAAAATTGCTGTAGTCAATCTGCAGGTAGTTTATAGGATCCTGCCTATATAGCATTTCTTTTAAGTGAGATTGTAATATATCCTTTTAGGAAACAGTGAATGAATGTTCTTGCTTAATGGGAAAAAGGTGAACTTTGATTTATATGCATTTCTTTGTAGCTTCTTCATTCTCTTTTGTCATACTATTGTAAGAGTAGCTAATCCTGTTTGTTTTTCCCTTTTAATGGAATACTGAATGTGCTAGTGATCATATAACTACTTAGAGGCTCTATTTGTTCTTGAACCATCTCCTTTTGTTACTCGCACCTTTTTTTGCACTATTTTTTTGTTTTTAGATATTCCAAAATGAGAGGAGTTGCTTCAGATTTAAAGTTAGTTTATTATGTAATAATTACAATATAAATAGTTGAAGTTACTGATTTTTAATAAATTTATGTCCTTCAACTATGTGGGTTCAAATTAATTCAAAGAAAATGAAAGAAAAGTCTGTAAAGAAGCAGCAATGAACCAGCTGGAACAGCCTTGTTCATTCTGCAGATGGTTACCTCACATCAGCTTGAAAACTTAAAGCTTGCTAATACGTAGGGCTCTCTTTGAAAGTAATTAAATATTTTCCTGAGGATGGGCCTTTGTAATTAATTAAAAGAGATATTGCATGTTTAGTGATTTGACATCATAAATTTCTTATGCTGCACATAGTGATATCATATAGACCTAGCTGAATTAGCTGTGAGAGATGTAAGGTACCAGAAACAGGGTGGCTGTATCCATGAATGCTGGGTTAATACAGGGTGCTGCTTTTGATACTGCATGCAGCTCATCAGGTGCCACCTCCTAGCACTGTACTGCGTTCTTTTAAGTATACATTAAGCATCAGCACACACAGTTCTTTGAACCAAGATGATCGGAAATGTCCAAATGATACCACCACTCAGTTCTTACTATATTTTTTTCTTAAGAATGATCATTTTATGTGTTCTTAAGAAAATTCTTTTTATCACACAATCACAGAATGGTTGAGGTTGGAAGGGACCTCCAGAGATCATCTAGTCCAACCCCCTTGCTCAAGCTGGGACACCTAGAGCACGTGGAACAGGGTGGCATCCAGGACGGTTTGAAGATCTCCAGAGAAGGAGACTCCACAGCAAAGAAGTTCTTCCTCACATGGAGGTGGAACTTGCTGTGTTTCAGCTTGTACCCATTACTCCTTGTCCTGTCACTGGCCACAACATGAAGTCCTTGGCTACAAATGACTGTGATTGTGTAGTTTCTAAAAGCAGGAAAAGCTAACTTTATCTGCTGCTGAAGTAATCATAGTTTTCTGTTTGCAACTAACAACTGGTGGACAGAAAAGTTAGTGGTTCAATTCAAAATGAATTACTTTTTCTTTGTATCCTTGTTCTACTATTCTTTCAGAAGAAAACAGGGAAAATACTGTAGTTTTTCTTGAACAAATTTGCCATTTGTAAACACAAAACAAACACAAGTGTGTTTGAGACCCTTGGATCTTATAACGTTCTTATAACATCTCTTTCTTATTGTGTTTTATAAGACTTAAGATTATGTTTAAAAAAAAGCATATTCTTAAATCAAGGAAGAACAAGTGCTGATCTGCTGATACGTATTTCCACAAAACTTCTGTGAACTTTATATTTTTGAGACACCTGTCTGTCTGTCAGGTTTGCTGATGGGGAAAGGAGGGAACATGAGGTTGGAAGCAGTCGCTGGACATATTTACATCATGACTGTCATTGTGTAGTCTGTGTTTCTCCATTTTAAAAAGACTGAAAATGGCAGGATGTTTTTACAGAGTGGATAGTATTCAGAACTAGTTGTAATCTTGAAATACATTAAGAAAAAGAAATTTGAATGCTATTTGGTCTAACTGAGTGACATTTTGTTTATAAATAGGCTTCAATGTTGTCAGCAGAAAATGATCCACTTGGACCTTTACCACCAGGTTGGGGTAAGTTAATCAGCTATTGATTTCAGGAAGCAGCAGTTACAGAATTTGGAATGCAATTGTTGTATAGTTTTGTTTTTTCTCTTTTTACCCTAGAAAGAAGAGTGGATTCAAACGATAGGGTGTATTTTGTAAATCATAACACAAAGACAACACAGTGGGAAGACCCTCGAACCCAAGGGTAGGTGTGTATATTGACTGTGCAAATAAACAAATCTTTCCTAATTACTATGAAGTTTCATGATGTGGGGGGAAAAAGTACTATCTGCAATTTCTTCTGCAGTTTACAAAATGAGGACCCTCTTCCAGAGGGCTGGGAAATCAGATACACTAGAGAAGGTGTCAGATACTTTGTTGATCATAATATGAGAACCACCACCTTCAATGATCCTCGTACCGGGAAATCTTCTGTGTAAGTGAGAAATTAAATTAATTTTTAAATGTTTTAACTTGTTATATCTTAATGATGAAGTTTTCATACTGGAAAACAATACTTTATTTCTATACTCATGTTAAAATTGACCACTAAATTATGAATAAAAGTTTTCTGTGAATTTAACTTATTTTTAAGATATAATTATCAAATTCTCTATGCAGCAATCTGAAGTACTGCTCTGAGGTTCAGGAGCTTTTGTACAGAGGGCACATTCTACTACTGGAAATCCAAAAATTGAAGGAGTGACAGGAGCAGTGACATAAACGTGGATATTCAGCTAGTGTAACTAATAGTTAAATTGCTAAAGGAAACAATGCTGGTAAAGGATATTCCTTATAGTTACACTGTATAAAAATATTAAAGCTTAAGAATAGTTCTGAACATTTTGAAAATTTTATATGTGAATCTTCTTTTAAATAGTTTTATCAGAAGTATTCACCCAAATGATGGTTGCTGTCTTAACATCTTTTATGTAGGGTAAGATTTATTTCTAATGACATGTTGATAGCCTTTAATTCAAAGAGCTAACAGATTATCGTAGTATAAATTCCTGCCTTGTAGCATAAATTCCTTCCTAGTTCCTCAAACAGCTGAATTTGTAAAGGCTTTTGTCTTATGCTGCTCCTTGTTAACTAATGTGACTAAGTTCATACTGCAGTCTTTCTCAGTAATGCAATAAATTAGATGTCTGTCCTTTAGCTAGCTTCTAATCCTCACAAAATTGGTAGGATTTGAAATCCTCAAGATCTTTGCTGTCTTCTCAAACTTGATAAATTGGCTGGTGTCTCACAAAGAAGGAAGCGGGGGGAGAAGGGAATAGAGGAAAACCAATATACTGAACCATCCATTGCATTTTGTTTTCTTGGAAGCCATATGAAAAGAAATGGCAAGATATTTAGACTACTGTGGGTGATCATTTCTTATGATCAAAATGTTTATGTTAGTGAAATCTGGAAGATACTACTTAGAGGTGAAAGTACCATGTACTGTTTGTGTAGTTAATGCATCTCAAATCTATTCCCTTACAGAAATAAAGGCCCACAGATTGCTTATGAACGCAGCTTTAGGTGGAAACTTGCTCACTTCCGTTACCTGTGTCAGGTACTGAATAAGTAATTATTTACTTTTTGTGGCTATTTCTGTTTACATTTTTGTGCTGCCTTTTAATATTGCTGCTTTGATTGCAGTCCAACGCGCTGCCAAGCCATGTGAAGATCAATGTATCCAGACAGACTTTGTTCGAGGATTCTTTCCAGCAAGTAAGACTGAAGGTTTTCTTGTGTTTATCAGGTCAAAGGGTAAAAACAAAAATGGGCTGATCTCCATTCAGACTCATGGTCCGTACCATTACTAAGTAATCTTGCTCTGGTATTAGGCTAAGGGGAGTTTCTAGAGAAAATTGCAAGACTAATAAAAATCTTTGCCTTTTCTGTGCCATCCGAACCTCTTAGAAGGGATTGTCTAAGCAGGAAGAATTGTGTATTGATGAAGTAGTATAGTATTAATGAAAAAAAAATATTTATTTTTGATTGGAGTTAAATGAATTTTGAAGTGATTTGTCCAAAACAGAAAACCTTTCGTATACTAGATGAAAAAGTGTTCCTAGCTTGTTTTCCTTTAAGGGGGACCAATAACAGATGCCTTAGGAATACAGGAGGGCACCCCTATACTGAGGTCTTCCATATATGTTTTCCTACTTTGCAGCAACACAAAGACTTTAAGTCAGAATTGAGGTCTTCGTGTCCAGTAGTTTTTGGGTGTTACATGAGTTGGTCTAACAGCTTTTTGAGTTTTTTTTAAGCCATATATGGTATTTCTGTATCTAATAAAGTGAATTTGAAGGATCAATCACATTCCAAGTATATTAATTTGTTATGATAACTGTTCGTTTTTTTGATAGATTATGGCATTAAAGCCCTATGATTTGAGGAGAAGATTATATGTTATATTCAGAGGAGAAGAAGGATTGGATTATGGTGGCTTGGCAAGGTAAAAGAAATTTTGTTTAAAAGATTTATTTATTTATTTATTTATTTATTTACACAGCAACCCTGATTTTTAATGTCATTCTGATGGCAAAGAAACAACTTTTGCAGTTTCACCTGAGTAAACTTTCTAGCTACTTTTAAGGTACTTGGTAAGTAGAACTGTCAGTAATGGCTTTTGTTTCAGGTAACATTTTGTATTAGTAAAACGAAATTCTCACATGTTCAGGTTGTGACAAAGATTGATGCTTAAACATTTTTAAAATACAGAGTAATTTTTCTAAACTGAAGTGTTTCAGAAGCTTCATGTTTCCCAGTGGCATGGATCATGGAAAAATAAATGGTCTTGCTTAGCTTTTTTTTTTTTTTTTTTTTTTTTTTTAAATAAGAGCAAACATGAGAATGGGGCTGATATGAGCAGAAAGAATATTAAGAAGAGCACAGTCCAGGCTTGAAGTAAAAGTGGAAGAGCAGAATATGTAGCCAGGAACGTGGAAGTAGAGCACAAGTTTTTCCAAAATTTGAACTCAAACTCTAAAGGAAAATCTGGTAACAGGAAAGACAAGAACAGTGTGTTTCATCCATGGTCCATATTGAGACTAACCATTGACTGCTGCTGCCAATTACTTGTCTCAGATATTACTAATGATGAAAATTTCACTTATACTTTAGATTGAAGGAGTTGAAGGTAGTTAAGTGATAGAATCTTTCTTTCTTGTTCTTTAATGTAAAGGTATTTTGTCATTATAGTAACTTACAATGTTGAAAAGAAGTTTGGTTAAAATATAAATGGAGAAATCCATGGATTTTTGTTGATGAGTGTCGCTATTATGTTGATACTGTGCATTAGATAGGAACCAAGAGAGTTCAAGGAAACTTTCCCAGAGAAACCAAGTATTCCAAAGAAACGACACTAAAAGAATTTAACTGAACAGTGTTAGTCACAGAATTTAGCAGAATAAATAAATAACAGAAACTTCTATATGTTAGAATTTATCAGCTAAGGCTTTGGAAAGGAAATTGTGAAGCAGCAGGGATCGCATTGTAACTTTAGCTGAGAACATCTAAATGGCACTGAGTAAATGTTTACCTGCTGCTGTGATTCAGTGCATCGATACAAATGAAGAGGCTGATGCACCTGATTTGTCCTCCTATGTTTCAGCAGACTGAACTCGGTGCTCTGTCCAGTTTGACACATTGTGCTTAGAGAAACAGTCTGGCAGGGGTTTCTGTGGCCACTTCTAGCTAGAACCCTGCACAGCAAAGCCTGTGTTGAGGGCCATGCTAAAGGTGACAATTTTACCAACTAGTCCTAAACTTTAAGTCATGAATTTGTAACATTAATATTTTTAATAATGGATTTTTTTTATATTTAAGTAGTATATGATTCCATATATTATTCTGTGACTATCATATAATACCGTCAGTGTTATCTTTCCAAATTTAAGTTTGTAATTTTCTCTAAGTTTAGACCTTTTTTTTAGTTGCATAAGGGGAATGGTGATAAACATCTGTGTTTGGTGTTTTTATGTGTATACATTTTTGTTTTTCCTTAGAGAATGGTTTTTCTTGCTTTCCCATGAAGTACTGAACCCTATGTACTGCCTATTTGAATATGCTGGCAAGAGCAACTATTGCCTACAGATAAATCCAGCATCAACAATCAATCCTGATCATCTTTCATATTTCTGTTTCATTGGGCGCTTTATTGCCATGGTACGTTAGATTTCTAAAGGTTTTATTGCTTGTTGTATATTTAAACTTACTCTTGAGTAGTATTTGCTTTTATAATTTTTAAAGGTTCTTAATTTCCTAATAAATAGAAGATTAAGGTATGTAAGGCTATGGACCTAAAACATCTGATAATTAAGTCTCTTGCTTGCCGAAGCTTACTGAAATGATGAAATCTAATATGAAATTTAATGTAACATTATATTGTTCTCAATTAGATATGTGTGCTTCATGCAGACCACTGTTTTCTTCCATGCCTTATTGAGTGTCTGAATACTGATTATCTGGAAGAGGTGATTAATATAGGAGGCCTTGGAGGAAGCTTTTGAGGGAAATACTAGACTGTGTGTCTGTGTGTGTGTGTGTGTGTGTGTGTGTGTGTTACTCTACTAGAAAAATGCATCAGAAGCATTTTGCAGAGTATAGTAAACCCATGAGCTTGGATGCAAGGTCACATACTGGAGAGAGCAGAGGTTGGCAGGGAGCTGAAAGCTTTCTGGTTCTCTGCTGTCAGTTCCACTTAATTTCTTTTTCTTATATCTGTTGATACAGTTGTCTTTACCCATCCTTATTGTGATATCTACAGGTGGCCTCAAGGAACATCTGGCAACATGGTGGGCAGTGAAAACACAGTAGATAATCTTTGATCTGCAAGCACACTTCTGTCTCCTCCTTCTGACATTAAGATTTTGGATATGAAATTAGGTGGAGTAAACAAAAACAAAGTGTATTTTAAGCACAAAAAAAAAAAACTTTCAAAATTGAAAAAAATTGATTTTTGGATTTGGAGGGAATCTGTTGTTAGAGCTGCTCATGAGGCATAAATGATTTGCTTTCAGTGGTAACATCTCTTATTTAGGGGCTTTATGGCCAAGGCCTCTATTTCTATGCTGCCATGAAAAGCTGATGTCCCTGGGTTAATGCTTTCAGTAGGCAGCTGTTTTTTCCTTCCTTTTTAGAGCCCTCATTAAGCTGCTGTGCCGGGTAACAGCCAACCGTGGTCAAGCAAATTACGTCCTAGAGCTAAATTCTGTTTGTTTTAGTCATGGGTTTTGTTCCTGGAGTAAGATAAATCCATAACTGAAGTACAATTTTCCATTAAATTTAGGAGAACTACCTCATACAAAGTACAGATTATAGAGAAGAACAAATTTAAAATGTTTTAAGACATTAAAACATTAATTAAGGTTGAGACACACTCTTCCTGGAGTGTTTTGTATTTTTATTTTGAACTTTCTGAGGGAAATACCAGTGTAATGGTGTCTAATGTGGTCACTTGCAAAGTCTGGGTATATTATTTCATGGAGTGTAATGGATAATACTGCCTGCAGTATAGGTTATCTGTACTTTTTGGAATACCCTGTAGTGATTGAGGCTGGGTTGAATATAAAGATTAAATATGTTACTTTGTGTTAAAAGAACTTTTAAGCAGGGTTGACTCTTGCAATTTTGATGTTTTGCTATAAGATAACTACAGGAATTAAATGACACTATTTAAGAGTCTTTTTTCAACAGTGGAAAGCGGTATCGTTGGATACTGCACATACCACTTAGTCTCTTTCAGTCAGCTCTCTCTCCCATGAGATACCTAGGCTAACTTAGAAAAGGCCTTTTGGGGAACCTCTTTTAGTTCTCCAAAGAAGAAGAAAATGCAAGCTAGAGAATAGGTCCTGAAGCAGAGGTGAGAAGATGGGAGGAAAACATGGAGTGTTGCCTTTTTCTGGAGGAAATGGGCTGTTAGACTCATCTGCTCATAGAAGTTCAGCTGTGAGGAGAGAGAGAAGCAGTAAAAGTGCTTCATGGCCTATGCTCAGGATGAGTTTTTTAAAGATGCATTTTAGTAAATGATGTATAACGGATCAGGATGAGGAAGATTAAGGTTTGATGGTAATAACTTGCTCTCTTAAGTTTCAGAAGCTCAGAAGCAACATTGCAGATGTTAATGATGTGTGTGTAAATACAGTGCAGGGCATCCTTTTTATGTATGTGAAAGACAAGTGTGACCAATGTTTGTATTTTCAGTTTCCCTTTGGAATGGAAGGGAGAATTCTGTTACAATTCACCTATAAGAAGGTGGTCCCCAGGCTCCTTCAGCAGCAGTCTGTGCTTGCATTTTAACTATGTTTTCTTTGGTGGTGTTTTTTTTTTTTTGTTTGTTTTTGTTTTTGTTTTTTTTTTTGCAAGCTGCAGTAGCACTGTCTGAAGGATGATTTTGCAAGATGGTTAGGATTTTATACTACGTACAACCAAGTTCAACCCAGATAAGATCAAATATGTAACCTAGGTATACACCAAGCTGTATAACCAAGATGAAATTTCATCTTTTCAGAGATGATACTCTTTTTTGGTTATTATTATTTTTATTCTAAGAATTTCCAGTTTGTATTGATGTGTATGCTTAGCTTAATTTTGTTAATTAACTGTGTTTTCTTTCTTCCTATTTAATGTTATATTTCATTCTTTTTAAATACAAAGCTGCTATTGCTACTTGGTGCCTTTTTATTATTTAAAGGAGAAAGAAAATGAGAAGAATGAAAGTCTTGAAATAATTCAATAAATTCAGCAATTCAATATAATCAGCTTGCTTTCTGTTTAACAGGCATTGTTTCATGGAAAATTTATTGACACTGGTTTTTCTCTGCCTTTCTACAAACGAATGCTGAGCAAGAAACTTACTATTAAGGACTTAGAATCCATTGATACTGAATTTTACAACTCCCTAATTTGGATAAGGTCCGTAGATTGTTTCTGATGATGTTTTATAGCTTTTTGACTTGTCTGCCTGTTTAGAATTTAGTGTTAAATTTTTTTTTTTTTTTTTTTTCGTCCTTCAGGGATAACAACATTGAAGAGTGTAACTTGGAAATGTACTTCTGTGTGGACATGGAGCTCTTAGGAAAAGTAACCTCACATGAGCTGAAATCAGGAGGTTCAAATATCTTGGTAACTGAGGAGAACAAAGAAGAATATATTGGGTAGGAAGGTGGAGATGCTGAAAAAAGTGTTTAATATTTCTTATGTGTCTGTAACTTTTGGCCCTGTATGTATGTGTCTGTATATGTATATGCACTTTATGATACAACTTTTGGAGTGGAGTCTTAAGACATTATAGGTGTTAACAAAAAAAAAAAAAAAAAAAAAAAAAAAAAAAAAAAAAAAAAAAAAAAAAAAAGAATACCCAAAAAGAAGACTTACTAGGGATGGTGCCCTGTGTTATTACATACACAGTGAGAGAGAACAAGTGAAATTGAAAATGAGCAAACCAATGCTTAGGGTAACAAGCTCGGTCGGACAGAAGACCTGCGTTTGAGAAGAGGATTTCACAACTTTTCCATAGGCTGGGTTGTGAAGAAGCTGTAGAAGCTGAAACCAGATTTTAAGGAATGATGGATAACATGGTGTGAAGTGAACTAGTTTTTCTCCTTACTCTGTTAATGCTCCTCTTGCTACCTTCTCTCCTAATCTTTACTGTTATCTTTCCTTTTCTGAACCTACAGTTCTGTTGTGCATATTCAGCAGTCTCAAAAGCACATGTGCATAGATGCTTTTTACATTATAATACCTACCCCTGTACTGCATATAAAACTCTCATTTTAAAAATAATTTAGCTTCTCACTGAAATGTTTTTACTATGCATATTTATACCTGTCTTCATTTTTTTTATGTTCAGAAATGGTTTAACTGTTTGAGTTGGATCTTAAAACACCTCTAAATCTTAGCATAAATCAGATGTTCAAATAGAAAATTGTTGGAAGTTGCGGGTAATCTTATTGTAAAATATTTGTAGACATATTGGGCAAACATAGTTACAGATATTAGTCAACTGTATTTTTATTATTTTCTGCCTACATGCTTTTGCTCAAAAAAAAAAAAAAAAAAAAAGTTAAAATCAGTGGGAACTTTTCTTCCACCCAAAACAGTAAGTTTATGCATGTTTTAAGACAGAATAAATTTTGCCATAACAAAATAATAATGCTCAAGCAGTAGCCTTTTTATTAAAAGACTGCTAAATTCTGGAAATTTAAAGGTTAATAATAAAAATGACATTTTTGGAGGTCAAAATTAACATAAATTCAAGGTGAACAGCACTGTTACTATGAGTCTGAGTTGGGAGAGTTGTGATAGCATCAATATGTTAAATTCATTATAGTCCATAGTATCATAGTGATATAAGAAAGTAAGATTGGAGGAAACGTCATAATTGAAGACACACGCAGTGATGAATGTTTGATTTATTTATTTATTTATTTATTTTTTTCATGTTGACTGCAAAGTAGTATTTAATTTATACTTAGGTCTTCTGTTGTTTTTGTTTTTTGCCCTTCCCAGGTTAATGGCAGAGTGGCGATTTTCTCGGGGAGTTAGAGAACAAACCAAAGCTTTTCTCGATGGTTTTAATGAAGTTGTTCCCCTACAGTGGCTACACTACTTCGATGAGAAGGAGTTGGAGGTAACATTTTTTGTTCAATGTTTTTTGCCTATGGGGAAGAATTGTATATATGGAATGATTAAATGGATAGGTCAGCTTGAATCTCTCGCCTGTTGTAAGCTGCTACATTTGATCTCATCTGGAGCATGGAGAATCTTAACAGGAGAGATGGGAATAAATTATGACCAAAAGCTGATACCTGCATTGAGTCTGTGTTTATGATGTCCAAGAGTTGTGAATTTTAGATTCAATCCCCAGTTGTGGAATGCACTTTGTCTCACACCCCATTAAAGGATGAGAATGTGAGATCAGAGATAAATTAATTAGTTTTCTAAAACTTTCTGCTCCGGTAGATATGTGCAATTACCTTTAACAGGATCAGCAAGAAGTGACTCTGGTGTATAATAATTGCTTGGTTTCACATACCTGCTCTAGGATATAGCTACTTAGGGTTATTAAGCTTAAGAGGAGAAAGTTGTATGGATTTTTACAGTCCACAAAATGTTAACTTAAGGGCCTTTGGAAAGTAGTAAGTTGCCCCATACTTTCTTAACTGTCAGTCTGCCCTGTGCTGTATGTTGGGGTTGTGATTTGGGCCAAAAGACTTTGCAGTGTTTATTTCTGTGAGACCTATCAAGATTTTTTGTGTATAATGAATAGTGTCCTGAAAGGTTATTGAATTAAACGGGAGCTTTGCCCAAGAAAGGACTTCAATATAACTTACAAAGTGCTGGGTTCTCTGGAAGGCTTTGCTCTTACCACCTGCAGCTTTTGCTGCCTTGGTTACTTTGCACATGGTACTTTCAGTACTTTTTACCATAAGCAGTGATAGTAGCAAAGAAATTAATATCCTTTATTATTGAATTAGTAGCTGGAAGAAGCCTGAAGCTCCCAGTGTGTGCTGCCTTCTTATCACTTAAAAACATGAACGATTCTTGTCCTCTGTAAATTAAGTGAGACTTTCTAAGGGAGATGAAGAAAAGTTTAATTGTGGAATAAAACGAAAAAAAAAAAATTACCAGTTGTTCATTTGGAACAAGAACCTCTCTTGTTTCATATGAGAGGGTAATAAAACCAGATCTCACTCTTTAATATACGTGTACAGATGTGTATGAAGTCAAATGATTGCTGTCTTCCTAGGTGATGCTGTGTGGCATGCAGGAGGTGGACCTCGCAGACTGGCAGCGCAACACCGTGTACCGGCACTACACACGCAACAGCAAGCAGATCGTGTGGTTCTGGCAGGTGGGCCGGCGCCCCGTCCGGCACGAGCGGGGCCGCGGAGCTGCGCGGCCGGGCGCTCGCTCGCACGCGCACCCCGAGACGCACCCCGAGCGTCTCCCCCGCCTCCCTGCGCAGCGTGTCCCGGGCTGCCAGTGCCCTGGTACCCTCGCAGGAGAGAAGCTTTTCTTAGTTCAAAAAGCTTCCAACTTGGCTTGCCTTGTTTTTGTTTTCTAACACAAACAATACACCCGAAGCGAAGAGAAGCCGTTTTGAGTGAAGGCCTTTGCTGCTTCCTCTTTTCCCTTTTCAGAAAGGAAAGGAAGATGGGGTTGCTTGTTGTTAGACAACACTGTAGGGTGGCCAATGGCGGGAGACCCCTGCATCATTATTGGCTTGCTGGTCAGGGATATTTTTTCTAGATCTTGTCCTATTTATTCGTGATACTTTTTTACAGTAATTAGTATTGTTAACAGCGATCGGCCTTCTAAATGTCCTTTTAAGGGCATGTGTGCATATAAAATGCTATGTATTATTTATGGTTATTGTAGTATAAACTGGCACTCTAGGATTGATGCAATCTTACTGATTGATTACTGATATCTTAGTCTAAGAAATATTTTCAGAAAAATAGAAAAATTCTATGCAAGTTCCTAGTTGCTCTGAAGTTCTCTAAAAAGAAGTCATCATAGCTAGACATTTCCTGTGTTGTGATTTAAAAAAAAAAAAAAAAAAAAAATTTAGAAATGCTTTGAACAAAATTGTTAGGAAAAAAAATGGTGCAAATCAACTACTTTTTAAATTATTGCATTTTCAGAATAGTGTAAGATATAATTATCTGATCTAGCAGGGAGAAAAAAAAAAAGCAGCTCATTACCAAAAATGTGTTAACCAGAGAGTCATGCAACTTGAATATGGTTTCAGCATTTATAAAGCAAAAATATTCACTTTAATATTCAGATTTTTTTCTGCTTCAAGCTAACAGTATTGATACTGCCTTTTCTTACCAAGATGTTGTCAGTCTTTCCTCTTTTTCCTCCTTTTCCCCCAGTAAATTTCCTTACCAAATGGTAACACTTGCTGTGGGCAGTGGTGTCTCTCACAGAGACTGTCAGCTGCAGAGAGCACTTACACCTTGCGACGCCCAGCGACTGTGAGCAGGGCAGGCTACCGCAGAGCTCAGCCCAGTGGGCAGTGCTAATTCGTAGCCATGCTTTATGTTTTAGTGTGGAATAAGATAGATAAGCAAAAAGGTTCTTGTTAATTACTGAGCCATTGCCAGTCTTCCTTTTGTCACAGTTGATAATACAGAATCTGAAATTGGATCTTCTCGTCGCCCTGTGTTTTACTAGAATGCGGAATGACTTTTTTTGTTGTTTTTTTTTTTTCCCATTTGAATTTCTGTGTCTAGTTTGTAAAGGAGACAGACAATGAAGTTCGCATGCGACTTCTGCAGTTTGTTACTGGCACTTGCCGATTACCACTGGGAGGATTTGCTGAGCTTATGGGTAAGTGAAGGCTGTAGGATGTTTGTGCTGTAACTGTTCCATTTGCAAGTGAACCATGCTGCAGATGTGTCATGCTCTCAGCTTGGATTTAGGTCTTCTATGTCGGGAGAAATCCCATGAATGCATTCGTAAATGACTAGCAAATGGGCTCATTTCTACAAACAGCATGCTCGCTTTTATGTAATGTTGCGTAGCGCATAATGAGTTCTGTCTGCTGTATCCAAACTGTGTCTTATGTCACGTGTACTACTTAAAAAGAACAAATAGCACTTTTTTTCTAATTTTTCTTCTAGGAAGCAATGGTCCTCAGAAATTTTGCATTGAAAAAGTTGGTAAGGAAACATGGTTACCAAGAAGTCACACTTGGTGAGTTGTTTTTACATATGTTTTCTGTACCCTTAGTGGTTTACTTTTCTGATTTTGCACTTGTTCTAAAATCTAAAATGAAATGTTATCTCCATCTTTGGTTTCTTTGACTGAGATGAGAGTGTTGAAAGCTCTACTGACTGCCTTATTTTTATGTTTCTATGTTTTCTTATATTCTTATGTTTTGCTATTGCATTGTATAATGTCAGTATCAGACACATCAAAATATTATCCTTCTTGCACAGAACTGAGAGATATTTCCCTAACTTCCTTTAACTTAAAGGGTATCAAATAACTGAGTAGGAGTCATGTTGTTGTCAAGTTTATATACAGTTATTAGATATACTTATTATATGGTAACATTATGAAATGTAACGATGTAGTCATGAGAGAAATTGGTGCTGAAGAAATCATAGGAAATGTTGGGTCAGGTTCGTTTTGGGCCTTGCTCCCTTTTCCTTCCAGGCTTTAGATTCTCAGCCTGGCACTTGCGCTCTGAACTGGTGCAGCAGACAGTGATGCCCTTCCGCGTGTCCTGTGGGAGGAGGAGGATGCCTGTGTTCGGCAACCCTGCCGCAGTAACACCTGTAACAGCAACACTGTTTTTAAGCTGTTTGCTGCAGGGGGTCCTCTCTTTCACCATTTTCCCCAATTGGTGCCATTTTTCAGTTAAGCATCATCTTTGTCTAAGATGACCTTGGGGATGAGGGAAGAGTGAGACAGAACCATATCAGGGGTCTGTTAGGGCAAGGTCAAAGGAACAAAAACTCTTAATTAGGTAAGTGTAGGAAGGAGAAAACTTGGGCTTCTTCATGTGCCTGAATTAGGAGTTTTGCCGAATTAGAATTACGTTATTTTCATGGTGAATGTTTTCTTCTCTGAATATGGTATGTCTCTGAATCTTGGGTTTTCTTTTAGTCCTCAAAGGTTATGTTTTTTATATAATGTGATAATGGCCTTTTTTTTTTCCTTAAAGTATTCCTCTAAAATGTGCTCTTTAAGTGTTCATAGACATGACAAAGCAGTGAGATCCTACTGATGCCATTTTTTAACTTCTAATTGTTAGATCAGAATATTTTAACTCCTATCTTTTAAAAGTTTTGTGATGTTCTACAGGGATAGATAAACTTACCAACTTTTTTTTTTTTTTTTTTTTTTTATTCAGTTTTAATCGTTTGGATTTACCACCATATAAGAGCTATGAACAACTAAAAGAGAAGCTGCTCTTTGCCATTGAAGAAACAGAGGGATTTGGTCAAGAGTAGAAGTGGCTTCTGGTTCAAAAGGAGATCTTGCAAACCAGAAGGCCCAGCCAACTATAATTGCACACTTAATTGTATATAAGCTGTTTGTTCTGTACAGTGATCTTTCTGGAACTCTAAAAGTTTAATTGTTCTCTGTTCTTCCACAAAGATATGCAAAACAGTTCAGCCTTTTCTACTTTTATTTATTGCCCTTCCAAATGACCAGAACCCCCCTCATAAATTTTGAAAGCAGATGAAAGACTTATTTAAGATATATATTAAAAATATAAATATATATACATATACTAATGGGCTCTAGTTTTATAGAGCTTGAAGTGTATGAAACATTGCAGCCATTTAAAAGGGCCTGGATTTGCTTTATCTTGGCTTTATTATTCAGAAGAAATGTTTAAAACTGCTCTGTGTTCTCTCTTAACATTTCCAAGTTTGTTTTATTGCATGGCTGTTCTAAAAGGAGTTAAAGGCTTAGGCCACACGTATCCTAAATATGTAGAAAGATGCTGCTGGTATTTGAGATGACAGAATGTGTTGTTCTGTCAGTTTAACTATTTTCAAACACATAAATAGCTGATATATCCCTCTCTCTACTACAGTGATGTAGCCAAGGTCATGAATAAAGCCTTTATGACTTGCACAAGAGTCATGTATAATAAGATGAATGTGATTTCATGTTGAAAGCAATTGGTGCCACTGTTCTGACTTATTGTAGGAGCTGAACAGAATATTTTAATTCATTTGAGCAGCATTGAAATTTGTTTACATATTACCTTGGGTTATTGCCACGAGGATGTTAGGTAATCTTTAAAGAAAAAAATAATAATAAAAGAGAAAATATTATACATTTGTTCTTTGGTCTGGTGTCTTGTAGGTTTTTTTTTTTTTTTTTTCCCATTTTTTTTCCAATGTGATGTCCTTTTTGCAGCTTCATAGAGAATATTATGTAAATTGAGATATAAAAGTATACAAAAGGTAATGTGAACTTTGCTGCTTTCTGTGTTCATGTTCAGTTTCAGTGATGGGATCTAGTAAGCCCAAATGAAAGTTACATAAGCTTTGCACAGTTAAAAATGTTTTTATTAAGTATTAAAGTCATTAAGCGATCCTCTTATGTTCTTGTAGAAACTCAGATGTACATGAATTAAGTATGTCTAAAACCTGTCATTCTTTTATGTAGGCCACGTTTGTCCTAAGTGCACAGTAGTACAAAATAATTTAAAAATTTGTCTTATTGGTATTGAGGGCATTTGCTGAACTGCAAAGATGTGTAACAAAAATCACAAAACCTTACTCGTGAATTATATTAAATGCTACTTTTAGCAAACTGTGCTTCCTATTATAGAGTAAAATTATCATTTGTATTATGCTTTAAATATTACCTGTAAGTTCATTACATTTAACTTTTACAAAAATTTTGTACACACATGAAGATGATCTTAGAACGATTAAAAACACTTCTGTAACATATCATATTGCACTGTTAAAAGTGTAACTGCAGAAAGAATACTGGTATATCTGTTCTTGTATCTTTCCAAACAGCAACTGAATTCTGCCAAAATTTTATTTTTCTACATATTGGATTACATACTGAGGCTTTGCATTTCAAGTGCATAGTGTACTGTGGAGCTGATAACCTTGTAAATAGCTTTGATAACAGCAGCAGTGAAACTGGCCCAACAGACTGCTCTATATGACATGAACTTCCCTGAAGAGTTTCAGAAACTTCCACTGTGTGAAGGTTTCTCATACCGTACCAAATATATTCTGTAAAATATAATTTCATGCATATACCATTAAATTAATTTCAAGTGTAAATCCACCTAAATTATGACGTTTGCCAGTTACAACGGAGGAAGCTTTAGAACAAACCAAAAACTCCAATGCTGGGCAGCCGAAACTTGTGTGGTTTACCTGAAAAATGATAGAGGGCTAAATGTCATATAGTTGAACTCTATGAATTTGCACTAATGAATGACTTGGTGACCCACTACCGACTGCTGAATCTTGTGAATCTGTGAGTAAGTGAACAAAATAAACGGAGAGGAAAAAAAAAAAAAAAAAAGCACATGGCAAAAACGTACTTGGTTTGTTTTGGTGATTTTTAGGTGTGTCTCAAGTGCAGTAGTTTCTCCTGTGGATATGAGAAAGCAATAACCTGTGGCCTTCGGTACATGTATGTTAATTAGTATGTAATCTATGAATTAACTTCAAGTGACTGACTAAAGGAGCTTGGCTCTGAAGAAAAAAAGGAAAATGTAAAAGTGCTCAGTGTGTGCCTATATGGTTAAGCTGGATATTCTGGAACCAGAAATTTCAGTAGTAATGCATTGAAACTCTTTTTTCTGTTCCCATCCATACTTATCAAAGTGCAGGTGTACTTGGGAGGAGGGAGGAAGAGAGGTCTGAAGAGAGGATGGCAGTAAAGGCTCAGATCAGGTAAGGGAAGCAGTGAGGATGATACTACATGAGGGAGCTACTCTGCAGTTGCTTAATTCAATCTGCTCCTGCAAGCGAGTTCTCAGCTGCTCTTTTCTGAGCTCCTGAAGATCTTTACCTGGTACCTGGATAGCTTTTCCTCCTTGTGCACGTGCTCTTCTGCAGGGCAAAAAAGCAGCAGAAGGCCTTGCTGCAGCCAGCCTCCTAGAAAACATCTGGCAATCACAAAATCACTCCTGATCATGGGAGAGTTTGAAGCTCTGATGCACTGTGTGTCATCCACCCCTAGACTTCAGAGCGTTGAACACCTCGTTGTGTTGTCCTACATCAGGATTAAGGAATTTCCTACATTGTAGTGGAGAAACCCAGCTTTTATCTAGCTTCATGATTTGAGGTAAGAACTAAAGCTGATCTCTGCCTGTCAGCTGTGACTTTTTATTGTTGACTTGGAATGCCTATGGCCAGGTGATGTGGCCAGTTTGTCTTCCTTGCTCCTGTGTCCATTACCCCCTCTATGATCATGATGTGGGTCTCATTGAAAGGAGCACTAGGAATTTATACTTCTAGAGTGTTAGAGTTGCTACTGCTAATACCATGCATGGCTAAGACGAAATTTTTTTCATGATAAGGTCCTGTTTTTCTGTTAGTAAAGAATATATTTTTGAAAATCTGAATATTCATGATGCAGATTTTCAGTGTGGGGTATCTAACTTAGGCTAATTTTGTTTGTGGAAATTCATGCTAAATTATTAGGAAAAATGGACTTTATCTTTTACAAGTAAACTCATTAACTGGCTTCAGTATTTTAGCCCTGCCTTTCTAATGTATTCAGAATATGCATATCCAGGGTCATAACAGTCTAGTGGCAGAAGGGTGTATTTCCTGCAGACCTGGTTTGGCCACTAAACGCTCAGAATTCACATCCTCTCAAAGTGCAAAACATGATCAAACATCACAAAATGCTGCTGCTTGCAGGGATGTGCCAGGGCCTCCTGCTTCACCTTTTGTGGTTGCTCATTTTTGCTCTTAGCCCTTCATGCAAGCCAGTGTACAGGAATTAAGGTTGCTAGTGTTTTACAGACTTCTGATTAAGGCTGCACAATCTAAAACTATTAATGTATATTACAGTACTGTCAAAGGTGGTTGAATCACACAGGAAAGAGAGTGCTAAAGAAATTAGTTACAGCTTAATCGCTAAGCAATGGCCCTATGCCTCTTTTCTTTAATATTTCTGTTTCTTATTATTCCTTATACCTAACATCTTACAGCTGAACAATGTAGAAATTCAACTCAGAATCTCTCAGCCTCTCCCCAGACAATCATCAATGAAGCCCTTTATTCCCATATATGTTAACAGACATCATGTAATAAAACAAACCAGAGAGAGCAAGTTCAGGCTCCATCTTTAATAAATGGGGTCAGCAGAGCATAAGTAGCAGACTGGGTTTTTTTGCCCTTTTTTTTTTTTTTTTTTTTTTTTTCCCCCCTATGCTGGTCACACCTGAGGTACTGAGTTCCCACTGTCTTGGTGGTTCTTATATAGAATTAAGCAGTTCCAGAGCTTCTTTCTGTACCTACAGAAAAAAAATACAGTAATAAGGAAACAGTGCCATACCCACAAAGGCTCTGCCAGCCAGCAGACCTTATCCTGCAAGCACGTAGCTGTTTCACAGCTGTCTATAAATTACTGCCCTTCTACAACCAGTCAGCTTTCTTTCCATAGTTCCTATAAGCATAAACGTTCTACATGACTATGGGCAGCAATAAAATGTTTTAAGCCAGCGCCTAAAGTGTAGCAAGTTGTTTGGTTTTCAACCTACATAAAGTTACTCATGGACTCGTGGTTTAAACAGCAGCGAGTTACCCTCTTTGGCCCCAACTGGTCAGCCTTGGGTTATTCCTAAAGAGAAGCTAATGCAGAAGTGTGAAGTGAGAGACTCCGTTATCTCTCTGTGTAAAAGAAGTAAAAAAAAATCTGGGTATCCCAGATAACATAAATATTAAAACTGAAGAGCTATAACAAAGCAGTTCAGGCAGTTCAGCAGTTCCTTTATAGGAAAAGGAGAAAATTTCTGAGTATGAGGCTAAAGACGAAAGGCAAAGAGAACAATTTGTAGTACTAGACTATGAAGTCTAGTTCCCATCTTTTTGACACCAATCAATTTTGTAGCATTACCCAGAGAATGAAGAGATTACAACCCATCTCAGCAACTATGCAACATTCTCCAAAAAACAGGTTTGTACCAGCAGTCCAAGCATTGCTGCTGCAGCTCAGTGCTTTAAGGGCTTAGCTGTTGCACAAAGACCACTGCTGGCTTCTTGCCTGGTTCCTCAGAAAAGACTGTTGGATGTATAACAGAAACAAGTGAGCACATCCACTCAGAACTGCTGAACAAACGGACTAATCTCGCACCTACCTCAAGCCCCTACTTTAAGCTACTGAATTCCTGCACATCTGCCCCCAACAGTGGATGAAAGGAACCCTTACTCCTACTGAAAGAGGTTACTGAAGGATCTGGCTCTCTGTGGGAGAGACTTCAATCAGTTTGAATCTTACAAGAGAATCTGCAAAGGAGGAAAAACTTGACTGATATTTTTTTTTCTGATACAAAAGCCAGCTGAAGTGTTTCCTACAATTAGGACACTCAGAATGTCACAACTGACTTGGATCTTTGCTGTAATAGTTAGAGCCTGATCTCATACTGCAGGTTTATGGTGAGTGATTCAAGAGCAGCCACCCCTCGGGCTGCCCAGACCAGGATGCTTCTGGGCAAGTGGCAAAGGAAAGCAAGTGTCTCATGGCAGCTGGCAACAGAGAGCTGGTCCCAATGCAGGGAGGAAGAATCTCTCCCTAGCTGCCTAGGAGGAAATGCAAGGCTAGATTTTAGGGATCTAGCAAGTTTTCATTCATCCATCCTTTCTTCTTGTGATTCCACTGGAAGGTTTTTATTTAGGTCTTTTAAAATACAGCATTTACCTTTTTAGTTTAAGCACAGATTCAGTTTTTCTGTGCCTAGTATAGCCATATGTTGTCTGCCCTAACTTGAGCATAGTTAAGGTAATAATAATCATTACCTCTAAAAAAAAACTATCGCACACACACACACACACACACACACACACACAGAAAGAATAGCAATCCTTTATTAATAAAAAACTTCCAACCCTTGTGTTCAGGTGACACAACACAGGATTTTTTGTGCCTGGATGTAATCCTGGAATAGCTGCTAAATTATAGCTTACTCTGCAGTAATTTTACATATTTCACTGCCATAACATCACACATGCTGAATCTAAAACACAGCTGCACCATCACCCTTTTTAACTTCCTACCTGCTTATCCTCCTCTGTATGTGCAGGATATTCCTTGGCTTTGCTTAACCACAAGAGAGCCATCTTTTTGTTGTTCAACTTCAGGTATGTCTTCCCCAAAAAGAGCAAGTTTTTGCTGTAGAAATTGGGATCAGCTGTACAGAACCAGGAATAAAAATAGTTAGAATCATAGTGACCAGCAGACTATCAAAGTCACGACAATATTGTTACTCCTTTAAGTATTTCCTTCAGGAAAGATGAATACCACTTCAGATTAGAAGGAAGCCAATGTAAAGTTTTACTTGCTACACTTTAGTCTTAAGTACTGTTATGTTAGTGGTTAAATGAACACAGTACATGAAAGTAAGCCTGTGACAATGGGAAATGGTGAGTTTATGTATGACACCAGCACCTTCTTTTTGTAAATTTTGGACTTTTGTGGACATAGTAGGTGCAAGCAGAAGTGTAACCAGCTTAGCCAGAATCTGCAAGAGAATAAAGGGGCATATCTTCAAATCATGTACACTAGCTTTTGTTACATGAAAAACAACAAAATGTTTGCACCAGCTTTCTCTGTTTTTTAAGAAGTTTACAAAGCTGCTTTTAGGAAGCGTGTTTTTAGTTACTGACTATCGAAAGACTAATCTTGCATACAGGTTCACAGCTATAAAAAAAGGATACAGAGCTTGGGCCCACCGAGGTCACACAACCCTCTCTCCCCATCCCCTCACCCTCAGAGTTTGACAACATCTTTTTACAGGTAAATGCTGGAGATCTGGAACCAAATTCTGAGGTTATATGCATTGATTAGTGCTTTATTTCAAGTCATCATGCATTTAAAAAAAAGATATTTTACAAACCAAACTACAGGGATTACCTTCTTCTGCCATGTGGAAATAACGTAGAGCCTGTAAAAGGAAAGGTCTTCCTTAAAGTGGAGCATATGGAACACAATAATCCACCCAAAGTCCTATGGATTCCCAGCATAGCTGAAAAGGGACTTGTCTTTCAGCCCACGATGCCCAGTACTGTTGATGGCTCAGCATACTATCACAACACCAATGTTCTCAGCACAACTACTGCTTAGTCAATTATTCCCTGTATTTGTAGTCTCCATAAGAACAGTGCCTTATATTTCTTCCCCAAATCTTTGGATTGATCCAAATGTTGTACTTTCAGTCTTCAACTTGTCAAGATCACTATGAATTTTATTTTTACCTTCTAGTTTATCTGCAGTGCTTCCCAGCCAATTCTTATGTATAAATTTAATAGATGAAACAAATGTTATTCAGAGCAATGTGGACAAGTACTTCATGTAGAACTTACAGATTCTTGTGGAATGCTGGCTAGCATCCTCCTCTGAGAGAAACATTTATTGAAAATATACTTTTCACCTAATTTTCCATAACAGAAAATTTAAGTCCACATCAGAAATTTAAGTCCATTTCCACCTCCTTCTGATGTTACAGGGAAAACACCGATTTTTTTTTTTATGTGGTAGGATCTATAAAACAGTCTGTATTGAAACTGCACAGATTCATTATCAATATAGCTCAACCACAAATTCTATTATAAGTTTGCTTCTGCAGCCACTCTACTGCAGAACTTGTTGCTAGGAATGGTAAGACTGTACTACTAAAAATCACGACTGACACTTTGTATTCTGAAACCAATTTTCTGCCAAACTTGCAAGCTTGACATTCTTGACGTGTTTGCTTTTTTGTTCAATGAGAACTATTCAGGCAAGCAAGCAGCCTTTTAAAATTACTTTCTGGTGACTCTTCAGCTCCACAAACTTAAAAAAAAAAAAAAAAAAAAAAAAAAAAAAAAAAAAAAAAAAAAAAACCACTGCGGGCCAAATATTTGATTGTTCCACTAGCAAATAAAGATTATAGCAGGAGTTGCAGAAACTTTCCTACTGCCAGCTGAGTTTTGTATATGCAAGTTGGTTAATACATTTGTTTAGATACCCTAGAGAGACATCCTACATTCTCATTTTATTAATGATAACTGTAAACTTTCAAATTCATGCTCGTTTTGTGGGTTCTAGGCTACTCTTGGTGACATAATTCACAAAATCTACTAGCCATTTTGTACAAGAAACATTTCCATATTGTACCTCTTTATATGTGGATGTTGGAGGGGTTGCAAATAGCATTGCAGCTATTTTCCTTTGGTACCATGGCATGTCAGCAAAGGAGTAACACCTGGAGTAAAAGGAAACATTTGTATATACACTTCACATTTTCTCTTGTCTTCTGGACTGGTATTATCCCTGATCCTACAGGTCAGACAATTTGTCGTTATCAAGAACCACAACACCTGCAGTCATCTTAGACATTCCATATACAAGCAGTTACAGCCATACCAAACACTGCAAAATGTCTAAAATTGCTGCTAAATTCTGCTAAGAAGTTTTGTGTATCTTTCTGGGGAATTATTATTGCATTAGACAAAACTGGAGACCCATGAGATATGAGATACTTACAGTGTTTTAACCCTTTACCACATGTTTGCTATTGTTTTTAAAACATTAAAACAATCATGTCACTGTCTGACCTCAATATTGCCTTGTTTCTTCTCATTTATTAGTATGCAAAAGCAGAGCAACAGCATATTCTCCAAATATTCCAATCTATAGAAATGGAAACAGACCTAAAAAACTACTGTGTTCTAGGCTAGTCCCTTCTACTCAGCATTATTCTACTCAGTCACCTATCTCAGAGATGCTTAAAGAATTACACATTTGCTAAGTACTTCAAATACCTAAGACACTCCAGGGTAAATTCACACTTATTACTCTCACACAGTGATTAGAAATGTATTGCTGAATTTTTGCTGTGCGTAAGAGCACAGCAGGAGGTAAAAGATTCGAAAATACAGCATGGTAGGTTTTGGGGGCAAGGTGGGAATACACAAATGGAGGTGAAATTCCCTCTATCAGGTTTTGCTACTATACGTTCCCTACCAGAAATATCAAGACAACAGGTTAAATGCACAATAGACTAGAAAGAAGGGGAAAAGAGGAGATGGGGAGGAAAAAAAAAAACAAACAAAAAACCCCCAAATCTCAGCTGACACTAAATCCCAGTTTCAGATAAAGAAACCTTGAGACTTAGCAATAAGTACTTTCAAATGTAGGATAGGGGGATATTTTAAGGCCAAAAGCAGCAATATTTTCAATACCTTTGTGTTACATACTTCCTGTCTCAAAAGTGATCTTTAGGCTCCTTCACTTGACAATGTACATATGTGTGAAAACATCTGGACTACCATAGCAGGGAAGTCACATGGGAATGAGTAGTGGATGATTAAAAAAAAAAGTGAACATAGCCACCTAGCCACCCTTTTTGTGGCTTTTCTTTCCTTCACTCCCACCTTTAAAACCACAAGTCCTCTGGTCTCTTTATTTTCTCCCTCTCAGTCTCATATTAGAAACAATGGAAGTTTTGCCTCTTTCTGACAGATAATCAATAGGAAAGGCTGTATCTGAAGGATTTCATTAACACATACGAAATACCAGTTTCAGCCAAACCACTTCCCCAGTATTCCCTCAGGGTTGGTAAGGAAAGTTACACTCCCAGTCCTTCACCTGCTAGCTAACGAGGAGTGCCCAACCTCTGATGTACACTACGGAAGTGTTAACTCTGCAAAATGAGATGTTATGTTTCAATAGAGTACACCTGAAACAGAGCCAAACATAGTTTCATCTTCTGAACTAAGAAGTAACAGCCAGCCCTTGTGAACATGACTTGCTGTATTGTCAGATGATTTTCGTATTTGTGTCAACTACTTAGAACTACTTACTGCTCAATTATCCCAAGCATTTCCACAGTACATTCCAAATTGCTCAGCTGTTTTATAATCTGGTACATTTTTTCATTGTCATAAACTAACATTTGCTTGAAAATACAAGACCATACCAAATGCCCATAAGATGAATCGATGTAGCATCTTTCGGATTCAGTTCAATGGCTCTCTAGGGAGGAAGGGAAAATAAAGATATTAAAAGCTGTTCTGCCACACTTCGGTTAATACAGATACTTATCTGTGTGTTAATATAAGTAGACTTTTTATCTGAGCCAGATTAACCATATGCAGAATTTCAAGATGTACAGTATTTAATGCACATCTATCTACCTCCAAATAACTGAAGACACCAATGGATTTAAAGCATTTGCATTTAGTCAGAGTAAAGAGTTCCACATGAGACTCCTTGTGTTCATAATTTGCTATAATTTCTGGTGATATTACCCAAATCAGTAGCCCTTTTTCTTAACCAATATTTGTTTTTTTCTTGATACACAATCCACAGCTACGGGTATGGCCACCCACCCATTTCTCAAAAGTTCAGCTATACTTTATTTATTCCTAACAGGAGTCAGAAGCACTTCAGCTAATTCAAGGACTCTCTTCCGTATGGACTCGGTTTACTGCAGGAAGCAACTTGTATCCCTTGTAGCTGCAGAATTCCAGGAATAACAAAACAACTCAAAAACAGAAGTTCATCAGGAGATCAACAGAAGTACCCTTGCAAATTTTCATGAAAATCAGTTCACAACTTTCTTCATCTATGTATTACACATTAATCCTATTATCAAGAAATCCCTCCCTTTCCCCCAAAAAACAATCCCCCCAAATCAAATTACCTTACCTGGAAGTGCTCTTTGATAACAAAGGCATTAGCAATTTTAGCCTTGATTCCTTCATAATCTCCAACATCACTGATACAAATTGCATACCACTGTCATTGAAAGCACAAAAATAAAATATTGAATAAAGCACTACAATCAAGCTTTGTTTTAAAACAAAATCACCACCACCAATAACAATCAAGCAATAGTTGTTATGAACGGTTTTTCACAAATAGAGGAATCAGCATCCTCATACCCAAAATGCAACAAAAATGACTATGCTGTTGCCTCTCTACGCCAGAGAATAGGCATAAAGAGAAGAGAGAAGGAAAGAAA
>VZSV01000007.1:11917943-11941488 GCA_013398735.1 Nothocercus julius | reverse complement strand
CTTTTCTTTCTTTTCTTTCTTTTCTTTCTTTTCTTTCTTTTCTTTCTTTTCTTTCTTTTCTTTCTTTTCTTTCTTTTCTTTCTTTTCTTTCTTTTCTTTCTTTCTTTTCTTAACTTTTCTTTCTTCTGTGTCATCTTATGGAATCTTTAATAGCATAGGCTGGACTAGATGATCTCTAGAGGTCCCTTCCAACCTTAAGGATTCTATGATTCTATGATAGGAAAACGTAAGTTTCTCAGTGCAAAGGCCAAGGTGGGAGCTTGCAGGCTACAGATTTTATTCTGCTCAATGTAAACCACTGTCATGGGAGGGAGAATGGGAAGGAGAAAGTAATCTGATTTTTATTCTTAAACACTTAGGTGTTTTTCTTTTTGAGTTCTATTTTTTAATGACTGAATTACTTTGTACTATGTTCTCTAACAGTAAATGACTCTAGGTTTCTCATGAATTTTCATTACATTGACAAATATGATGTCCAACAGATTATTAATTATAATAAGAAACAGGGGGTATTTGGCCCTGTTACTTTAATAGTTATATGTGAGTGGCAATTCTTAGTTTTAATTACATTTTCTTTCACATTTTCCTTGTTCATTTTTATTGAAGCTTTAGACTGCTGCTGAGAGGTGCCCAGGCAAGTTACCATAAATTCACTTTTAAGAACTGGTATTTGTAACAATGAAGTGCAGTCACAACATGCCGGGTCTGAAATGGACTATAAGAAGGATTGAAACATGTGATAACTTGCATCTTCTTAGTACAATAAAACTTAGCAGGTTATATTCCTTCTTCTTTCTTCTAGCAACCGTTAATCATGTAAAGTAAGTCACTACCTTTGCACATAGACATTGCAGTAAAAAGATATGGTTTAAGATACTGTTCGTGTTTCATAGTTTTGTTTTCAGTAAGGAACTGTCTGATAAAATGTATGTACAAGAAACACAGCATTCAAGCAAGGGAAAAATGGTTATTTAGTACAGTAAAATATATTAGAAGTCAGGACATCTTTGTTTCTTAATTGTCTTGTTCAAGGTTAAATATTAACTTTTATAGTTCAGCAAGCTCGATCAAAATGTCACCCACATTTATTAAAAGCTTTTGTGTGGAAAGGATGCTGATGCTGGAAAGAACCCTTGGCGTTGAACATATACTTAATAGGTGAACACATGTATTCAGGAATAAAAGTGTCAATAAAGTGGTGTTCAGAAATGGTGATTTCTAAGTCATTTTGTGGACAGGAGTCCTGGAAGTCAAATTAATAGTTTCTGGCTCATATAGTGGGATTTTTAAAAATAGAATTCTAAATATATTATTTAGCAAAATAACTTAATGATAGGTTTTTATATAGAGAGTCTATCTATAAATTGTTGCCTGACTTGTTACTCCGGTGGTAGTTACTCCTACCAGTCCAGCAGATAAGTATTTGAACAGCATGAATACGGTGAAGCCTATGTAAATAGATGATTCATTGCCAACAGAGAAAAATAAATTCTACCGTTGCATACACTCATATGTCTCAGACTCCTTAAATTTTAGCTCTGACTTCTGCTGGGCCTCTTCCACAATAAAATGGGCTCTGTGGTGAGCAGGTCCTAGATTTAGCAGCATGATTCCCCATGTGTTTGATTAAGAACATTACAGTTCCTTTATATATTATGTATGTGTGTGTGTATATATATATACACATATATATGTATATATATATACACGTATATACACACACAGGGTTTTGAATGTGCTGATATATAGCTGATACTGAAGGGTTGGTGTGATTCTTAGAATATATAGGGAACAATTTGAGTTAAGGCATCGACTTGCATTAACTTCAGCTGCTTCTGTCAATTAGTTTATAAGCACAGCAGCTGATCCAACAGGAGAGTTTATCGGTAGTGTGATCTGTAAAGCAAGAGAAAAAGGGGACCCAGAATTATTTGGAGGTAGGGTTTTTTTTTTTTTTTCAAGAAGCCTCTAACATGGAAATGCAGTGATGAAATTAGGTTACAAACTTATCATGGCATTTTTAACTTTGTATAAAATGGTAGGTCTTGTGACATAGACTCTTTCCTTAGGAATTGAGATGTTATATTGAGGTTTTTTTTTTTTCCTCCTTGAAATACACATTTTACATATATTGTATGATATTGGAGTTTGTGTGTGTGTCTGTACATACACACACAGAGTCTAGTATCATAAATTGTCACTATTAGCCCTCTCAGTGGAGGAGGGGCTGTTGCAAGGAGACCTGCAGTTGCTTTGTGTGAGTTTTGTAACAGGGAGGAGCACCAGGATCATAGGCCTAGAGCCATTCACCACAAAATACCTACTTAAAAGAAGTGGTGTCCTAGTCCTGTTTGAAAGAGTGGAGACTAACAGTTGCTTTCATTTTGCATTCAGGAAGTAAGGCTTCCCCTTTATTATTTCAGGATTAGAATTGTTTCAAGACTTTGATTTTTATAGCATATCTACATAATTTATTTCTGTGTTGTCATCTGTGCGGTTTCTTGGGAAATACTTAATCTTTCTGCGAGAATCAGACCACTAGTTGTGCATGGTACTGTCTTTTTCATTCTGGTACCAGTTTGCATAATACAAATCTAAGTGCTGTAGCATACGTAGCTGGAAGATTAGCTGATCAGACATATACTGTGTTAGCAAGTTCTGAAGTATTTCACCTACTTCTTCCCTATCCATCAGAGCTCCAGGGTGAGCACAGATTTTTGCTCTGTTGTCATTTGTAATTTACAGAAGACAGGAAAGGTCCTATGACAGCAGCAGCTTTCTTGCATTAGGACAGGTCTGAGACTTGTTACCAAACCCTGCTCACATTACTAGCCCTTTGGTTTTTATGTAATTATGTGTTTCTGCTTGTCAGACTTGACTCAAGCAGCTGTAGCTGTGGATGTATAATTGTGCTGCCCTGGAGAGTTATCTGGGTCAGCCTGTGTTCTGCTCTGGTGTTGCAGTGTTGATGTGACTGTTGCAATGTGGCACTTCTTAAGTGCTGAATTAGAAGATTCTTGTAATAGATGTGTTTCCTCCAAGTACAATGCTGTGTTCACAGTTTTTGTTTAAAAGCTGACATAGGCCAGGTTATTTGGTGGATATGGCTTGTTTTCAATAGAATTATTGATAGAATTCAGAGAACATTATGATCAATGTAACTGCAGGACAAGGCTAATCCTTGATTCTCAGTTTCCCTTTGATAATGACAGCTGGAGCAGAAGGACCTATAATATTTAGTAGACCCAGTCATGCTCTTGCTTGAGTTAGACACAAATTAAACACTAAAATGACCCCTCCACACACACCGTGAGCCTTCTAGGCTGAACAATTCCAGCTCTCTTAGCCTCTCCTTGTATGAGAGATGCTCCAGTCCCTTAATCGACTGTGTGACCCATCACTGGACCTGCTTCTGCATGTCCATGTCTTTCTTGTACTGGGAAGCCCAACTCTGGAAGCCCAACTCTGGAGCCAGAACTCCAGATGCTGCCTCACCAATACTGGGTAGAGGGAAAGGATCATTTCTGTTCACCTGCTGCCAATGCTTTACCTGATGTAGTCCAGGATACCATTGGCCTTCTTTGTCCTCAGGGCACATTGCTGGCTCCTGTTCAACTTGTCCATCAGGATTTTCAGGTCCTTCTATGTAAAGATGTTCTCCAGCTGATTGACCACCAGCCCATAGCTGTGCATGAGGTTATTCCCCCATAGAAGGGGAGGACTTTTTATTTCCCTTTGTTCAGAGATCCCTGTTTAGCCTATTTCTCCAGCCTGTCCAGGTCCCTCTGAATGGCATCACAATCATCTGATGTCTCAGCCACTTCTCCCCTTTTTTATTTTCTGCAGCTTTGCTGAGGGTACATTCAGCCCCATCATCCAGGTTGTTAATGAGAGCATTGAGCAGTATTGGCCTCAGTGACTAGCCTGCAGCTGGTCTTCATGCTGCAGGTCACAACTCTTGGGGCCCTGAATTTCAGCTGATCTTCAGTCCACCCCTCTGTCTGCTTATCTATGCTGTACGTAATCAGTCTGTTCATGAAGATGTTATGGGACACTATTGAGAGCCTTGCTGAAGCAGAGAGAAATGATATCCTCTGCTCCGCTGTTGCTTGCTAAGGCAGTTGCCTTGTTAAAGGCTATCAGATTGGTTAAGCATGTTTTTTCCCTTCATAAATCCCTGCTGACTATTCCCAATCACCACCTTGTCCTTCACATGTCAGATAACACAGCCTTTCAAACATGAGAAGAATTTTCCCCTTTGTGCATTTTTTATGAGAGCTTTGAGGTTTTATACAATATGTGTAGAGCTCCCACAGCTACTGCTGCTTAAAGGATTTCTGATTTTGCCCATGTGAAGTGCCTGCATGACCCCAGAAAGTTCTGCAATGACTGCAATGTTGAGAAATACCCGTTGTTTATATTTGCGTTGAAAGTTTCGCAAACATAAATATTGTATTTTGAGTTAATGAAGTATGACTTTTTCTCCCTGGTAAGTATATTGTTATCTTTTAATCTTTATTTTATTAAAAACCAGGTTGTATATAGCCATACAGTATAAAAGCGTTGTTATTGCATTATTACGGAGAATTTTTTTTTTTTTTTAGTATAATAAAATTGTTTCTTCAAATGCTTTAAAAAACTTTACAGATCTCTTTAGTTATAAATATTTATTCCTAATACTTTCAGAGTCCTGGAGGGAAATAATTTGCATTGTTTTCATCTTACATTTTACAAAACTGGAGACGGACAGCGTAAAGGACCATCTCAGGACTTAAAAAGTTTTGCTTTTATATCTGGATTTCAAATTCAGTATCCTCTGCTCAAATAATTGCATGTTCTTATAAACAGTTGTGTCTTTTTAGCTGCTAGCAACCTTCTTATGTCTTAAACAGCAGCATTTGTATTTCAGTGAAGGGATATATAGCAGTTTGTTGATTCCTCTGTGCTGTACTAAAGGATGCTGTCTGCATGTGCCTCTTGCTAAATCTGCTGTCTTTCCAAATTAGATATATAGTGGGAGAGACAGAAATGCAGAGCAGAGGAAGTTACAAAATGTTCCTGTGAGAAAGAGCTTCGTATAAATAAATGGGGAGGAGTGGGAAACACAAAAGTTAAATAGATAGACTGACCAAATGTTTAGGTAGACTGGATCTGTCCATTGTTTACTAGTGATTTTGGAAGCAGTACTTAAAAGAAATGTGACAAAGTGCCTTTTCACAAGCTTTCACCTTAAATAATGTTTACCTTACTCTCTAGCAATGAAGAAAATTTTGACCATTTTGAGAGTATGACCTCGTCCAACTTTGGATTCTCTTTCATTTCAGGAAAGCCATTTGTGCGTGTGGTTGTAGCATCACTGGAGATTAGAACATCATTTTTTGTCATCATAAAGTTGCATTTCTGGAAACAGCCATTAATGAGTCAGGCACTGCTCTGCCCTGGGTCCTTTGGGCAAGGCCACTGGCCTTTAATGAGTTCTGTCATGCAGTCAGAGGAGTAAAGAATGGAAAATCTCTGTAAAAAAAGAGACCCAGGGAAAAAGGAACAGAGTGCTTTTAAAGATATGCTTTCTAAGGCTCAGAATCATTGGCTTGAAAACAACTTAGATACTTGGAGCTTCGCTCGTTTTTTTTTTTTTTTTTTTTTTGCCCCCACCGCCGAAGACTTTGACCAAAATTTGGTAAAGTCAGAGAGGGAAAGGATGCTTGAAGATGGAATCACATTTAGGTGCTTGGGAGGTGTAGGAGTATTTCTGTAAATCTGCTGTGCCCCTTATAAATAATGCATGTGTGGGGACGTTTCAGCAGCTGCATTACACATTATTCATATTCCATTGGCAGCCCCAAGGGTCCATCTCTAAGTGAGTAAAGCAGGGATGGAAAGGCAATATATGAAACATGGTTAAATGAAATGTAAGGAACCTTAGGAAATTCTGATTGCAGTGTTTTCTTTCTTCCTTCCTCCTTCCCTTTCCTCCTCTCTCTCTCAAACAAATTCCTTTCACTGAAAATTGTATAAATGCAGTGAAGAGAACAGAGGGGTTGGGCTGAAGTTTCAGGTCTACATACACTGAAACGTGTATGATGGAGGTGAATGGGCTAGATAGAAGCAGATGCCTTTTCTTCCTTATTCCTTTCTTGCTTCACATGTGTTTTCAAGGTAGTTGATTCAGAAGGATCTCACCTCTAGACTGCTGTAAAGATTAAGTGGTTTGGGAACTCCCAAGACAGTTTGCGTTTGCAAGTGGATATCTGGGAAGTTTTAGTACTGAGTCAAGGGCAACTGTACTGCAGAGGTTCCCTTCCCAAAGAGGTATTAGAAAAGGCCAACCTGGATGTAAAGAAAATATCTATCTGCTGCTAGTATATGTTGAGTTGCAGTAGAGAGTGGGAGTTACTTCAGAGGAAACATGAGAAAGTCTTTATTTCATTATGTATTTTTATGAGCCCTCAGAAGGAACTCTTCCTCCTAATTTCTTACTTGACTTCAGAGTTGTTTATCATATTAGAAAAATTATATTTCATCTGAAAGATATTTAAGGTAAACATCTATCACTTTTCCAAACCTGCTAATCTCATGTCTTGTTACAGGGAATTGATGGAAAAATATTTCATGTGATCTTTTTTAATTCATTAAATTTTTATTAAAAGCTGTGTTGTCATAAGAATGTGTTACGTTCATGTATGTTTTTACAGGATGTAACTTAAAGTTTACTTGGTATTCTAAAAACCTTGTCATGAAAATGTGTGACAAAATTTACTGTCAGTTGTTGGAAGCACTGTGCTTTCTTTGTAGTGTGTCGTTTTCCACTTGGGTCCTCAGGCTTTCTGAGAAACCTGATCTCATTTCTTATATGCAAACTTTGAAGTGAAGTTTTATCACTCTGTGGTAAAGCTGAGAGTATGACGGTTTTCTTAATAATGTCAGTACATCATAAATCTTTAAAATGGCTTTAGAGTCTCAGAACTCCCTCTAACAAGCTAAAGGCTCTGATGACCACTTAGAGGAATAATGCAGGGTGAACTTTCAAAGGTTTCCCGTTTAAGCCATTTTTTTTTAATAGTTTTTTTTATTTTTTTTTTTAATTGCTACTTTCTAGCATAACAAATGGCGGCCCAGTGTGTGACGAAAGTGGAGCTGACAGTTGCCTGTGCTAATCTCTTGGATAAAGATGTTGGTTCCAAGTCAGACCCACTGTGTGTGCTGCTCCAGAACACAAGTGGTCAGCAGTGGTATGAGGTAAAATGTGATGCTCAGAATACAGTGTAAATTGTTGGACCTATTCAAACACAGTGCTTACATCTTTTTACTATTTATAATACTGTTTCCCTTAACCATGTGTGGACAGACAGAAGCCTTCCATTGCTTAAGTGTGCTTTTATAAAATACAGTACTCCAGAACTGTGTCTCATCTTGGATTTGAAAATAGGCTGCCTTTATGCTGGTCTTTCCAACCCAGACGTAGTTAGTTCTTACAGGGAACAAAGAGAAACAGTTCCTCCAATATCTCTGACTCACATTAGCAGACTTTGTAGCGTTCAGTGGTTAGTTATATTTGAAAAGGCCTATAGGCATATATGTCTATTTTAACTAAGAAGATTCTTCTGAAGGCCTTTAATAAGTCATTTGATTTGGAAGCTTATTGTAGTTGTTTGAAGTGGCTAGTAAAATTCTGGCTAAGGTGTGTTGTGTTTTTTTTTTTTTTTTTTTTTTTTTTTTTTTTTTTTTTTTTTTTTTTGTTTAACTGCAGGTTGATCGCACAGAAAGAATTAAGAATTCCTTGAACCCCAAATTTGCCAAGAAATTCCTAATTGATTATTATTTCGAGCTTGTTCAGAAACTTAAATTTGGAATATATGACATTGACAACAAGACCTTTGATCTGAGTGATGATGATTTCCTTGGAGAATTTGAATGTACACTGGGGCAAGTAAGTATGCAGTCCTTTGTAATTAAGAAAATACAAACTTCCTGCAAATCATTAATCAGTTTTATCTTAAAAACAGCTTAAATACTTATCACTGTGTTCTTGTGTAGACAGGATACTGTAATTTGAAAATAGAATTCCATATTTTTTTTTCCAAGCTCAGTTCACTATATACCTTTTATTTGCAAAATATCTTGAGATATTACTTTAAAATATACTCTAAAATGGTGACTGCCCAGGTAGCTATCTAAGAGTAAGAGGACTGCCAAGATGCACAACGTAATAATTGCTGGTTATTTACACCAATGCTCAAATTCTTATTTGTATGCTCCCAGAGATAAAGGAATTAGTGTATGATGGTATACGATGATAAACAAGGGCCATGTTATTTCTGGTAATGATTGCCTTCCATGTAAAGCAAGCAATGATTCTGGTTGTACCTACTGTTGATGTCACCCTGATTTTGCTATAGAATTCCACTGTTGTCGTGCTAGCTCCTTAAAGGAGACAATAAAATAATCCAGAGGGGCTACGAGCACTGGGCTTTATTTAGTTGAATTTATTCACCAGCACAAGATCTTTGCGATAATGATCATGCCAGGTAATGGTAGATGTTGTTACAGAGATGGGCTTATCAATTAATAAATACCGACTAGTAATTAGTATATCTATATGGCGTACACTGCTTGTTCCAATAAAATGCTTTAGCATTTCTTCCCTCTTGAGTGTACAGGGGACCCTCAACCTTGTAAGAAGTCGCCTTAACTAGGTGTCCCAGGTTAAGGGAAGGGTAGAGACACTTAGGAGGACTTGGTTAGGTGTCCTTCCCAATCCCTGCTCAACTCATTGAGACCAGATGCTGCCTTTTATACCCTTTGCGAAGGAGTGTGTGTGTGCGTTATGATCAGCCTTATAAGGTGATCCTTCCAGAATCTTCAGGGGACTTCCATGTTATCTGCTTTGTACTGTCAGCAAGGCGGATTTCAGAATTTCAGTCCCTTATCAAGTGTTTTGCAAATGTATCAGTTCTTTGTTTGCAAATTTTAGTGAAGCGAGATTGCCCTGCCTCCACAGGACTTCCCGCTTCCTAAAGTTTCTGTGTCTCTCTTCTGTCACACTGGTGGAGCTCCTGCAATTTGCAGTCACTTGTTAACTCTTTACTTGCCTGTCACTCTGTGCTGCCTAATTCGGGCAACTTCTTTTTCATCATGTTCTTTCTAGTAGAGCTTTTGAAGGCTTTTCTTCTTAGGAGTGTCTTTTCAATTTTTTGCACCACGGTGTCTAAATTATTTTTACTTATAGTGCATTAGAAAAAAGGAGGCATTGTGAAATTAAATTAACAATTTAAAAGTAGTCATTTGTTCCTGCAGTAAAGAAATACCTGCAGAACGAGTAGAGAGTCTTCTCTGAAAACATTGCCAGAAAAGGCTAAATCAAAATCAACTAGTAACCCTACAAGAGGAGGCTGATGATTATTTTCATAGCAAACATGCTATGTTGATAAATGCTGAAGCTGTTCATGAAATATGGCTTGCACCTGTTTAAATGATATTTCTGAAAAACTGAATGGCTGAATGGCTTAAAATTGTAATTTAAGATACTATTGTTGTCCTTGTGTTTATATTATGTATTTTATTCTGCTCCTGAGATTCTGCATATGTTCATACGTTTATACATCGTATATAACCCCAGGCACCAGTACAGATTAGGGGTTGACCTCCCGGAAAGCAGTTCCACAGAGAGCGATATGGGAGTCCTGATTGACAACAGATTAACCGTGAGTCAGCAGTGTGTCCTTGTGGCCAAGGCGGCCAATGGGATCCAGGCCTGCCTCAGGAGCAGTGTTGCCCCCAGGTCGAGGGAGGGGATCCTGCCCCTCTGCTCAGCTCCGGTGAGGCCGCACCTGAAGTATTGGATGCAGTCCTAGGCTCCCCAGGACAAGAAGGACATGGAGCTTCTAGGGAGGGTCCAGCGTAGAGCCATGAAGATGATTAAGGGAGTGGAGCATTTGTCTTACGAGGAAAGACTAAGCGAGCTGGGCCTGTTTAGCCTGGAGAAGAGAAGATTGAGACAAGATCTGATCAGTGGGTATAAGTACCTGAGGGGTGAATGTATGGAGGATGGGGCCAAACTCTTCTCCGTGGTGGCCAGTGATAGGACAAGCGGTAATGGGTACAAGTTGAAACACAGGAAGTTCCATCTCCATGTGAGGAAGAACTTCTTTCCTATGAGGGTGACAGAGCAGTGGAACAGGCTGCCCAGAGAGCTGTTGGAGTCTCCTTCTCTGGAGGTCCTTCAAACCCACCTGGATGCCACCCTGTGCCATGTGCTCTAGGTATCTCTGCTAGAGCAGGGGGGTTGGACTAGGTGATCGATCTCTAGAGGTCCCCTCCAACTTTAACCGTTATGTGCTTCTGTGATATGTTCTAGGTATGTATCTGTTTATCTGCAGCAGAGAATAGGAAATAAATGTAATGTCATCTTCATGGCGAAGGAAACATTCTTAACATACCTCACAGCCTTATTTCGCATGTGAAAAAAATTGACTCTTCTGATAATCATGCTTTATACTCAACTTTTGTTTTGGCAGATAGTTTCTAACAAGACTTTAACAAAACCATTAGTTCTTAAAAATGGCAGACCTGCTGGAAAAGGCAGTATTACGGTAAGATAATACTACTTTTCAATGTTTATCCTTAATGTTTATTTGTTTGCTTTATTTTGTTGCTTAAAAACATCATATTTAATTCACAGTGCTAGAAAGAAGGTCTTACAGCATTCTGGATATTTTGTACCAGTGAGTTCCTTGTTATCAAAAGGGAATGTTGCCCAGTTTCCCCATCTGGAAGGCTCCTTGTGTGCATCTTTGACAGGCTGGGGGAATGGACAGGGGAACAGAGCAAAGTATCTGTGTGTGTGTGCTCGTGTGTCACCAGGCACTTGGCTACTGCCAAGCGTACTGGAAAGTTCTCAAAATCAAAGCAGCTGATGTCCCGCTGTTCAAACAGCGTCTTTAATTGCCACTGTCGTTGTTATTAAATACTGAATTGAAACGTATTTCAGACAGTGATGTGTAGTGAGTCCCAATGTCAAATTAAATTGGCCTCTGAATACAAGTTACGTGATCTTTGTTCCTTTCTTTCCTATCTAGATTACAGCAGAAGAAGTGAAGGATAACAGAGTAGTTGTACTGGAAGTAGAAGCAAGGAAATTGGACAATAAGGTATTTAAGTGGTTGCTGTTTCAATGATGAAGCAGTGAAATTAGAATCCTGTTACAGGCAGAAACTTTAAAATGTTAATTCTAATGTTTTGAGAAGTAATTGGGTCCATTAAGATTTTGCTTACACTAGAAGAAAAATGAAGAATAACTTCAGAGTAATGTTGACTATTTCAGGGGTATTCCTAGAACAGCACTTCTCCACGTAAATGTACATCTTCACAGTTAATTAAAAAGATAAAGGAGTTCTTGTACATCCATTCATTTGAACAGCTACATAAGTGTTTACCTGTGAACTTATTAAAATAAATGATAAAAGTCTACTTACTGACATAGATATGCAGTTTTTTTTTTTTTTTTAAGTGCCTAAATCTATCCTGTTAAATAGTTTTGGATTGTTTGAAATTACTCTATTTAAAAATATATTTTAAAATAATACTAATAATAGAAAAAAGTATTATTTTTTTAATGAGACTCTTGAACTGGGTCAAATTCATCATTTCCTTACTGTCAGCTTAGTCAGGGAGCTATTTATACTACTACTTAGTAGTATACTTATGCTTAGTAGTATAAGTAACTTCTCTGAATTTGCTTGAATTGTCAAGTACGTAGTATATAGACACTGGAGAAATGTATGCACTGTTTTCCTGATCTCTTTCACAGCTGCAAATATTATCTGACTTGAATTTCTTCATCTGAATAATAACAAGTTTTTCTTCCCTAACTATAGTTTAGTTCTTGTTAATCTAAGTGTATTTTAACTAGCACTTAATGACACTCATGCCCCAGGCTGTTCTAGGATAATTGCTTGTTCTTTAAATACAGGATTTTTTTGGAAAATCAGATCCTTATCTGGAATTCCACAAACAGACTGGAGATGGAAACTGGGTGATGGTTCACAGAACAGAGGTAGGATGTTTTCTATCAACAACCTAGAAGCTATGGTAATTTTGATTTTCAGTGGGTCATGCTGCTAGAAGTACAGCATCTTACAAATAGAAAAAACTGATCTAGCAGTCAATGTGCAAACCAGAGCTAGAAATTCTCAGCTGTTCCACTGATTTTGTTTGTTATGTGGGTTTTTTCTGTATAAAATCATTTTATTGCTTCATTTTTTTTCTTTTTATTGGTAAATCATATTTCCATTCATTGATGAATCTATCAGTATCAGCATATATATAAACAAAGTGAAATCAGAAATTCTTTCCAAAGTAATAGCAGCGTGATGTAGTAGATCACAATGCAGATTAGAGAATGCTGATTTTAAGGGATGTCATTTGGTTTCGGCAATGATACTGCTGTAGAATATTTTTAGTTGTTGTTTTAAATTGTATATGTTAGTATTTGGATTATGTTGAGAGACAGACGATGGTATTAGTCAAAAATTTTTGCTTATGAAAATCGTGACATGAAGGTAGGACCAGTTATGATGATTATTTTCCACTCTTGTAAATACTACTATTTTGACTGTGTTTTACAGGTTATTAAAAACAACTTGAATCCTGTCTGGAGGCCATTTAAAATCTCTCTCAATTCTTTGTGTTACAGTGACATGGATAAGTCAATCAAGGTAATGTATAAGAAATGCATGTAGTCTTATGAATATATTTTTAAAAAAATAGAAAATGTAATGAAAAGTGTGTTATTTTCATTATTTTTGTTTCAAATTATATTGAAAGTTTTATTTATTTATTTTTTCCTTTATTATATATTTGAAAGTCACAAAGCTGTAGGCTTGCTTTGGAAAAAAAAAAAAAAAAATCTCCAATTTATGATGCATAAAAGTTGGTCTTTGAAAGGCTGGGAAAACAGTTCAACATAAACAGCTTTGAAGCTCCAGGTCAGTTTCTTGCTAGATTATACAATTCAAGTGTTGCATTGGCCAACATCAGTAGTGTTAAAGAGCATGTAGTGAAAGATGCGTTAGAATATGCGCCTTCCCCCCCCCCCGCCCCCCCCATTTTATGAATCTTGTAACATCTTGTTAGTGGTGCACTAGGTAACACTAATGGAATCCTTAATGCGCTCCCTGAGCTAGCAGATGTAGATCATGTGTTACACATGTTTAATATCCCTTTTTTCTCCTGCTTGTGTTTTCCTTCCTTCCTTGCTCCCTCCTCTTTGCTTGCTTGCCTGTCCTGTGTTACAGTATATTTGCTGCTTTAGTCTTTAACTGTCTCCTGAACATGTGTTGCAGCTGCTGCTCCTTTTTCAGCCTCTCGTAACAGTGATGTAATCAGCTCCAGTTAATTTGGCTGTGAATGAGGGAATCAAATTTGTGAGATGCTTCTGGTTGCTGAATCCCACCAGGAGTAAATTGAGTAAATTAATAACAATATAAATCCCTCTAGAATGAAGCATATTTATAGTGGAAGGGAAACATTACCTTTTAAGCAGATCTTCCCCCCCCCCCTTGGTCTCCAGAGAGAAACATTCCATCTTTTTATGGAAAATCCTCAAAGAGGAGGCAAGCCTATGCTCTGCCCACTTCATCAGTCAGGACTTTCTGTTGGCCTTTTCTTAAACTGAGTGCAAACCTTGCTTATGTGAAAATATTGATATCACCTGGGAATGCTGCTCTTTTATCTTCTCCTTCACAGCAGCTAATAAGCCATGTGGATGAATTCCTAGAATATGTTTTCCTCTCAGTTCTGTGTGTTTTGAATAAGTCCTGTGAATCTGAACTATGATTTTTTTCTTTTTCTAGCCTATGTGTAAATCTTGTTAGGGTGGAAGGTTGTGACACTGATCAAGGCTGCTGTGAAGCAGGAATTCTTCCCAGCCCTCAGGATCTGGCGACACCTGGGAACTAGAGCCTGTGTGACTTAACAGAACAAGCAGCTGGCTCAAGCAACTGGAATGGGGAGTGGGTTTGGTACGAAGGCCTAATTTCCAAGTCATAAGTTAGCAGCAGCTTCTGTCAAGAAAACATCTGTGTGCAGTTGGCAGGCTTCCTTCTCAAACAAATTGAGCATCTAGCTCAGAGTCATTTCAAAAGCAGGCAGCAAGGAAGACACAGAGCCCTTCTGTTTGTAGCCTAGGTCCCCCAAAACAAAATGCTCTCCCTTGAGGACCCCTTGAGCCTATTCTGTTGGCCCTGTAAGACTGTGTAGAGACTGAGGACCATCTGCTGAGGCAATTTAAGAGTACATCAGTAACTTGGCTCCTTGGATAAAGATGAAATTTCTGTCAGAGCAAGTCTTCAAAAGCGATAGTTTTACTGGGGCTAGTCTTTTAACTGCTGCATTTTGTATTTTACTTTGAACTAGTTATGTTTCTTCTAAATGATTTTGTTCAGGAAATCCCTTAGTTTGGGGATGGAATTGATGCTAAAAACAAAAAAAAATCCAAATCCTTATGTCATTTATAAGCTGACATGAGCATGTTAGGAACCTGAGACTTAATATTTAAAAATAAATAAATAAATAAAGCTATACTCACTGATCTTTCTCTGGGAAAGGACAAAGGAGAGCATGAGCTGCATGTGACAGATATTAGTTTATATGGCTTGAGGCAGTCCTGGAAAATACTTAACAGTCCCAGGGTGTCACAAGCACCTGTATAGATTAAAATACCTAATTACAGAGCAGCATAATGAACAGCTTTAAAAGCCCAGAATCTCATAAATGCTTCCCTTACTGCTTTTTACTTACATACATCCATGCTGTTCTTTTTATTTCCTTGCTCCTTTCTTTTCTCCTTTCTCCAAAATATCTGGGACAGTTCTTGCTTTTCCGTATGTTGTAGAGATATTTCTCTGTTTAGTAAACAAACATGTTAACTGTAGATCTTTGATTAAAATAATTCCGTTAAGATGCAGTGATTTTTCATCTCTGCCATGATTCAAAATGAAATGATAGCACCTGACCAGATATACTGTAGGCTTTTAATAATACCAATTCAGATTCTTACTTCAGAAGCATAGAATTATTTCCAGTGGAAATTTGATTTTACTGGTAGTTGTTTTGGGCTTTCAGGAGGTAGATTGAATTCCACCCTCTGGTACATCTTACCTCGGAAATGTGGGAACTATTACCTCAAACGTTAAAACGCAAATGAAATTGTATTATAACATTGTTGAATGGATAAACAATGCTTTACCACTTCTGTATGCATGCAGTGGCAGACAAAATGGGCTATTTCTTATAGTAAGTAAAGACACATACTGTATTTTTTTTCTAATGAGTGGCTTTTCACCCATTGAATGACTTAGTTTGTGCATGCATAGCAGTGCACAAACCAAGATGAAGATTCTGTGTCTTTTCGATTTATGTATACACTCCATGTGAGTCTGTTTGAGGTGAGTCAGTGATTTTTTTTCTGTGCTGAAAATGTGAGTCTGTCTCCTGGAGCGAGCATGTGTAGGTCTGCTGGAGAAAAAAAAAAGTGCAATTTTATCACACTTTCTCATGATATTGCCTGTCCAAGAGAACATATGTGGTGGGGGAAAAGAGAGGAATATTTTTGTCTTGCCTGGACTAAATATTTTACATGCAATATTGGAAATGTGTATTGGATTAAATGGATCAAGTGTATCAAGCAAGACACATTTCTTCTTTTAAAAAGAAAGATAACAGTGCTAACTTTGAACAAATATCATAGCTCTTGGTTCAGGAAATATCTTCAGTTTTAAATTTCAGGTGCCAAAGCACTTGGCTGAGTAGCTGATTGGCTTAATTTAGAGCATTCAAAAGAATTTACATCACATTTGCCATGTACATTTTTTTTTTTTGTGCTGTGACTGCTTGTATGAAATTTAAGTTGATAATATGTGCATGTGCCTGCCTTTTATTTGTTAGTGTATTCAAGATATTGTAGCAGCAGTGAAAACTGCAACATTTAGAGGCATGTTTTCCACAGAATAGAACTTGTCTTGTACATGGATTTTATACTTCAACATTACTGTCTGTTTCCAGAAAACTTATTTCTCTTAGCAGCTCCAGTGTGTTGCAGTTATTGATTTTACTATGTTATTCCTAAATGAAATGGGAAAGTAATGCAACCTGTTTTTCTTGAGCACATCAAAGGATTTTTTTTCAAAGTGGAAAGGACATGAAGGCAGTTGTTCAGGTCAAGCCATATATACTCAATACAAATTTTCTGAAAGCTAACACTTGGATCCCAGATAATTCCTACCTTGACTCTTAGAGTGTTTTTTTCTTTGATCTGATTAATTGAAGTAAGTTAACCAGTATGTCTGTTTTGCTGAAGTGAAATAAAGTAAGTAGCATATTCTGTTATAGTTAAATACACAAATTTTTACTCAGCAGTACACTTGGGGCACTTTTATAACTTCTACTTTTGAAAACCAAGAATTGAGGACATTATGAAGGTAGATATGTTTATATCTCTGAAAAATCAGTTTTCCATACCCTATTGACAGTAAGAGACCTAGAGATCAGTTTTCTGCCTTCCTGAACTCCATCCCCTCCTGTGAATTTCAGTAGAATTGATGTTACCTACCCATGTTCCCTACCCTGCTGAGTGTTAGATGTTACTGGATTTTAGTGGAAGACTGGTCTGAAATCTAGTAGGTTGGCCTTACTAAATTTACGAAATTGCCTCAATAGCACATGGGAAGCTCCGTGATGCAAGAGATTCCAGAGTGTTGTGTATATTGAGTTTTGTAAAGTGCCATTAGAAATGCCATTACAGTATTACTGTGGTAGGATATTGATGTTACTAACACTGCATGATGGTTCATTTTAGGTAGAGTGCTATGACTATGACGGTGATGGGTCTCACGATCTCATAGGAAGCTTTCAAACCACAATGTCAAAACTGAAGGAAGCATCTCGGTCCTCACCTGTAAGTACTGCATAGTCTAAGCTGCTTGTGTGTTTTTACTGTGTTATTTTTCTCTTTTGGGGGCAAAACTCAACGTCACTACATTTGCTCTTGGTGTATAAGTTGTGTTCGGCTACAGCTTAGAATGCTGATGTGTTTGAGGCAGACTCAGAATTTACATTATGAATTCATTATTCTGAGGTTAAGATCTTGGGTGGTTTTCAGTGCTAAAAGTGTGTAAATACCAAACATTCATGTCCAATAAATTTCATAGATTTAAAAAGAAAAAAAGAAAAAAAAAGATTTAGCTACTACTGCACAGAAATTCACTTGATGTGTTTTACTAGATGGCTGTTAGAGTACAATTATCCCTTGTGTTTTTTATAGACATTAACAATTTGCAAAACTTGTAATAAACAGAGCTTACATTTTAAAGAGTGAAGGACAGCATGGCAACTTTTAACATAAAAGTCTCTATTTAATGGACAACTAAAATATTTTTTCCTAAATTCTGTAAAATTTGAATAATTGTTATTGCATTATGAATAATGGGTTATATTGAGTGCCTGCTTGCACTTTTATAATATCTTGCGTGTTTTGTTTTTATTGAATTCTTCAGAGCTGCTGCTGATTAAAAAGTTGACCTTGAATGTAGTGTATCTGTCTGAACTAATTTTGAACAGTGCAGTGTTAATCATTCTGTTTGGTATCATTTGATAAGAATTTTGAAATGCTTACCTTATTCTCATTTAATTTGTTAGTTGGAGCTATTTTTTTTCTATTTTTTTCTGCATCTAAACAGTGATCCCTCTTACTGTAATTAAAGTGTGTAAGTATGAATGTGAATGGACCGGGTGGAATTTCATAAAATAGCTTAGTTTTCTACTCTTTTATAATACATTCCATTTTTTTAAAGGTAATCTTGCCATTCTGTTAGTGCCATAAACTCATAAACTGAGTAAACCTAGCATGATTCTGTACATTTCTATTTTCCAGCATACACTGCCTTATTTATTTATTTATTTTTTTTTTTTTAAGAACCACGACTGTAGCTACCTGGGCAGTGTGAAGCCTGCTGTATAAAGGCTCCTTGGGAATACACATACTTATTTGCATTTCTCCCCTATCAAAGGGACAGAAAGGGGAGAAATGAAACAGGCTGGGGGTCTCATGAATTTGAAGGGTTTTTTGTTTTTATTATTATGATGATCTGCATGGTTTTGGAAATGCTTTAGGAAAGCCTTCGTGAGCGTCATGGCTATACCTGTTCAGAGTAGCTGTGTCAGTAGGATGAAGCAAAGATGTGCAACAAGACAGATGAATAGTGTGCTCCAGACTTCTGTTTTTAGAGAGTGTTGTTCTCTAATCCCACATGATTTGATATTGTTCATAAGATGTTTCCAGTGCAACTTAACGTTTGACTTCATAGGCTCCCAGGGTGATCTCTGGTTATTCCCACAATTCTGACCTCTGTTGCGCCAGGGCAGGTTTGGGACAGGTTCTTCGTGCTGAGCGTGGCTGTGACTCCAGCTTCTGAAGATCCCAATCTACTCGAAACGCTCACCAAATGGGGAGCTTCTGGAGAATTACTGAGAAATGTCCTCCTTTCCTCTTAGTATGTTTTTGTTTTCCCTAGACTTTGAGTTCTGGTTGAATGACATTTACTTGAAAGATTATATTATATATACATGCTCTATATTTGTGACCAGTATTACCGAGTACCTGAGCAATTGTCATAGTATGGAGTAAAGTTACCAAAAGACAACTTCTGTGGAATGGCAGTGATGCTGATTTGGTAGTGAAATACCTAGAAAACTCATTCTGTTCTTTTGGAGGGGTAAGGGAGAAGCATACAGACTTGTCAGGTGCTAGCCTTGTTAGTACATCCTGTGCCTTTTTACTGTTAAGATTAATTGCAAGATGGCTTTTTTAAATCTGACTTTACCATGAATCAAAGCTGTGGAGCCCTTTTTTCTGGCTCTGAGTCAGAAGGCACAGCTGAAATGCCTCTTTGAACCATTTACATGCCAATCACATGCCCTCAGTGCTGCCTGGTAGCAGTACCTTGTGATGCTCACTAGCTAGTTCTTGAGCCCAGATTTTGATGAAGATACTGCTTTGGTTTATGAAGCCTGAATCACTGAATTTGGAAGACTTCAGTATGCAACTTTTATTTCATGTGTTCATGCTGCTCCTGCAGGGACCTCTCTTGCTTTAGTTGAATAACCCTGTCTTTATGAAAGAGAAAGTTTTTAGAACAATCCTTGGAGAGAAAATGGTACAGAACTACTTTATCTGGTTGAAATACACTTCTCTGAATAAATCATCTTGTGAGCTTTTGATAGAGAATTAATGTTTTTCTTTCCTGATCATTTTTTTTTTCTTGCAGATTTTGAGTGTGCTGAATTAACATTTGTCTGGCAGTGAAATAAACTGCATTTTAATACAAGATAAAATATCAATCCAATCAAAGAATTTCTGAACGTGTTGTATAAATGATTTTTATTGTGCTTTTGTTTTCTTTTGCATTCACATAGGTTGAGTTTGAATGCATAAATGAAAAGAAACGGCAGAAGAAAAAAAGCTATAAAAACTCTGGCATTGTGAGTGTTAAGCACTGTGAGGTCAGTAAAATATTCTTGTTTGGCTGTTCATAAGCATTCAGGTGTAATAGCTCTGATGTTCAGTATGCCCCCAAAATATCTGAAACTGTAAAATTGTCTGAAAGTCATCTGTAGACATGTCTATGTATTGACCATTTAAGGATGCTAATTTATATAAGGAGACAGATTAACACTAGGCAGCTGAAACGGTGACTGTCCCCTGCTCTCACTTTCTTAAAGTTGCTGTTCATATGGCAAAATTGCTTAGCAATTAGAAGGCCATTCCTGAAGCACTGAACTTCCAAATTTGTCATGTTATAGTGATTTATACTCTGTCAAGTCTGTCTTAATATATTGTGTTAGAAATGATTGTAGTTGTGGAGCTGCTTTGTAATTTACTTGTAATTTTGTGAAAGTCTTGATTCTGATGTGCTTTATATGGTGTAACATCCTCACTGCAGTGGTGGAGTGATAGAGAGTGAAAGTAGTGCAACCTCAAGAGTTATTCCAATAACACCTATTTTTCTCCTCTCTGAATTTTCTACTGTCTGTATTTAATTTTTATTTTTAGATCGTAGTAGAATGCACATTCCTTGACTATATAATGGGTGGATGTCAGCTGAATTTCACAGTGAGTTAATTATATGTTATTATGTGTATTTGTATAAAATAGCTTTTGAATTTTTGGAGCAAGCTAAAATGCCCCATTGATAAGCTGGGCTCTTTATTTGATTACTGTATTTCTCAGAGTGCATGTATTTTGTTTCTGAAAAATTATTTTTTTGCCTTTGGTACAAAGCTCTGAACCTCTAGTTATGTTTAGAAGAAACTGGCAGAGCTGTGTGGAAGGAGAAATTTACAATTCCCTGATGGTTAGGTTTATTTTATGCTTCCTTTTTGTAAGTGTTTGCTGCTTGTTTTTTTTATTTATTTTTTTTTTCTCCCTCCCTTCCTAAGATTTGTCTTTTGACCTTGAATGTGGTTTTCAAGGCCCTTTGCACAATGAAAGCAATGCACAGAAGCCATGGCAGGGGAGCTGGCCCTGAAGTGGTTTAATTTGTAAAGCTGCAGTGGTACCTTTGCAGTGTATTTCATTATTGACCCAGAGAAAATGATCTCTTGAGGTCAGAGAAAAGACTATTCTGTGGTCTCTGGCTAGTCTACTTATGAGTCTGTGTATGGTAAGAAACAGAATGAACTTTACAACTATTGAAGACCTACTGTGAACATTAACGGAAAATAAACACAGCCAAAACCTGACGGCTAAAATTCGTTCCACCCCTTCTGAGGGAAGCACAGATTTTGCCTGAGGTTTAAAAGGCTGGTTTCACCTCAGGCAGCAGTTTGGAGTAACCATTGCATTTGACAGGTGGGGATAGATTTTACTGGCTCCAACGGAGACCCTCGTTCCCCAGACTCACTCCATTATCTCAGCCCCAGTGGAGTTAACGAATACCTTACAGCCATTTGGTCGGTAGGAATGGTCATTCAGGACTATGATACGTAAGTCTTAATTTTTTTATTTATTTTTAAATAGGCGAATGTTTTTATGGTGATTTTTTTTAAAATGAGCTGTAATGTGGAAGATGTCAGAATGACAAACAAATATGTCACAATGAAAGCTTTTGACCTGAATGAAGGCTAAAAAACCTTCATAATCACCATTTTGCTTGTGCTTAACAGCAGACAAGCAGGGTTTTTCATCTGTGTTATATACAGCTTATTAATTTAAATAAATGTTTGAATTCTTGATGATTTGCTGTTAAAGACTTTTTTTGTTCCTAGATATGTTTACAGAGGGAAACTTTGGCTTAATTTTCCTTCTTAATTCTTAATAAGCTGCTTTTTTTAATGATAAAAGCAGCACTGATTAGCTCAATTTACTGAACTATGACAGCTTCTAAAGCAAAGCACTCATTTCTTTTAAATTGCTTTTCTTAGAGATAAAATGTTTCCAGCCTTCGGATTTGGGGCACAGATTCCTCCTTCCTTTCAGGTAATGGAATATGTAAATGCATTACATTGGATAGCTCAAAGCATTACTTCAGGAGGAGATTGTATATACAATTCTAACTGTCCTTCATGTATTGACAGGTGTCACATGAGTTCCCATTAAATTTTAATCCATCAAACCCATTCTGCAGTGGTAAGTCCAAAAGTAACGTTTTCTAAAATGATATGAAGCAATATATATCTGTGTTCCTCGCATCACTAGCACAACGCTATGAATGATAATGTCAGTGATTCCAATTTATGTTGGAAAAAGTATTTAACTTACTAGACCACGGGTGTGACGGGATAAAAATACTTGGAAGGTAAATTGTGAAGCATATTGTTCTAACTAAATAGAAGAAGAGTTTAAGCATGTCCTCTAACAAATATCTTCCTTATTAGAACTGCCATTTGTTCTCTCTAATGATGCATGAAATAAATGTTTTAAACAACTGGTGCACAATATAGGCAGTCTAGGAACAGGCCTTTCATGTTGAAATGTCACTTCATTGATGATTCTAATATGAAAAGCTAAGAAGAAAATACTCTTGTTCCCTAGGAATCCAAGGCATTGTTGATGCATATCGGGCTTGCCTTCCTCAAGTGAAGTTATATGGGCCAACGAATTTTTCTCCAATCATAAATCACGTGGCAAGATTTGCTGCTGCAGCTACACAGCAGCAAACAGCATCTGTAAGTTCTTTATCATAGTGTGTGTATTTTTTTTTTCTGCCTATATATATTATTTTTGTCTTTCAAGCTTGTAAATGTAAACTGTTTCAACAACTTCATATTTACCCTGTGAAATTGTATTTGATATTCTTAAACCTAGATAAAGTCTAACTTACTCTTGTAGGTTGTGCAGAGCCTTTCTCTTCTAAATTAAGCTCTTGAGAGCTGAAGTAACAATTCACATGTGACATCTTTGTGCGATCTTTTACATAAAGATCTTGCAGTGCTATACAAATATTGAAGTCTAAGCCTCTGAACACAGGAGAGTATCTTAATCTCAATGAGAGATTTTCAGTGAGAAAGTTAGCTGCAGTCCTCAGTTTGCATTGGATAACTGAAACAGAGAATTAAGTAATATGATAAAAAGGTGTCAGGAACTATATCCTCTAGGTACCAATATAGATATTGAACTGCCTTTACTATAAAACTGTATGTGCTGTGTGCATTTGTAAATATCATGCCTGCTTCCCTACTGCAAATCAGATGTGTGAGTTGCTGACCATATTAAGGGTTGGCGAATTTGAAGACTGAGTCTTGACTATCAGAGCACTCATGTAATAGTTCACAAGTTTAAGAAATCTAAATCCATATATATCCTTAATCATTCAGCATAGCAAATATCTGTCTTAGTGTAAAAAAAAAAAAAAAAAAAAAAATCGGAAAGTAAAGCTAGCAATTTTTGCATATAGTAGTGCTCATGGGAAACAATTTGGAAAAGATCTGTGGATTTTTATTCACAAAGACGTTTGTAAGGTTTTGCCTTGGTCCTTTTACAGTAGTAGCTGTAATCAATACTGGGACAGTAGCAGAAACCTCCTGTCTTTTTTGCTAGGTATATTACACTCACAAAACAGATACCTTCTACCTGAACAGAAATATTGAAGAAATTATCTGATAATAACCTAAGCCTGATGTTAGTATATATATTTTCTTTGTTGTAACACTGTGTTTATTGGTTTGACAGCAATATTTTATACTTCTGATCATAACGGATGGTGTAATAACAGATCTTGATCAAACTCGAACTGCCATAGTTAATGCTTCAAAACTGCCTATGTCCATTATCATTGTTGGTGTTGGGGGAGCCGACTTTGATGCTATGGAGTTTCTCGATGGTGACAACGGAGTTCTTCGGTCCCCATCTGGAGAACCAGCTGTCCGGGACATTGTCCAGTTTGTGCCATTTAGGAAGTTCCAGAATGTAAGTAATCTTAGCTGTCTGCGTAATAAATTTTGTAGAGAAATGGTTTGCTCGAATATCATTCATATAGTTGTGAGCTGTTAT
>VZSV01000007.1:11900513-11917882 GCA_013398735.1 Nothocercus julius | reverse complement strand
GTATCAGCTGAAAAGACTCCTTTGCACTGCGTTTCTGACCAGTTGTTGCAGGGAAATGACCTTTTTAAATAACCTTCAGACTCGCTTTAGTCTAAGTAAATGAATACCTTTACTTGGGAGGAAGATATTGCTGTGATCTTTCTTCTTATGGAGAAGTGTTTTTTGTTGTGGACATGCCAGTTTATAATTGTGGATCAGATGCAGCTCTGTGTGTCTGTCACTTTTTAAAGCAATGTTAAAATCTTAGGCCAAGCGGAGGAGGTAGTAGACATTAGAAATTGTGGGTAGTCCCAACAGTGGGATCAGTTTGAATTTACATTAAAGCAAAGATACCAAAAAAACAAGAAGTGAAAGAATGGAATCCTTATTTGCTGCTCAACCCAGTAAAATGTGCACAGGCTCATAAAGTCTGTCATTTAAATGTCACATCTCTGAAAAAAGTTGATTTCTAAGAAAATCAAAACTTCTTTGGGGTGGGGAAAATAAGACCAGACTTGAAAATTCATAATTTTAATATCAGCCCTGCATGTTCTAAATTTGTTGTTTCTTAATCTTAACCCTGTTAATAATATTGTATTGACATAGCTAAATTCTGTGTCTGAAGTATGTATGATACATGCAAATAAATATGTCTCTGTGTGTGTATGCATATACACACATATATAAATTTTATGTCATCCCTATGGACATCCAGCTCATATGACTGCAGTGGAAAGAGACAGTCAGCTAGTCACGGAAGTGGAAAGGTAGAGATGGCAGGGAAGCTTCCCTGTCTCCCACAAGAGCACTGTGCATTTCCTCTGCGGTTGCCCCTCTTAGGATTCCCTCTGACTGGTAATGGAACCTGATACTTGCTGTTTTTCTTTCAATAAGGCTCCCAAAGAAGCTCTGGCACAGTGTGTCCTGGCAGAAGTCCCTCAGCAAGTGGTGAACTACTTCAGCACCTACAAACTGCAGCCTCCTAAGAACCTGGCTTCAAAGTGAAGGGATCAACTGGGGGCTGAGGCTCTGCACCTTCAGACATAGTCCTTCATACCTACAGGCTTTGAGTCTTGAGATAGTTTTATATACGTGTATATACACACACCTGTATAATAATGCCTATTAGCTTTTGCCAGCAAATCAATATTTTGCCAAGTGTACCTTTTAAGAACCAAAATTATTATTGTTGTAATTATTCATTTGTGTAGTGGGAATTAAGTGGATGCATTTTATTTTTTAAAAGTAACAGCAAAAAGAAAGAAGTTGCATATTCAGGGAGAACAACTGAGAATGTAATGGCTACCTATAACGTTTTTTGGATGAATACGTCCAGTGAGATGGTTCAGTTGCTTTAGTGGGGATCTCCACAGAGTACTGCTCTTTCTCAGTGATGTGCAGAAGAGAGTATGTCTACACCAAGCAGATAAGAGGTGTATGCTTCAACAAATCTGGAATGCTTCAGGCTTCTGGGTCTATTAAACTACCATTATAGAATTTTATCAGAGTAGTGGCAGTGCCAGAACAGGTGTAAAAGCGATCTTTGCTTGCATACTTCACATTTGCCACTTTAGTGCCTTTTGCCAGTGCTTGGGATTTAGGGTTGTGTGAATATTAGCCAAACAGGTAATTAGCCAAACAGATAACTCCTACACAGGTCTCTGTGTATTACAAGGATGACCAAGATGAGTCAAGGTAAGACCTCAGGCATCTCAGAAATAAGCTATTGGCCTTCAAGGATACCACTGTAGAGGCTGTAAGATGTGTTCAAGTGCATGCCATGCTGGAAAAAGGGAACTTCAGGTTGTCCTGTTCAGGCTCCTTTGTCCTTTTTTCTTCTGTAAAGCAATCACATATAACTATTGATCTTCAGAGGATCTTGTTATGAAGTCACATGTAATTGGATGTAAAAATCTCATTTATCACTTCAAAAATGCCCATCTTCAAAATTAATATTTCACTTAAGCACTTGAAATCACGCATCATCGGACTGATCTTGACTGGTCTATCCGTAACAGGTTAGAACAAAATGAACTGACTATGTAGGCAGTCAGGATTGCACTAGAACACAGTGTATGTGCCATTTTCAGTGGCTGGAGCTGCTCTGGTTTTATTCTATTTCATTTGGGTATAATACTGTCAAAAGTCTGATTTTGTATTTTGTTGACTGAAAAATATGTGCACATCCTGTAGAGTACAACAAATGGTTTGTAGAGAGTTGACTCATTATCAATCATGAATTAATATATTGCTCTTTTCTTTTTCCGTGGAGGATCCCAGATAGTTTTGATAGTGAAATACTATCAAAGTAGATTTTGTTTTGTATTAAGCCACACTCACTTTCTTTTTTTAATCTTTATATATAAATCTGCAGTTGTCCTTTATCAGTGAAGTGCAAATATTGTATTACTTTATACAGAAAGTGCAATGAATTGTCATGTCAGAGATGCAAAAGAATAATAAGGTGAAGGAAGTAGTTATAATGAATCACAGCTACAAATTGATATAATATGATTTTGGAGCAGTAAGTTGTTTCACAGCCAGGTGTTTCATTTGGAGAGAGGATTAGATGCTTTGTCCAGTTTCACTGTAGTAAACATACTACTAGTAGTAGGAATACAGAGTAGTACTGAAATGTCTCTGAGCTGTCTCTGCCTTCCCTTCCCTCCCTCCCCCACCCCGCAAAACAAAACAACAACAAAAAAGCTATTTCTAAGTTACTTTAGCAATTCTGTCTTAGATTGCCGTGGAAGTACATTTTAAATGGAATTGGGGATAGTAGTAGGTATTTTACATCAAAATTCTGCTACCTATCAAAGACATAAAACATTTTGGTTTGGAATGGACAACATCAAGACCCATTTTCCAGATGATACAGCTTTCTGAGAGGCATACAGCTAACAGCCTGCTGAAAAGTTTGGGAACGTCAAGGTTAGGTTGGAACAATATTCTTAGGCAAGAAATGCATCAAATCATGAATCGAGGGTGTGAAGGTCATTCTGTTGTTGTTTTGTTTCTCCTTTTTAAATATGTAACATGCCATATTAGCTTGATGGTGATAAGACAAGTGTTATCTTAAGTTCTTTGCGAAGTGAATGTAGGTCACTTGCACCACCTTGTGATACAAATGATGTATAGCAGTTCTCATAATCATGCTTTTTGCCATTTAAAGGCCTTAATATATGCATATGTACAGCAGAAAATAATTATGACCATTTTTTTGAAGTACTTTCCATATGTTTTTCAGTTCTGAAAATGTTAACTGATTTATTATGCCAGTGCATTAAAACTCTAATTTCATTATACTAATGTGCTTTCTTATTCAGCATTTTCTGTGAAATGGTGAACAAAGCTTTCACACTTGGTATAATGAGTATCCCACAGGCTGCAGATGGCTCGGATATATATAACAAATATTACCAGATAAGAGGGGAAATGCCTATTTTGCTCAGTGGTTACAAATATGCACAAATATTTTATAAAGCATAAGATACTAGCTTTTAGAAAAAAAAAATTCTGAAGTCAGACACTTCAGCAATGAGTTTTTCCTGCCTTTGCCACATTTGTGAGGAGTTTCCTCATTCAGGCTGTTCTGTACAGGTATGGTAAGTTTTTCAACTCTTTATTCAGAGAGGCTTCTATGCTCTTAGAGAGGCATGAGGATAGATATTTCATTTCAAATATGCTATCCTACTTTACCCTGCATAGTTTCTTGGCATTCAGGTATAATCAAGTCTGAGGTACTTTATAGGGAAGATGAGAGGCTCTAGAGACACAGCGCGGTGTGGTGCCATGGAGAACCTGAGTTTGATACTTCAAGTTCATCATCTCAGCAGTGCAGTAGTTCACTCAACTTCTCCACAAGTCAGGAATCCACAGAATGGAAGTAGTTTCAAGAGCAACTTAATTATCTTACATATGGAGTAGGTCTTGATGTTTCTTTAAAGCATCTGGCCTGCAATTTAAGCTAAGCATAATGCTCACACACAGGTGAGTTTCTCTTCACTCCCACTTTTCCACTGGGGTGAGGAACAAATTGCTTCACCAAAGCAAGGAGGGTAGCAGGTTCACATGTGGATGGCTGCTTAGTAGTGGCCTGTAAAATGTCCTTCACTGCTAGGGCATCNTTTATTCTACGGTAGACTGCTTACACGCTTTGGCACACAGGGTCCTAGAAAAGAAGGAAGGCATGTTTGCTACAGACAGGATGGCTTCTGATGAGCTGCTTAATGGATGCCTGTTCTTACATATATGTGATTTACTTTGCGCAGTAATGGATGCCTGGTTACTTTCCAGTAAGAGCCCAGCTTGTGAAAGGCTGTGATTAACTGTGTGCCTCTCACATAAGGGTGAGATTGAATACTCCTCATCTGATCTCACACTGGTTCAAAGCAGGGTATGTCTTCATTACTAGCTTTGAGAGAGGCTGAAACTTATGTATGTTGCCCTGTCAGTAGTGTCTGAAGAACCAATGGGACCTACATCTGCAGAAGATGGGAAGACAAGAGAGCTCAGTTGGGAAAACTAATCCTAACTAGGCTTCTGCCATCCTAAGGTGGTAGTAATTTGAGCAGGAATGGTGTTGGCGTGGATTCACTTGTGTGCTCGTGCCCTTGGCCCTGCAGATGTCGTTACAAAGATGATTCAGCTGTTCTCGGGGTTCTCTTGTCCTGGCTGCTTTGAGTTATTTTGATGAGGACCCTCTAAATAGAGTTGGACTGTAGGCCCCTTCCTGCTTCTCCTGCCCTACCCTCCAAAAAAAACCAAAAATCAAAATCTGGAGGAATTATATGAAGTAAAGGGATAAACACTCCAAATGCAGAAAAGTTGGAAGTTGGAGGAAACCAAATGGATGCTGATTCTGTGTAGCCACAACCTTTTGCAAACACTGGCACTTCACTTTCTTTCCAGGTCTAAAGATCTGAGAGCTGCACATATGTTGGTGATTCTGAAGACAGAAGTGGCAACCTTTCCCGTAAACCTGAACTGCTGAGAGGTGTAGCAGAGCAGTAACTCGCATGGGATGCTCTGCTGCAGTGTAACACTTGCTACTGCAGACTCAGCCCTTTCTTTGTAATGTGTTAGTGTGTGATGAACTTCAATATGCCAACAGCAAAAATACTTGTTTTGAAGTTACCTGGCAGCATTTGTCGAGGCACATGTCTTGCAATAAGAGCTCCGCTTATCAGTATCAAAATATTAAAATTTGGGGGATTATATGCTTTTCTGTCCTTTTATAATTATTTTTATCTTAGCCACAGAAGTGGTGTAATAGCTGTATATCATGAGAGAACCTCTTAGTCTCAGAAGGCCTTGTTTGTGAAGCAGATGTTCTGCAATATTTCTGATTTTGTCATTGTATCTAGATACTTCTGGATGTGCAATAGATGAATAATTCTTTATGATGTCTCTTACCATTTCCCACCTGTGTTATGAGATACTTTTTTTATTTTTACATATCAAATGCAAATAAAGATGGATCTTACCATGTAACAGTTAAACCTTGACCTCATTAATGCAGCAGTTGTTTGTTTGTTTGTTTTTGGAGTTGTGTGTTAGTTACCCCCAAGACCATGTGGAATATACAACATGCAAAATCTGGTCTTCTCGCTTTTATTCAAGCAGAGTTCCCACCGATTTTAGTTGGGTCACCAGCTTTCACAGAATCACAAACCGCTTGGGGCTGGAAGGCAGATCCTCTGGTCCAGTCCTCCTGCTTTAGCAGGTTCAGCTGCAGCAGGGTGCCCAGCACCCCGCTCGGGCTGGTTTTGAGCATCTCCCAAGGATGGAGACTCCACAGTCCATCTGGGCAACTTGTTGCTGTGTTCAGCCACCATCAAACCAAAGAAATGTGTATGTGTGTATGTGTGTGTGTGTGTGCGAGCGCACTCTAATGGAGTTTTCTGTATTTGAGGTTTTTGCCTCTTATTCTGTCCCTGGGAACCACTGGGAAGAGCTTGGCCCAGTCCTCGCCTGCCAAGTCTTAGCCCCAGCGCTCTCAGTCTCTCCATGTATGAAATGCTCCTGTTTCTTAATCCCTTTGACTAGAGAAGTAAAGGACTTTATAGAACAGTCCTACCTAATATATATAGCGCATGGGGTCATATATAGCCTGCACAGTGAATTGTTTCATTTCTCCATTATGTTTCTTGAGCAGCTGTGAAACCTACCCTTACAATGCCTTGGCTTGTCCCTGAAAATCAGCTTTTGTTCCTGGTACTTCCAGTAGGAACTGAAAGTGGATTTGGGGAGAGAGAAGGCATGAACTTGTAGAAGAGAAGGGTTTGGAGGGTTCTTGGCGTTTTGGGGATGGCTTTCCCTTGTTTTACCTTATCTGTTTGTGTTTCTTTAGATGCATGTGTGGATGGTTGTTGCCATCTGTAAGTGAAGAAAGCAAAAAAATGATGATTTGCTGCAGAACGTTGACACTGGAGGAGCCTCTCAGCTGTGCCCCTGGTGAGGGGTTTGCTTCAGCCTCCACGGGTGACACAGCGCAGCCCTCGCAGAGCGCCGGCCTTGCTTGGCCCCCGTGATGGAGGGGAGCGATCGCAGCGGTCAGCGTGTCGCCTGGACACAAAAGGTCAAATCCAGCCTTCTGTAAGACAACCTTTGTGGTTGCGGTGGCGGCCACTTCAGATGGCAGGTTTGTTCAAAAGGTTAGGCAGCTGTCAGCTACTGGCCCTGTCTTCAGAGAGCATCGTTAATGGCCAACCTCTCACTGAGATCTAACACCCCAGTCAATGGCCCCAAGTTAAAGGTCGCTTCTGGGGAAAGCAAACAAGCAAAATCTTAGCTCAATTTTATTTCAGAGTCAATAGAGACAACTAGAGCAGAATCTTCTATTTTCAAAACGTTGACGGCAACTCTGCTTCCCCTTTGTTTTGTTTGTTTGTTTTTCTTTCTGTGATTTATTTGTTTGGGAAATGGTCAGCGTAGCCCCCTCTCCCAAGCTAAAGCATCCAAACACATAGCGTTGCAGTTGTCAGCACTGTGCCACACTGGTCACAAAAGCAAGTCACATACCAGAAATACAAGAGGAGGGGAGAGAAGGATGGAGAGGAACATGGCCAACCTTAGCAGAAGCAGTGCAGTAACAAGAAAAAGGATAACTATGGGAAAGCAGAAAAGAAAATAGAAGAGAACGCATATGAAAAATAGAAGCAAAGTGAGCAATAGGAAGAGCAGCAGGAAAGAGAGAATAAAGAGGAGAGGGAAAAGGAGAAGCAGGAGCAAGACTGAGTAAGAGATAACAGAAAGCATGGATAAAATCAGAAAAAAAGTGGTCCTGAAATACAGTCTGAGCTCTAATTCCTACCACACCAGAAGCTCTCCCTTCAGGATCAAGGTCAAAAGGCAAGTACAGGAGAGTTTGCTCAGTTGTCCTGGGAGAGGAGGGAGGGAAGAAAAGGAGCTGGAGTAGATTATCCCTGCAGCAATCTCTACTTCTGTGGCGCACCTGAAAACAAGGTCACACTATCCCTCTGGTTTCAGCAAGACATTAGAGAGGGTCTTACCGAAAGCACCCATCTATTCCTCTCTATTCCTCTTTCTTCTCTTCGACTTCAACCTTAAGGATCTCTCCTTCTCCTGCTATGGGGGAAGGAGACATGCTAATGATTAGAGGCTTCTTAGGGATTTCTTCACCCTTCGCTGGCTGAGTGTCTGCATCCGGCTTTTCCTTTTGCGCTGGGAGTGTAGATGGGGCAGCACACTCGGGAGGCTTCTTATCCTCTTTTTTGGGTTGCTTCTCATCTTCTTCAGACTTCTTCTCATCTGCTTTAGCTTGTTTTTCCTAGAAAGGAGAAGTTACCCATTTCCAGTTGCTGCAGAGGAAATTCAAGCAGTTCTATTTCTGTCCACAGTCAGTGGTAAGACACAGCATGGGTACTGTGATTAAGATTGTGCAAAGTACATAAGTTTGCATTCAGCAGCTGAAATTCAATTTCTAATATAAAAAAATGCTATTTCAAAATGAAAATGTGAAAATAAAAACTAGGAAATACTGTGTGTAGTGATAGTATCCATTTTTCCTTAATGCAGCAAGATGGAATGGAATTTGGAGCTCACAAGCCTTTCTTCAGGTCTCATCTTCCTCTATATACTTGCCAACTAGCCAGTTGAGCTATTAAAAATAGAATAGAGTTCTGCCACCTCTGGATAACTCTGCAAAACTGAGTGGGTTCTTATTAATATGAACATCTCTCAGAAGAGTTGGTAGTGTGGGAATTGTTTTCCATCAACTGTTATAACACTTTTTTTTTTTCATAAATGCAATATATTAAAGACTGAATCAGATTTAGCTGTGTGGGCTAAAATTAAAATTTTGTCCTCAAGATTTACAATAAGAAAAGATCTAAACTTGGGATGGAAAGTGTGTAGACTCTATGCTTGAGACAGCTGGAACCTATTCCTGTGTTAGGCTACTTCTGGGTTTACTTTTCCTTAGATAAAATTAAAAGATCAGATGTAAGTCTTAGTAAAATCTATTTTGCCCTATTGTCCATGGGCTTGTTTGGTTGGTTGGTTGTTTCTTGCTGCTTTGCTTATGTTTTTTCTTTGTGACATGCAGGCCAGGTCCAGGAAGATCTGAGCCAAATTTCAGCAGCGGTGTTTAGACATTAAGTACAGTGGTTAATACCACACCTGCTGAGAGCTTTTGCCACTGATTACATTGATGAGGCAACATTTTCCTCTGCTCTCCCCAATTTCTCCCACTAGCCTCTCTCTGGAGGAATCTATCTGGCATTCTGTGGCATTACCTGAACTTCTTGTTCTCTCTTCAGCTTCAGCAGCGCAGCAAGGCCGGCTTTTCCTTTACCTCCCAGCATTGCCTTGAACAGTTTCGGAGTCTCCTGCTTCTGCCCAAACAGACTGGCCAAGCCGCGGGGCGGTGGCGGCGCTGGAGCTGGTTTCCCCTTCTGCTTCAGCAGCACCCTGGGGACAGGAAAGAAGGAGCTCACTGCAGAACCCAGAAACATTTCTTACCTATATCCTTAAAGAAGTGCAACCTCCAATTAAGGTATCATGAAGCAGATAGGAGCCTGACAACAAGTAAAATAGCTGGGGGTGGGAGGGTGAGGAGTGCCTGGTAGCCAGGATCTCTCTCTGCTGTCTGGCCATCTGGATGCAAATTCGGAGCATATTTACTGCTCTATTTGGAGTCCAGCTGATAATCCAGCTGATAGCAACTGGTGTTGACCATACCTTTGTTAGAAAGAAACTGGAGAGAAGGCAGGAAAAATAATTGCTGGGGGGTTTTCAGTCAGTGGATTTGTTCTACCTTCCCACCAGTTGATGCTGGTTTTGAAAACCAGCCTCTCTGAAGGCCATCAATGTGAAAACACTTATCAAATGGGCAAGATCCTTTGCCCATTTTGGGGGGCAAATCCCAAAGGATTTGGGATCCTTTGCCCCCGAAACAGAGGAGTATTTCCTACTCCCCGTTTGGTACCATGGGCTTCTCATCAACCTTGCTGTCTCACTTGGGTCCATCACTGAGTCTGGATTGCGCATGTTCCCTGTCTTCAGTTCATTTGGGCACCAGTGTTGTGGAGAGACTCCCTCCCAACATTTTTTTAATGTTGCTGACTCCCTGTCAGTAAGCTCCCAGTGACAGGCCTGGTTTTTCTCACCTTCACCTACTAGCCAAGCTCCTTCTTGTTGTTTTAGGCTGTTCGGCTTCGTTACATTGTCATGGATTCAGGTTTCCCTTCTCTCTCGCTAAACCTTATTTCATGAACAGGAAATGCATTGGGCAAGGACCAGCAGACTGTTTTGGGAAACACTCTATGGACTAGACACGCATTTCAGGTGGCAATAAGCCCGTTCTGCATCTGTGATGATTATTAAGATACCACTACTTGATAACCAGGATTGTTGAAACATGCTACATGCAACTGTTTGCTGGCACTTTTGCTAAATATGTCACTCTTGTACTGTTTCATCTCCTCTGGGAGATGACTTTCAGATTTGGGAGGTTTTCCACCTTTTGATTTCATGGTGACAACACAGTTTGGAATAGTAGAGTGCTAAAGTCTACTCAAAATGAAAAACTGTTTCACATGTTTGGACGTTTTAGATTCAGAAGGTAGCATGGAACTCATTTTCATAATTCTGTTTTGACAAAATCTGACAATATTTTGTCCTTACAAAGAAAGAGGAAACTCAAGCTACAGCCAAAGAAAAGTTAAAAACAAGCAAACAAATTAATAAATAAAAGGTTTCAATATGAAATCCTGTTCCAGAAGTCCTTTGCACAAAATGCACACCTCTTAGATCTGTGTACATATATTTGATTTTGTCAGGCCTTCCTTCAGTACATTCCTATTCATTCTTTAGGATTTTGAAAATGTATTCAAGTCCATGGGCACACTAAAACTTATGTCTGTAGAGTTCATTGCAAGTGCTCATTGCATCTTTGAAACCTGTTCCTTGCCTGACTTCCCTTGTCAATATCTGTTTTTCTTGGGTATTTAAGAAGTCCTGATATGTACCTTCTATTTGTTTTGTTACCTTAAATATAAATGAAAGATGACTATTCAGAACTTCATTTTATTTACCACATTTCCATGGTTCTAGGCATCCTTGCCAAGACCATGGCGAAAAAAATTGAACACCTGAAGACAAATGTGTTTATATTTGTTATTCTTCCAGGAAATGAGTGCAAATCTGTCTAAAAGTCACAACTGTTCATTTCATAGCTAAACAACGAGATTTAAAAAATATATATATTAGGACATACTTTGCTTTCTTCATCAGAAGCTTTTCTGAGTCAGGATAGTGCACCAAGATTTCATTGAGGGTCTTCTTGTCTAAAATGAAAAGGTTGGCAAAACCATGAGCCACCACGTTGGCAGTCCTCCGATTTCCTCCACCTGCTGCTAATAGGCTGCAATGAAAATAAACATGGGCAGTCAGGTTGTTGCTTGCATTGTGAGCAGCCTCTTTGCTGGTGATCACCACTAAAGTCATCACGAGGTTCGCTTACCAAATGTTATCTGTGATACCCTGCAAACTCGTTCTGAAATTAGGATGGAAAATATCTTTTTTTCCTCAAGAAGGCAAATCGTTACTCTTGGCCAGGACTGTGCTGATGCTAAGGACAGTGGAAGGTCTTACTGAGTGGACACGTTTCAGTGCGAGGACTGCATTTGTTTTAGTCCTTGTGTGAACTTAGAATTCCCTCAATTTTATTGTTGAACATGATTTGCATGAGAAGTGGAGCAGTGCACCTCCAGTATTATTAAAAGAGTTATTGACAGTGAATGAATCATTTCCCACCCCAAGAATTTTAATTTTCCTGGATAAATAACTTTTGTGAGTCTCTGGTTCTCAGTCTTCTCACATATCTCCTCTCACGTTTGCATTCTGGCAAGTTGAATGATTGAGAAACTCTTGCAGCCTGACAGTTAAAAATGTAGCTGTGTGAGAAGGCAGCTGTTTTGTTTTAAAAATAAGGCATCTTAGCAAGCAGTAGTTGAGCAGAGGAATGATATCTACATAAAAATATGTTGTACAAACAACAATTAAGTTGCTCATCTTGCATTAAACAAACAAAATGAAAAGATCTCCCTTCTCAGACCTGGTGTTAAGCAAGAGAAGATGCATTTTACTCTTAGTACTCTCACTATATTAAAGGAGATCCGCCATAAATTTGTCCCTTATCTATTTTCCTGAGAGTTAATGTTTATTAGGAATATTCCACTATACCCAAATATAAAGGTTATTAGTAAAGGATAATGTGGATCCCATCGTTTATTAAGCATGATTTACTTATTTTTACTTAGTATTAATTAAGGATATACTCATATTTATTTTTAATTTCAAGGATATTTGTACAAGTTATTTTTTAATACTATATTATACTGATTATATTCGATTTATAAAACATAGCATGAAAGCTCTGCAACTGTGTGTATAAGGCTATTTTTACATACATGCAAACACACATCTTTTTGTGACCCAAAATAGCAATCAATATATGAACTCAAGTTGAAAATGCAGTTTATCAGCTTTTTTTAAAAAAAAAAACAAAAAAACACACAGTTATGTACAGCTCCTCAGATAGAAAAATAAGCAGCTGCTCAATAAGGGCAGCAGCTAAAGAAATTTCTAGCCCAGCTTGGTTCTGATGACTCACTGTGTAGCAAATGCTTATTGAACAGTCATTTACAGGCTCTTCCAAGAGAGAGCTCATTTCATTGAGGCAGACTAAGACTAAAGAGATCAGCTTTTTCCTCATAGTAATGACGTGAGGTGAATTTTACAAGGCCTCACTCAAGCAAAATCATCTTTGACTAAGGACAATATTATGGACTTCACGACTAGGTCTCTTTCTCCCAGTGTGCTAAGAGTTAAGTGAAAAACTAAATCCTTAAAAATTATATCACCTTACAGTAGCTCTTGATGTTATAATAACCATATTAATACAGAAATTCTTTTTCTGCCTTATATTTTTTATTCTAGTTATTAGACTAAAATGCTGTAACCTTAGCGTGAAAGGTTATCCTTTGGATTCCTTTTGTAGCAATTTTAATTTAGAAGTATCAAACCATGGGGGTGATGAGTCAACTTATCAGTTTCTCTTTTATAACTGATCTTTGTAGGAAGGTGCCCTTCACTAAATGAGCAAAGAGAAGTGGGAAATGGTGCATTCATCTGCTGAAGGCCAAGTTTAACTGTTGAAAGGATAAAACTGAGAGTAAACTTTTGCCAAAAGCCCTGTCAAAAATTTACACATAATAGAGAAGGGTTTTAATTTTTTCCAGAATTACTGTTTGCTTGTGGGAAAATGTGCTAGGTAATAACTGACAAAATGGGTGAATGAAGACATCTGGCTTAAAGTGTAAATTTCTCTGGGCTAATGAAGTATTTTGTTATAGTTTTCTCTCCTGAATTTCTCAATTATCTGTGCAGACAGGCTTCCATTAAGGCAGCAATCTGTTTGCCTCTGTTCCTAAGATTATTTTGCTTGCTCAAACTGATATTATCTATACAGGAAAGTAGTAACGAGGGTAAGACGTTAAATGGGAGGCAGCTTCTATTACTTAGTCTGTTTCTATAATAATTGTCAAGAATCAAATTGGCAAGGAACTAGTTTGAACATTAAACTCACATTTGGATTTTCATATAATTCAGGAAAAATGCAAACACATTTTGAACAATTTGTACATTTTTGAAATGAATGAAAATTCTTTATTTCTTCTTTTTTCAAAAGAGACATTTTAAGGATGATTTACATGCACTTTGAACAGAGTGAGACTAAATAGCAAATACCCTTTAATTTCCTTCCTTCCTTCCTTGCTCCCTCCCTTCCTCCCTCCCTCCCTCCCTCTTGCTTCTGCTGTATGTATTGACAGAACTTATATAGAGAAGTGCTATATAAACTCATTATTTTCTAACCTACTGCCATAAGGAAGATAAAACTCTGCTGATACATTTAATGGCTCAGGTCTTCATTTTTCTTCAGCTTTCTAAACTGTTGTGTTTTTTCCCCTCAAGTTTATCCTCAAGATTAGGCCATTTATATCCAAAGTACTTGTGTCTGTACTGGTACTCTTGTAAGGATTTCTCCACCAACATAGGTCAATGATGAATAAAAAAGATTAGAAGTGTAGGTTTATAGCATTGCTGAGAGTTTTATTGACCATATCAGCAATTATGTGCAGAGTAAAATATACTGTGTAGTGAAGCTCTGGTCATTGTGTGGGTCTCTTATAGAAATAAGTGCTCTATGTTATTAGATTAAAAGTTTGAAATCCCCTTCTTTGCATTAAAATTGATCATTATTTTTAAATTGATCGTTATCATTGACCATTATTAAAATTGATCGTTACTGTTTTTTAAAAAAATTACTCCAAATCCAGAACTCAGATATAATAGAAAATTATATGTGAGTTACATATCCTGACTGCTTTAGCTTTTTCCTTTTATCATTACAGTACCCAGCCCTTACTAAAAACTGGTGGATTCTCAGCCTTTCCATGTAGCTTACAACACAACAGTTTGTGTTTGGGGTTTTGCTCTAATATTATATTGTCACACGGAGGAATATTTTTAAAATAACTTTCTCTCAGACAGCTGATATCGTCAAACCTCGCCGGATGCCCCCGTGTGTCACGTACTCCAGGTGTCCCTGCTGGAGCAGGGGGTTGGACTAGATGATCTCTAGGGGTCCCTTCCTACCCCAACCACTCTGTGAGTCTGTGATATAATTCCATTTTCCCACTCTGTGAGAAAGGCCGGTATCCATGGGACAGATCAGTCAGTGTTTTCTGCTTGAAGGTCTGAGCAAGTTCTGTACACACCTCACTGCATAACCTGGCACGTTTCCACTACCTCCAAGACAGAGGTAAAGGGAAGATAAAGGTAAACCTGGCACAGTGCTGATTACCACTTTTCAAAAGGCAGATTAATGCTACCAGCAAGAGGATTAGCAGTAACAGGGAGGCAGCTGGAAGGAATCAAGGACCCAGTTTATCACACGCAGCAGCACATGTGTCTCATTACTTTTTCCCCAGGCCAAACTCAGCAGGGGATTCTGTGCCTAAAATCTAGCACATGGTTGGCTAATTGGCGAACATGGCGCATAGCAGCTAATGGATTTTGCATAGAAACTGTGGAAAACAGGAAAAATGTTTGTAGCAACTTGAGAAAAGTTTTCTCTTCCAAAAAAACTTAGACCCTCTCAAACTGGTCTGTCAGCCTTATTTTTAAATGCATTTCTCTTAAACAAATGCATTTTCATATAGGGTTGCCTGATTTTCAGTGACTTAATCCCTATGTCAGCTCCCAAAGGGACCAGTTTCATTTGTTATTTTAGATATTTCCTCCCCCTTGTTGGAAATTATTTACCACTTTTAGTATTTGCTGCCTATCTAGGCATCTAGGTCCTCTAGTCTCATACAAGAGCATTTCATCCCACTGAATTGCAGACCTTGAAGCAGGAAAACATGTTAAATCTCAGTGCTGAAGAGAAGCTCTGTAATGACCCTGTGCATTGCCCAAAACATGGATTACACGTTATTTGCAATTCGGAAATCTCAAACTTTTCTAAATAAGTCTTGGTTGTTTCACTTCTATTTTTTTTAGCTTGTCTACCTCTCTTTGGTATCCTCTTGGTTGATGCTGTCCAAATTTCCAGCCTCCCTATGGTAACTATCATGCTTATCAGCTAGAAGTGAAACAATCATTAATTATTTCACCATTTCTACAGAAAGCATTAAAAATAGTGATAGACATACCTGATCTCTCCAAATACAGCTCCTGCTCTTAGCGTGACCAGGACTTTTGTACCGTCAGGGCCTCCAAGAACTTGAACTTCGCCTTGTTTGATGATGTACATCTCTCTGCCAATCTCTCCCTGAGCACATATAAAGATCCCCCATTTTAGCCAGGCAGGTATTTTTTGTTTATTTGTTTTGTGTTTGTTAGTTTGGTTTTAGTAGAATAATCTGACAGACTCCTTTACGCAGTTTTACTAGTGTTATGCTGAAATAAATGTTAGTTTGCACTACCTTTCCCAGGACTGACCAAGAAGACTTGGTAATAATCGGGGTTGTAGCAGTTGTTTCTAGTAGTAACTGATGTAATTCATAAGTATATTTAATAATAGGTTAAAAAAAAAAAGCTTGTGCTAGCTGTCACACTGTAACTTCTAATCGACTCTTACCTAATTTTAAAGGAAAAATAGGAGTTGTGAACCATTCAGAAGTTTGCCTGTTTTCATGTAATCACTTGATGGTTTAAGAGATTATTAGTTTATTATATTTCATGTTAGAGAAGATCTGCCAGGATTCAAAGTTGACATGTCAGTCATAATTACAAATTTGTCTGCAAAAAGCAGAAAAAAATGGAGTAACCTTAGAACCTGATTGGACTTTGCTCAAGTCCAATAATTAATAGATTTCCTGTTCCTCTGTAACAGGCAAGTAAGTACTATTCCACTTGTGCAGCTGGAGTAACTGGGGTAAATCAGGAACTCAGAAGTGAACAGACAGCAGCACCAAAACCAGGGATAGGATTACTGCCGTGGTTGGCCACATAGTAGCTCTACTCAAATGAGTGGCCTTTTATGGAATGAGTGGAATTAATGAAGCTGGAATAAAATTATTTTCTTCCATTTCTTGGAATCCATCATTGATGACAAGTATTTGCCTCCGACTGCGGGACCAAGCCCTTAAATCTGCTGCAGTGATTTTTGCCTCTGCTGGGGCACAGTCGCACGCAGGAGCAGAGTGTGGCTGACCACACACTCAGCGTGCACGTGGGAGGCGGCGCACAAATCCAGGTGCAGGAACCGCAAGTCAGAGCTCCTGTACAGAGCTGTGCTGGATGCCGTGTGCTTTCCTGCGGATGTTTCTATTTAGAGCTTCTGGATATGCAATGAAACACTGGGTATTCATAAGGGTCATAGCTTGAACTCCACAGGCTAAGTTTGCATTCATATATGTATAAAAATAAAATAACTGTCCCCATTTTAAATAGTCAGGGTAATGATGTCACTAGATAATTACATAAAATACTTTCCCAGGCTACCATACTTTTATTTGAAAATGCAAGTAATAAAATCCATATTTTCTTGCTCTAGCTTGTAGCTTGAGAGTTTATTATTACACGTGTTGCAATAATTATTTTTGATGCTATCAAATTCACTCAGGATTAATCTTATTGAAAGTATCCTGGTGACCTATATCTGAACTCTTGTTCTAAAATACATGTTATCTAGAGTTTGAAAGAGATAGTAATACTGACCTTTTTGCATACAAAATCGCCAGGTAAATACACAATGGATTTCAAGCGTAGCAGCATGTCATATATCATCTGAGTGTCGCACCCCTTTAAAATAATTAGAGTTGTGATGTATTAATTCAGTAACCGAAGTTATTATCAGTGCTTACACTGGACAGCAAAATGCAATAGTACATGAATGTGCTGATCCAGGGATTTATAAGCAGAATGCCAACTAAAAACACCATAAAGTTCACTTTTTAAAGCAGAGAAAACAGTTAAAGATATTGTCTTTCCAGATACTTATAAAATGTTCTTCTTTCTTGGTTATACATTTTCTACAAATTGAGCTTGCGTACATCTAAACCTGATGGCTGTGGAAGTTCAGTCAGTGCTATGTTCAGAGCTTTTAGGTCTTTTATGTGAAACAGTATTTATTGATCCATGGGCAAGAAAAGAGATCACAGCCAATGTTGGTACGAATCTATGAATTTCATCACTTCAGCAAATGTTGCAAAAAGAGTGTAGCTGTGTATGTTTATACAAAGATACCGTTGGATTTCTTGCAATAACCCTAACAAAAAAATTAGTGTTAAGATAATATTATGTCAAGACTATTTCTAAAAATACAGCCTCTCCTCTCCTCTCCTCTCCTCTCCTCT
>VZSV01000007.1:11866948-11900403 GCA_013398735.1 Nothocercus julius | reverse complement strand
TATATTTTTTTCTGTAGCAAAAATACTTTATGTCTCATGTATCAACATTTAGTTTATGTCTCTGAAAAACTATCATGTCACCAAAGAGAAAGTTCCTTTGCACAAAAAGTAACATAACAGTAACATTCACTAAATCAAAGTTATATTCTCAGAACAGATAGTATTAGTGATCTCTCAGTCTGTGCTAGGTGGTAGGCAGTGATGTAGAGTGTACTAAAAATTATTTTCTTCTATACTTAACTCTTGAAATGAGGTATACCCTGAAATCAGTTAGGTGAGCTCTACTTTAATATGTTAACATAATAGGGCAATACATCTCATTCATTCTTTTTTATTTCTACTTTGAAATAAAAATTTCAAAGATAGGCATTTGGCTTAATCCAAACAATTTTCCACTGACCTAGATATCTCTTAGACTTATTTTGTCCTGAATATTAATAAACATATTCTTAAGGGCACAAAATAAACAAAGCGAGGTTTCTGTCTCATGAATGCCACGCATTGCTGCATTCTCCTGTAAAATACTTGCTTTGAATAAGTCAACTTTATTGACGATGGCAAAGTTCACATCAATTGCAATAGCGAGCTGCATTTTGGTTGGCATCTGCTCCAACAATTCAGATTCATCTACAAAATAGATAACACAAAAGATTCAAGCCTGGTTAGTTAGAAAATATAAAGGGAGAATGAAAGAATGTTCATAAAAAATGAGCATTATACAGAAAAATTACTTGCTAGAGCAATTCTAGCATTTATGAGTTCTAATGAGGAAAATGCTAATGTACTTTCACCATAAGAGATTGTCATTGCAGTTACATACTGTCTGAAGTTATAACCAGAACATTATATAAATTAATAGAATTTGTGAAGTAATAAGCATTATACCGCTCTGGAGCTTTTTGCTTATCTGTAGTAAATTGCATACCTTCCTCTCATCCTCTACCATGAAATTCAGCAGAGAAAAAATAAGAATTTTTCTTTGTATCTATACAGAGCCTTCTTCATTTTGAGTCCCTGTGGGACGAGTGTTTGAAAGCCTTACCTAGCATTCCTTGCGAGTCCCATGTGTATTCATACCAAGTTCGAACACGATTTTGAACCCCTTTTGGAATTGAATAAGTGTTCATATAGGAGACTGTGTTGTCCATACAGGAGCGGTAGTAGTTCTGTCCTGCTGTAGCTGCTCCAATTACATCCCGCATCTGTAAACATCATCTGTTGTCACTCTGTGTTTCACAGCAACAGTCTAGATTTGAATAACTTTTCAACAACTTATACAAAAGAATAAAACACTTGCAAAATAGCTGATTCGTTATATATTCAGCTGTATGTTTGAGCAGTTGCTTTTCTGTGCTTTTTCAGAATCATTTATGACAATCTACTTATGTGATAAGCAGTCTAGATATGTGATTTTTTTAAAGGAATCACTTGTGGTTTTCAGCTTATTCTTCCATCTCATATTTCTGCACTTGGAAGAAAGATATAGATGAAGATTTCTTAAAAATTCATAATAAAGCGCTCTGCATTTGGTATCTAACGCAAATCAAAAATGAAATGAACTGGATTAAATTTCTGCATTAACATCAGCTGGCACAGCTGAAACTAAGATCCTGCCAATGTTTAAATTGTTGAGCTAGTCTAGATCAGTCATAAAAATATGTCTTGGGCTGAAAGTTGATGTTAGAGATTTTAGTGCAGGAATATTATTTAATGTTTCAACATAGTTGAATTAATGTCAGTTAAATTTTAAAAAGTAAGATGAGTTGATGTTCATAGATATTCCTGCTTCATAAGCGTAACTGTATAGAAATGGTTTTAGTACGATGATGGCTTAATATTGCCATGGCCAAGGATTGGTACGTGAGTAGGCTAGATTCTCCTTGTTACTGAGATGCAATTGATTGCATAATGAATAACAGTTTTAACATAAGTGTGCTAAAGCAGGACTAATAATTTTACTCATTTTAGGACTTAGGACATTACAGAAATGCAGCTGATTGCCCAAGGAATAGCATTTTTAGGTAAGTGTGCTAGAGCAGTACTAATAATTTCAGTAATTTTAAGAGCCCTTTATAAATAGGAATGGAAAACAAGCTGCAATGAAGCTGTGTATTAGTATATTTCTAGAAGAAAATAGATGTGTAAATATGTAAACCCCCAAGTTTAACCCAGTATACTCAAGTTCAATAATTTGTCAGAAGAAATATTTTCTATGAAGAAGTACTTTGCTGTATTTTGGGTGATTCTTCATCGCGGATTACTTTTAAATTCTTTGGGAAAGTTCTGTTTCAGGATAGCAGAAGACCTCCTCTTGCACTTTTAAAATAGCAAGAGGCATGTGCATTTTTTAGCTGTTTGGCTGAAATTTTAAAATCCTATACTCAAAATAAAAATGAAATGTTATCAGTTTTTGTGTTCATCTTTTCTTATTAGTTTTCCCAGTAACATATATATACAAATCCCAAGGTCTGGAAGGATTTTGATAGGAATTTAATGCGAGACGCAATCTCATGGAGGAACTGTAACATTTGTTTTCCTGTTGGCAAAGTATTTTAAAAGCAGCGGATCTAGACCCTAAATTTAATAGTTACAAGCTGGAAATAGTTTATGCTGAGTTGTGTTCATTTCGAAATATAACCGATTTGCTTTGCTATGGGTTTTTTTTTTCCTCTTGCCAAATGAGAACGAAGAGGAATGGAAAGCAGTTAATTTTCACGTTAACAAATATTGTGTAACCTATGGAAGAGAGCAGAATTCTAGCTTGGCAAGGATCGTCACATTTCCATTAACAATACTTTCTTGCCAGTACTATCACGCATGATTTATTCAATAATTTGTAAATACTAATGTAACTATATCTGCAGTTATAACTTTCAGACGAGATATAGCAGTGTGAATATTAAGAAGCTGTTTCCTTGGAAAAACAGAATTATATATAGTTTAAAGAATCATCTGTGTCCTGCAATCTTGGCTTTATAATCCGCTTGTGTGCAGTTTTGGACATGGCCTACAAAACTGGGAACTGATTAAACACATTTATTTATCAGAAGAATAAATAGGGATAATAATTAAAAACAGCGACATTCATATAGAAGCTAGTCTTTTTTTTTTTCCCCCAGAAGACCTAAACCACACTACATTTAATACATCACCACGGAGTTACAGTAATTTGAACATATCTAGCAATTGATTTCTTGACATACCTGGCCAATTAAGCTGGAGAAGACAAAGACACCCAAGAAAAAATTCAGCAGTTGAAAAACAATCTCAAACAGGGTTTGCGGTTCTGGAAGGCCTCCGATGGTGATGAGGGTGCGAACCGCCCAGTAGTAGCACCTAAGGTACCTGTGGGCACAGGTGGCATTTGTATTATGGTCTGTAAGGACCTATGTGGTTGAAGCTAAGCAGATACATTCAGTGAGGCCTTTTTGGTCCAAAAGCTCTCTTTTTTTTTTTTTTCTTTTTTTTTTTAGAAATTGTTATGATTTTGCAAACTATCCAATCATATTGAGGTGAATGTTCTCAGTGATGGCAAACTAAGAAAATATACAGAAAAATGCAGCCGTTGTTGCTTAGTGATGTCTAGTAATGCTACATAGCAGTATGGAAGAATACTTTTGGAAGAAAGTTTTTATTTCAAATAGAGGAAAATGAACTCCCAGTAACAATAGCCTCATATGGGGAATTTTCTATTTTAAAAAATTTCAAAATGGTTTCAAAATTTCCATTTAAAAGATCAGGATTTACTAGGCAATTGATTTTTACTTTTCACTAGGAAGTCACTTTTCTCCTGCCTTCAATCTCGTGGAATGCAGTAATAATGATTACCTTTACTACAGTTATCTGCTTTTAGATTTTAACAGATAGAACTGGCAGTTTTATTCGGAGTCCTTCAGAAGTCAAAAATGTCACCGCCTGTGCATCATCAAATCATTTTTTTTCCCTGTTGTGGTTGCAATTCACTCAAATTTTCACTTGAATTTGAAAACAAATCTTCACCTAAACATGTTTTCAGCAAAGGCTGCATAGGTGGTGGCTTTCTCTCAGAGTTCTGTAACAGAAATAATGAGCAAGAAAAAGCCTCAGACCCATTTAAGAACTGCAGATTTACGCCTAGAATTCTGTCCCTACTGTGTCTGAGGGGAATCATCATATAAAGCATATGAAGAGCATGCTTGTTCACCAACACAGTGCATGCTGTGGCACTTGAAACATGTAGACTTTATGAAGTATAAAGAAATTAGCATTAGTTCTGAGCTAGTAACTATAGGAAAATAAAGTAATTAACAAACTCCCTACCTCCCAGTGCTCCAGGATGGCAGCCTTGCTAGGTTCACCAGGATAGACAGTGCAATCATGGCTCTGAGGACATCTACAAGGAGAGAAGCTCAAAGAGCTTCAGGGTGACATTGTTTTCTGCACCCCTGTCATGTAAAATGGGAGGGTTTTTCCAGAGGTGCCCGCTCTTTCTAAAGCCACAGTTACTGCAGAGCCTGTGCCTGTGATTTTCCTTCAAAGGAAACCATCTACTGGCATCCACAGGATGTTCACTATCTCTTAGGCACAGGTTTTATATTTTCTCCGTTTACTCATTTTATCATTTTTATTTTAATCCAAAATAAGAGTTACACGGTTGAAATATGACAGCTTTTTTTTTTTTTTCCCTAAGAATTGAAGAAATGAGATTGTAAATTTTGTTTACAGAAAGCCAGAAAAAAAGCAGATTCCAATTTCAGTGGTATTAGCAACTCTGATTCCTATAGGTAAAGTGTCTGGAAACCATCATTGCTTGCTGTACAGCTTACTAGACTGCTATAAAATTACTGTTGAAGCAAACAACATGAGACAAGAATGGGATTTTACCTCTGTACAACATAGGCAGTGTGTTTATCCTTCAGGCAATCAAACTACCAGATTTTTCCCTGAAGTAATTCTGAGCTAGGGAAAATAAATCTGCAAATAAGATCCTTGTAATGTTATGCCAATGAAAATATCTTTCTCATAAAAGTCCATTTCAGAATAAGCTAAATTTCTTATATGGTTTTGGTTAATACAGTTAAATCAAATTTTTATGTGCACGGCTATCAGATTTTAAGGTGATATGCACACATCAGTTTCAGCCCAGCGAAGCATTAATTCAGGGCTGTCCTCTCTGATTGCAGCTGCGAAGGTTATGAAGCAAAGAGGTGCCTTTTTTAAATGTGTATTCTCACTCCTCCTGTCTTGATACCATTTTTTCCTGAGTGACTTATTCATCAGTTGATTGCAAGTGTGATGGTCTCAATGGCGTAAACTATATATAGTTCATCTTTATGTAAAAAAAAAAATCTACAAGTATCAGGTATCAGGCTACGAGTGTCAGGTTTGAAGCTATTAGATCTAACATACCTGTAAGTTGGGCTGTGCCCTTGCAGTTCTTACGCAGGCACAGAATATCCTCTGTACAGCAAGCACGGTGATCATGGCACATCGGTCACATTTTAAGCTTGATGCATGGCTGACATGCACCTATGGGCACCTTTAAGGTACACTAGTCTTACTGAGTAGTGGGCAACGTGTGCCAGAGATACAGTTTCTCTAGGCATGTCCAGCAACCATCTTCTGGGATTTCCAGATGTCTGCTAGGTCTGTGCCCAGAGCAAGAAGGCAACATATTACAGAGAAACTATAGAGAAATTACTAGGGTGCAAAGAGATGTTTTGATTAATAGATATTCTGGAGAATAATTCCATGAGAGAGAAGTCCATGGGAGAGTTCAGAGCAATGAATGCTTTGAATCACTTTCTGCTTTGAATCCTGCTTTGAATCACTTTCTGGAGGATCTGTCCCTTATCCTAAGGAGTTAGGGAAACCAGTCTCTTCCTTACAACTCCACATGTTTTGTTTCGGTCTAATGTAGACTTAATTTTTCACCTAGCTATAATTAGGAGAGCTTTTTAATATCCTGCTGCTCAGGGCACATCAGATCTGCACCTAAGGCATTTTGCCCTTAATGCTGTTCTTTATTAGGAGAGTCTGAGGTCCGCCTTCCTGGCTGTACCTCATCAGTGATAGAGCAAAATAACCTCATCAGTGCAGTTTGGAGGCTGGGAACATACTCTGTGGCCTGTTGGGTTACGCGGCAGGGTGGTAAATTTGACTCTCCTCTGTTCCTCAGCTTGGTGGCTTTGATTGATGGCTGCCTTACAAAAGACTTTAAAGCCTTTTGGACTAACACTAACACTCTAGAGTCTGAACACAAGCCAGAAAAGAGTACAGCTAGCAGTAATTTGCCAAAGGAGCTACTTCAGTGATTTTGCATGTGATTTGAATGCTCTGCTAAGTCAGTTAGTTATAAATTGAAATTTCACCAGTTAGTATGGCTGCTCAGGAACATACATATGATCAAACTGATTAAGGAAATTGCTGTTTGCATATTCTTCCTTTTATCCTGGAAAAGAAAAACAATGACCATAGAAGTGTTGGATTTTTTTTTTGGATTTGCACTTGATCATCACCGGCAAGATTTTATGGACAGAGTAGGGATTGTACATAAAATATGAATGCCACTAAATTATTGCCAGTTCATTTGCTTTGGATCAATGTAATCTGACACCACTGAAATTCTGTTTTATTTAGCAAAATGCTGTCATTGTTAAATTATCTATTAAAATGTGTTTCTCTTATTGGTGTTCCCATTCTATGTGAGACCAAGAGCACATTTTGCTTTAAATACTGGCAACTGTGTTTGCTGTGTGAAAGGAAATTATGTCTGTACCATAGTACATACTTCAGTTCTGGTCACCTTTTCCAACAGATTGTTCTCTGACGGTTTTTTTTGGTTCCTGCTTTGCACAGAGACAGATACCTGGAAGTATCTTGTCTGATGATTTCAAATTCACAGCCTCAGTAATAACTGATGTTCACACAATGTCTGTCTTTCAAAGATCCCTAAATATCAACAATCAGATAACATATAATGCTTGATTCTGTAACCCCATGCCAATGGCACTTGTTGTTACAAGGTACCAAGCTATATTTTATGAGATGCACAGGATAATGTATAGGATCCCGTGAACATTAGAGCATATATTATAGTATGAAATAGGTATAGGCAAAACAATAGCTGCATGCATTTATCAACTAATGTCAGGCTGAGACAGATTAATGAGTTAGAGAGGCCTGCATGGATATATTATGATAGGTGTTTTATTTCAACATCTCCGTTTTAAGCAGAGCTTGAGTTACCAGTTTCTTTATCAGTTTATTATTATTTATAATAATGCTGCCCTAAATCACATATGATTTCAGTGTTATATCATTTGAAAAATTCTTCTTTCTCCTCAGGAAAAGGGTACCACAAAATATTTATTAAGCAACCTGACCACTGCCTTTGGACAGAACCACAGTGGCTCTGATCAAGCTAGCAAATCATTTCTACCAATTGTTTTCCTGAGAGAAATGTAAAACATCCCCGCCCATGAGAAATAGGAAGACTTTATTTGTATGTTCCTTGTCCTTCTCTGAACAGAAAAATCTTAAAGACTGAGGAGGCACCCTACTTTCAGAGTTCTTTTGTGTTTCTCTGTTTTACTTACTTATTTTTTAATTATGAAGCTAGTGCTCATAAAAATTAAATTAATAGAATGACTCTGATGTACAACTGATGTATAGCTTTACATATGTAAACATTCCCTCTGAGCTCCATGGGCCTGCTTACGTGGGTATCTGATCACAATACACAAGCTGTGTATTTTGGTGGGGAGTGGAAAATTCAACCATGTCATTTTTTGGGACAGAACCTAATTATTCAAAAATCAATGCCACTTTACACAAAGCATGTTTTACTCTCAAAGGCTATTTTCTTTCCCTTCAAAATAGTGACTTCCCAGTTAACTTATGGACCCTGACAGAATTAAAAGCAAAAAGAACATGCCTCTAAGCTGTTAAAGAAAAGTGTGAAAAATTGTTTAAAGGGTGGTTTATATCACCAGTATTATATTATATGTCCCTTTCCAAGGAATGTAATTAATGAAAAATTTGAGCTTATAGTCTTTGAAAGAAATGCAAATATTTGCATACATCTTAACCTGCTAGATATATTGTCATATTACTACACACAAAACACATTATGACTTTGATATTTTCTTTTTCTCCCTTTCCATCATCGTAATGAAAGTTTCTTGCTTGGCTCCAAGCCCATTGCTGTCATGAGGGATTTGTGGAAAAGTGCCAATAGCCCCTCCTTTTCACCGGAGAACTTCATCACAAATTTAAGCATGTCCTGCTCCAGAGATCAGAGTCAGTGGGTGGAATTTTTTCGGACCAATCACTGTGGCGTTTAGAGGGAATAAAATGCTGCATTTTAATGACATAGCACTGTGTGGCAGAAAAAAATCTCCACCTCTGATCCCTTCAGGGGATTGTTCCGCTATCCTTCTAACACTTCCCATGTGCATATGTAATCACAAAGTTTAATTTATGACCCCTGATACTTTCTAAACGTTTAATGAAGTTAGTGCTTAGCGCTGACTCACAAACCTATAAAAGCTGAGAGTGGTAAACTGATTATTCACTGCACCTGCCCCCCAAGTGTTTGCTAGTAATGGAAGCCGCTAATCGGCAGTTTTGGTGCAGGAGGTTCACTACACAAATGCTTATAAAGGCATATGCTGAAAGCAAAGTCATGGGAAAGAGGGAGGCAGGAAGGAGCAAATCTTTCAGAAGAAAAGGACTTACATGTTTCCTTCTCCATCGTACACCCATCTAGTGCTGCCAAGTCCTTCGTAGTCTGAGGCCCAGTAATACAGGCATGCGTTAATATGCAAGATAAACAACAAGTATCCGGTTGTTCGAATGACCCTGTGGAAGTCAGCAGATTCCAAATTGCAGATGAATGAATAGTTTGCATTTTTGCCTCCTTTTAATATGGAACCCTTTGCTTTTTTCTATCAACAGTGGTTATATTAAGCATCCACTAGCTAGTTGTTCACTGTCTTGACTCTGTGAAAAAATAGCTGGCAGTTACCTGTCTCTCATGTCCTTCCATGGACAAACAAATAACTTTCCTAGAATGCTTGATGCAGCGTTATGCTCCCCTGATGATTCCATAACCTACTCATTTAACAGCCTATGAATATTTACAAAAAGATGAAACTGTATTCATGAGACAGGAGGGTACAAATTAATAAGTTCACCAAACTCTTTACAAGATAGACTCTAATCTTGTTTTGAACTAAAGCCAAGAAGTGTCTGAGGTCAGAAATGAAGTGTATCATAAGAGCTGCATTAGAAAACTTTCTGTAGATCTGCTAAATAAAAGCAGTAAACAGCCAATATGAGATAATGACACAGTAATATGGATTGTGCTGGGTCCTGTGCATGTGCTTGAATCCATGTGGGTGGATTTCTGATGAAAGATGTTTCTAAGCAAACCAGTCCTTTTAGGACATGGACCATCAAATATTTGGAAGACTTATGGTGGAAAAAGTGGAACAAAAGAGGAATTTGGGGCAGATTTCTACCTGTTCCCAGAAAACTAGGCTGAAGTGGGAATTTCTTAGAGAAGAGAAGAGAGAAAGAGAAGAATCAGAAGCAGGTTATAGGGAAAGACCACTCCAGGATCAGGAGAAGGAGCAGTGCTCTAGGACACCCCAGGGTAAAAGACACGACAGGGGAAGAGTGATGCATGGTTACAGACAAGGAATGGTGGGAAGAGTCCTTCATTAAAATTTTCCTTCCTTCTCCTTGTTAGAGCATCATAACTTCAGAATGTAATTCTGGTTTTACAGTTCTTAAAGGCCTTGCCCTTTCAGCCTCACGTTGTGACCAGCAATAGGGCTCCAAGGGCACCTTCAATCTTCGTCTCTTCACACACAACTCACACAATTATTTTCCACAGATCCCTGAAAGAAAAAGCTCCCTCTTGGTCTCTCCAGCCCTGTTGTGGTCCACCAGCTGCTTGTAAGCTGAAAGATATGTTAGCAGGTACTTCTTACAGTCCCGGTGATATTTGTCCAAGTAAGACCAAAGAACAGCTTTATTCCATGTGGTTGTTTTTCAGATGGGTTTATCAATAGAAGTTTCATATCAGAAAGTTCCATTCCTAAACACCGGTGTAGAGTCTTTACATATTTTCATTACTGTTTTTTAAAGTAGATGACAATATGACAACTACTAGGTAGCAAAGTAACATCCCAGAGAAAATATGCTCTCTACATCTAAAATACTGAAAGAAATAACACTTTGTATCTTATGAATCAGTCTATGATAACTGCACAAAGCATGAGAAAAATTGTATGTTTACTAGTATTTGTATGTTTAAGAACATACATTGGCCTACAAAAGAATAAATTGGCCTACATGAAGGAGCAACAGCCATCCCCAATCACATGGCAAATCACTGCTTTAAGAAGGGCATCTCCAGGCTGTTCTGAGCATCTTGGGAACTTCTGAATTTCTGCCTTTCAGTTCACAATGAGACATAAATTTTATGCAATAAACAGTTAGAATTCAAGACAGGTACATTTCACCATCTCTAGCCTATTCATGAGAGACCTCACCATCTGCCCTTCACTCTCTCAAATGCAACTCTATTGCCAGCATGCAGTTACGTGGGCAAGAGATCAATAGTTCTTCTTCTAGGATCCCCCTTCAGCAGCCAGAGCAGCCAAAGGTAAGTGGCATCTCACAGAATAACAAGGGGAATGTCAACACCATTCTGGCATAAAAGCGAATCTCCAGCTTTTATATTCAAGAAATACACTGCAGCTTTTATAGATTATCAGCATGAACTCGTCTGGAACACCTCACGTTAATATTGGCAATTACCATTACCATAATGGTCAATGAAGACTTTGAATCTTTTATTTACAAATAATTTTACACAGTCTTTTTTATTTATAAATTCAGAAGTCTTCTAGAAAGGGAAAGAAAATAAGACTATAAAACTTCAATTGCTTCAGTGCAATGAGGGACTGCAAAGCTGCCAATACTTTACCATGAGTGGAAAGCCTTCTGCCATTTAATAACACTTAATAACACTTCCCGCATTACTGCCCTAAGAATCAACTTGCCCATATAAACTGGTTAACAATTACTGGCATTTATCCGAGATAGTAATTTTCTATATGGTTTCTAAAACTTTGTGCCAGAATTTAGGGTGAATTTTGAGCTGACATCCATCAAAATACTCTGCCATTTTGAACTTTTGCAGCCACAGGTGATCATCGCAGGCCTGCAGTAAAATCCTTGCCTTCATTGACAGTTCCTTCAAAAGCTGGGAAAGAGTGCTGTGCTGTCTGGTGCTAACCTGACACAATATCCTCCAGGACAGCTCGTCTGTGTTGTGCTTCTCCCTATCCTTATGCCACAGACACAGGTGTGTTTACTGCTACTCCCAGAAGCGCTGCCAAAACAAACCCTTGCTGTCGCAGGTTGCTTACAAAGCTCTTTGACAGTGAGATGTCAAATACTGTTATCTGTGGTCACCAGCCATACCGAGAACAGTTCTTTTCATCTACAGTTGAAAATGATGTCAGCCAGCCAAAATAAGGATCATATGATGAAAAAGAATCATCAGATTTTATGAGCTAGCAATTATTTTTGGCTTGCTTCTGCTGTGCATCCAATGAAGTCTCACTGTGCATAGATCCCAGTTAGCATTTATACCGTATATGACTGCTTAATGCAGAGGAAGTTCAAACTATCCAGAAGCAATCCTTTTTCTAGGTTTACTGTATTCTACTGTATTACTGTAGGAAACTGCACAGGTTCACAGTGTTTGTGATCCTGGCTAGATCATAGTACCTGGCATGCCACATTTAATCATGTTTCTGGTGTAGGAACTAGACCTAGTCTCATAGAGGCCTCCTCTGAGTGACTTGACTAGCCATAGGCATATAATCTCCTCCAGGTAGGAGGAATTGTCTTTGAACTCAGACACCTAAATGATTTTTGTTCCATTTTCTGAAACAAAAAGATGAGACAGAAGAGTAATACAACCACAAATAAGCAATGGATAACATAAATATGAGTAAATAAGTCATAAGCTAGTTTTCAGAGTGTTGATGCAGAATAAAAGATTTGTGAGTGATCCGTGGAGATTCGTGGGATTCAAAATCTATGTCCAATCCAGGGTAAGTGGATAATCATAGGTGTTTGAAAGCAAACACTTTGGTCTGCAGGTGGCTCTTTATAAAGGGAATCTCAGCATGTTGTGAGTAGATCTGTGTGGGCTCAGGCTTCTTGTCACGCTACACAGGAGAATGCTTAATCTGAGAATTTATTTCATGCCTTCTGGGTCTTGTGCTCGATCCAGAATTCCCCTAGGAACATCAGGCAGGACTTCAAACATCTTCATGTCAACTAGCAAAAAAACAGGCTGTTTGTTGGGAACTTAAGTACCACAAGATTAAGCAACAGAAGGGAGAATTTTTTTTATGGTTGCCACCATGGACTTAAATGGGCAAACAGTTGCTGGAGTACGTTTAAAGATCTAGGTTTTATTTACTATATGCACAAGTCTCTTACCTTTTCTGTATCCATTTTGCTGTCTACAATAGTAGAACTAGATTTATTACAATTTGGACCCCTATGCCACGTGGTGTTATCTAATCCCTAACAACATTGCTAAGTAAAATTAAAAAATAAAAGTAATAAAGAGTAATTAGGAAGAAATTACAAAGTATAAGCAAAACAAAGAAGAAAACTCATTCTTTTTAATTAGATTAGAAATTGGAGAAAACAGTGAGCCAGTGATTCAGAAACTGAAAAGCAATTTCCCCATGTTGTGGAAATTACAGAGAAACCTACTGTCACAACAAGGAGACCGAAAAATCTTAAATAAGTGAAAGGGGATGGCAACATAAAAATAATGTTTATGGAGTTCAGCAAAACAGAAATAATTTAGATGAACTTTCAGACTTCTAAGTTTTGTTTAATTTAGCAGGTATCAGAAAATACAAACTAGATGTTGTTTCCCTTTTCAAATTTAACTACAGTTACTAAATCTCATAAAATACCTCATTTGCAGTGTAAGAATCCCAAGTTTACCATTTAAATGCAATAATACCTGGAACAGAATGAGATGTTAAAAAAACAGATCCCTATTGCTGCTGTAGCAGCACACAGGAGCAGAACCTGCCTTTGAACTGGAACAGGGGAAAAGCCTGTTTGGTATAGGATGAAGTAGAGCTGACGACTCTGTTAGACAGTAGACAACAGTAATGGAGACAGAGCGGATGGGTTCCTTGGGTCCCAGCAGCAGGACTGTCTGCTGAGGCAGCTAGGAAGCTTGCCGGGCTCACGGCCATGGACTGCCCGAGTTGCCCCAGTGGTTGTTTTGGTCCATGCAAAAGGTAAAAATGCTCTAGTATAGCGGACAGACACAGTTCTCGTTCCAGCTTTAGTCAAGGCCATAGAGGATCACATTTCTGTATATGCCAGGCTTAGGATGAGAGCATGTTTGATGTAGGACTGAACTCATGGCTTCTGTGAAGTGCAAGCAAATGGCTGCTGAGGATTTGGCACTGCTGTGAACAACCTGAAGAAACTCTCAGTTTACCCTTCTTCATTACAGAAACTTCTGTCTGACACTTTTGATTAGCTAAATTTTGGCAGGATTCTCAGTTTGGTAGAACCTCTATCTGAAAGTAACCTTTATACTCATACAGGCCATCTGAACTTAACAGGATTTCATATGTGCGTGAAACATAACATTTATTATTTGCAAAATTACAATAAAAACAGGCTTTTTAAAAACCCTAAAATGAACAGCTAAGGGTTTATCATATGCAGTCCACCCTTTGACTGACAGCTCATGGGATCAAATGAAAGGCATCCTGTGCCAAGCCTTGCATGCCGCAGGGTCTCCTGAGCACATACCTGTAGATGTACGCTTTATCCAGGATGGCTTCCAGCCGATCATTAAATTCGAAGAATGTGTTATGCTGAATGGAAAACAAATGAAAGTAATCTAACTATGATCTTTTACCATAGAGATTTTACTAATAGTCGTGACACTAGCTCACATATACATTTTGAAAGCAAAGGATTTGTCAGTAGTCTTTTTTGGAACAATTTCTTTGAGCTCTTTCTTTGAGTCGGTAGTCACTTCCTTTGAACATTTAGCTTAAAGGTGAACTGCGAAGCAAAATGAGCATTGAATTAAATATCGTTTCTCGTTTTGGTTACAGAGATAACCTTGCTGTTTTGGTCAGGCTGCTGCTGCTGAATGACTTCACTTCCTCAAATGTACATATTTGCATGGGCAATTTTATCAGAGAGAATTACACATATAAAAATCCCTTTTCCCCTCTTTATCCAGTTCCAGTAATTCTTTGGTTAGTGGTGGTATTTATCAACAACCACTTATTAGACTATGTCATTTGCTGCTGTACTGCATTTCTCCGATTATTTATAGTTTTACTTGAAGTGTTACCCCTTAATATTCCCATGTGCCTTTTCTTTGTTTCTGTGCAGCCCATGTCTGCTTGCTGAGCACTAGGTCCTGCTTCACTTCTTGTTTTGTCATACTGACTCGGTTCTGATTTGTGGAGGTTTGAATTTTTGTTGAAAGCTGAATTGAAAACTATCCTCGTTTTATTCTCAGAATTCTTGCTTCTCTCTCTGCCTTAATGGAACAGCTGTTTCTATGCACTAACAGCCATTTTTGTATGTGACACACCAACATATAGTTCCATGTCAAGCATAATTTCATAAAAGACTTGTAAGTAAAACAGACTTTCTCACTGTTAATCGTGCCTATCAATATGTGCTTTGGATGCGTACATGCTTAACAGAGAATCATGCAGAGAGAGTTTTTCTAAAGAAGGAGTTAAAATACATGGATGCATGATAACATGTAGTCTTTAACCTGGGCAAAGTAATGGCGTGGAGCCTAGCACATCCCAAAGAATTGAACTAGGGAATGTGCTTGTGTGCGGGGAATGTATTTAGCCACAGAGCAGCCTGCAGGGTAGCGGGGGTGAGAAGGAGGAAAAGCGCTGCTGCCAACCCCCTTCACAGCCCCTCCATGGCACACTCATGTATCTTTAGATTCAATAATGAAAGAGGATTTGTGCTTATTAAATATGCTATATTAAATATGCTCTTCTTTGCTTTTCAGCAGCTGACATTAAGGTGCTTAATGTCACCAGAAGGCGACACGTTGACAGAGAGCGAAGGGGTAAAAGAAGAGGAAAATACACTGCAGTTACTTAGAGATCTTGACTAGTTTTAAACTAATGTTTTTGGTCTTTGAAAATTATGTAAGAAATTTAATAAATTTAATTTTAATCATGGAAGCAAACAAGTCTTAATCATAAAACACATTTTTAAACACATAAAAGAATAAAATCAAGACAAAAATAGAATAAGGACTTAAACTAGCTGGACTATATCCTGTATTTGTTTATGGCTTGTTTACTGAGGTCGTAGCTCAGACCCTCAAAATTTTTAAACATGATTTTCAACTTTAAAGTTCCTTAATCTTAAATATTATGAACAACTTTCCAATGGGTTTTAAAGGCACTTATGTGTTAGCCATCCATCGCAAACACAGATCTTACCTTTAGCATCCTGTTTGCTCTAAATGCTGGGTTAAATCCGAAGAAGAAGTATAAAACTTCAAATGGCAACACTGATAACACATCAAGCTGTTGAAGAGCATAGGTCAGTTTAAACTTCACAGTGATCATGATGCCTTTACTTGCTATCAGAAACCTACTTTGAATCATGATTGAGCATCAACATTGAGCCATCAGCATGCTATGCCCATAATTTCCAAAGCACTGGCAGTCAAGTTTATCTCTTTGAAAGCAATAACAGCTTTTTAGTCCCCTATGTCTGAGATTTTTATCTATTTCATGGGGGTTATTAGCAGTATCTCAGCAATTTGACTATTAATGCGTTTGGTTGTTCCCTTTACGGCTCTGACAAGACGAGGTGCTCCAGTGTGCACGTGGCTGGGCAGTGGAGGTAGGGAAAGCAGGTGCTTCTTAGTAGTCATATGGCTTTTAAAGTCAGGCTACCTAAAGCAATCTAGCAAAACGTGACAAATTAGACTCCTTGCTTCCAACTTGCAACAGCCATGTATTGTGTACAACAGAGTCACTGTAGTGTTGTAGGACACTTTTTTTTGTTTTGAAGTATTGGCTTTTGTTACTTTTGGATGTTTCTGTTTCCCAGCAGTCACTTTAGTCTTTGAGCATCTTCCAGCAATCTAGCAAACGTGTGATTACGGGTTTTAATCTGCCTACACTATTCTTTTCAGGAATAGTCTGCATAGAAGGAAAGCTGTGGGAAATTTGACTTTGCCTTTTCACATTTCATATCTTGAGACACCTTGGTTTGTTGTTGCCAACATGATTTGGGAATGAAAGACAGATGTGGAACTGAAGGTTTCATCTCATTGTCATCAGAAATGCCTCTGCCCTGATGGACACAACTCATGTTGGCTACAACCAGGCCAGCAACACTGTGCTTTGATTCCATGCAGGTAAGACAGAGCTAAAACCTGAACTATGTAAAACAAAACAAAATGAACAACTTAGTGAGATAAAACAGATTCTTATGACCTCTCCCTCTCTCAAACTTTTGCCTAACAGGAGGCAAAATTTAGTCCTAAGTGTTTCAACACCCGTTACTGCTAGTCAGTACTTAATTAGATGACAGATTCCCAAATTATATCTATATCTCGCATGTAGTGAGAACACTTAACTCCCATTAGTTTCTGCAGAAATCAAGAATACTAAATATATTGCAAGAAGAAACCTGAAATAAAACCACTTATAAATATAATGTATAAATATAGTATGTATAAATATAGCAAATCTATATAAAATATATCTTTAATTATATATATTTATGCTTATATAAAAAAAAAATAAAACCAAAGCTCTTGCTTTGAGCTTGACTGTCTCTTCTGCTTATTTACTCATAGCTGTTTATTTGGGCTTTGAATTTTGAAAGCACTTTTGCATAGCTTTACTTCAGGCAAAGATTGTTTTTTCAGAAATGCAGGGTCTGTGTCACAGAGGTGTATATGTTAGAGGAATTCAACAGAGCCCATGCACTGTGTCAGCAAAAACAGTATTTAGGAATAAAATAAGCAATTTTCCTCAATGAAATGCCACTGTTTTTATACAGTGAAAAGAAAATCAAAAAAACTTATTTTGAATTTTTTATTTACTTGGGTGAGCAATAACATGTTCATTACCTCAATGTGCTTCCTAGACTTCACTAAATAGAGTTATCATCCATTTTTTAAACTGTTAATTTTGTTTAATGAATCTCTGACAAACAGTGTTGTTGCCTTTGCTTGTGCATGGGGATGACCTCACTCTGCAAGAAATGCATCAAGACACAGAATCTCATTCATTCTATTTCATCCAATTGTTATTGTTTATAATTAATATTTATAGTTGTTTATAATAATTCTATTTTACAATTAGACACTCTTTATGAAGATGTCAACACTAGCTTCAGCTGGTGAGAAGTGAAATGCCATATGCCTTCTGGTGACATTCTTAATTCAAGAATGATTTTGCTGAATTGAAGTACCCTGTGAGATGTTATAGCTAGGATGTAAAATATCAAAATACAACTGCAGTAACATAGGGTCTACTTACCTGAAATTTCACGGTGCTGTGATAGAATTTCTTCATTTCCACTTTGTCTGTCTATAGCAAAAATAAAACGAGAAAAAAGCAAGAACACTATGTTAGGAACAAGGGCTGTTATGCATAATAATAGCACTCTTCTGATAATGGGGATAATAACAGTTAGATCACTAATGGTCTAAAATCATGAATGGAGAACTATCTGTAGGAAAAAGTAATATTTTTTATTAAACCAGTTTATATTAGACTAGCCTGTATTAAATTTACTTGAAAAAAATTAGGTTTGAGGGTTGTATGTTTTTTTTTTCCAATCTGTCTGGTTTACTAAAACATGTTGCATTTTCCCACAAAATTTCACTCTTAAGATCCCTCTACACATCGGTGCTTGACCCAGCATCCTTCAATTTCAGGGTCAAAAGCTCCTTTTGACTTCAGTGATTCCAAGAAAAAAGGAAAGAATGTTTCTGATAGTGCAGTACAAAATTAGCTCACTGAAAGCTAAATGAATGTGCCATCATTAGCATTTTAATAATCAACATTGCATTCATTAGAAATGATTAGCTATTTATTTTGAAATCGCTCTCCATGGGAACTGATGCCAGTACCTTAATAAGAAAGGCTAATCACAAGTATCTAAAGAAATGTATCTATTATTATACTTACTGTATTTATATCAGGGTCACTTTAAAAATAGCTTTAAAATTGCAAGGATATTTCCATGCCAACTTTTCATTATTATCATTGTAAGCAATAAAATAAATGCAGGAGATCAGGCTGCAGATGATCTCTTCAAGCACTAAAATATATGAATGTTATAAAAAGCTTCAAGCGAAATAAAAAGTAAGTTTCCACGTCAGACTTTTAACCCTGCTCATAAATCTTGAGTTTTGTGACGTTTAGGCAAGATTGCCAGGTCCTGAATGGTTTGTCATGAAAAAAAAAAAAAAAAATTACACACACTGCATTTTAGTATCTACCCAAACTACATTTATATGGTCCTGTCTGAGATCTCTGTGTAAAAGTGTTAGCAGTATCTTGCACTCATACTGTGTAAAATGTTACATAAAAGGCATTGAACTAAAGCTAGTTCTAAATTACCCCTGAGAACACATAACTTTGAATTTTCTGTCTGTTAGGCATAGTTCTGTTGTACTGAAATTATCTACACTCTTTTTTTGTACATTAGGTTTTCTTCAGTAGAAGTTAAAGACTCAAAATTGTGAAGTTTCTAAAGAAAAAATAATATTCTGTATGCCCTTTGATACGCTAGGGGAAAGCTTTTAACTTTTTTAGACACTTACTTTGAGTTTTATTTTCTATTATTGTATAAAAATATGGCAAAAACATATGAAATTTAAAATTGAATGTATGACAAAATAAAATACTTAAATGATTTTAAAGCATCTCAAAACTACAGGAATTTTCTTTGATTTTGGCAGAAAAAAAAATCAAAATCTGATAACCTGTAACAAATTATTCATCTCCAGCCCAGTCCTAGAGAAATATATGCTGTCTTCAACTACAATTTCTGTATAATATGAATGGAAAGATACTATTTCAGACACATATAGGTACATGTATAAAATTATATTCCTACAACCCCTGATTTCAGTGAAGCTGCACCACGCTGCACAGCAAGCTGTGCGTGTTCTGACTGCCCACATCTCTTATCGTCACATCTGCTTTTTCTTTCTTAAGGACTTTTGTGTCTGGAATAGCAAGACTCACACAGAATATAGACAATGTTTCCTTCTTCCAGAACAGAATAGTGGAACGTTAGTAAAGAACACTATTAACACATTCTGGTAAATAAAAATCCCACATGGATTTGACATAATAGGAAAAAAAATATATCTGGTAGTTTAAGGATTTTTTGTAATGCACTTCAAAACACAACTATTGCCTGCGGAAATCCTACTTCCAGTACTTACTATTATATCTCCACCTTTTAAAAATTGCACTCGGGGCTGGAAAACCAACAGGTCACACAGGTAGCACATATCACAAATGATGTCTATGGCAAGCCAATATATAATATTACTTGGAGTTTGATATGGAAACACAAACCGCAGGGGAATAAACCAGCAGTTCCAGTTATAGGCGACTGTTACAAGCATGAGCCATGCTACATAACGACGATCTGTAAGACAAAACAGTGAATGTACAGGCATGAATTCAGACTCATTTCTCTTTCTTTTAGACTTTAGTCTTTAGTTTAGAAGGGAATTTTTCTGTATCATGCTCCCTCTTTTAATGGCGCAGACTCCTAAAGTGATATATGTTGGGACTGGGAGTCACACCGAGACTTTACAAAAGTGAAAAAGGAAGAGTTCATGAGTGAATACAGAATTTAAACCATTTGAAGGAGCTTCCTTTTTCCCTTGGCTTGGAAGGACTGCAGGTGCATGATATGATATGAGTGACAAAAGGATTATTTGGTTCTAACAAACGGGCTAAATGCTGGATCAAGCATCAGGAGACTTGGGTTTTAATTATGATCATTTTACCTATCAACTTTGGGTACTGAAGAAATCATGCCTGGACCTTTTCTGTGCCTCTACTGCTGTTATTTTCTTTCATGTCTTCTGGTAGTTTGGTTTGAATGGTCTTTAGGGCACAACCTCTGTGTCCCTCTAAGGTGCACACCAAGGCATGGGTCTTATGGGTTTTGCAGGTGCTGTGTGATGCTGAGGGGCTTCTTTGCATCTTTGGCAGATTCTCTTGGCAGCTTTATTTTACCTGTGTATGAGTCTATGCTGTCTGGTAGCTGTAGATATTCCATGTACTTTTTCAGTGGAGGCTTTTTAAATTTGCAGCACAGCATGTCACAGTAATGATCCTCCTCTGGCTTTACTTCTGCTTCCTCTTTCTTTTCTTCTTTTTTTTCTTCTTTTGGTGGTGGAGGAGGAGGCTTCTTTTTTGATGGTGCTAACAACATAGGAATGTCATAAAAGGCAATGTTTTGATAATGGTGCAGTTGCTCCGCCCAATTTCAACATATGCAAGAACCTCAGCATAGCAAAAATGCTAGTAAAAACACTTGGCAGTGACTGCCACTAAAATTCACTAAAATACTGAATGCATTACAAAGCAGATTGGAGAATAAAATCACCATTTTTTTAGTCATGCTCTCCTTTCACCAACACGGCATTTTATGTTTCAGAGTGAAATACATATACCTATACTAGTGTATACTGTCCTTGGACAGCACTCACAACCAATGCCATAGAAGGTGGATGAGATCTAAGGTAACCAGCACTCATCAGTGGGCCTGGTTCTTACATGACAGTTGTAAATAATGTAATGGAGATGTAAAGGATGGAGATGAGGAAAGTGTGCCATGGCCTGGATGCTCTCCTGTTTTGAAAACAAATAGGTAAGATGCAGCAGGTAGAACTAATGGGAAGCCCATGCTTTTGTTGGTCTCTAGGCTTGTAACAGCCATATGTTAGTCTTTTGAGACCAGCTATTCCATCTTTGTGCTGGATGATTTTGTCTACACATTTGTCCCATTTGTTTTGGTGGCTTTAGTTCTGAGTAGGATACTATCTTTTGTAGTAAATTGGCAAATTTTATCTCTAATGATTTAGAAAATACATGATTGCAAGATGTATAGGGGGATAAAATAGGTAAATTAGCAATAATTTAAAAAATGGAATTTCTTTATAATATTTTAAGTACTATTTTTTTCAAGCTTGTTAAAATTCAGGTAAACAATAGACAGCTTCTGAAAAACTTAAGTAGAGTATAAAATCTCCACACTCAATCTCTTGTGAAAAGGAAGAAAAAAAAACACAAAAATTTTCCTCTAACGAGGAAAACCATCATATGTTATTTCAAGTTTCATGTATTGTCAAAGATCAATGTTTAATTTCAGATGAGTTTGCTCTATCCAAATCATGGACCTATCTTCCTCAGTGTGTCTGGGAGATTACTGTCATAGATTAAACTTTATTTACTTTTACGCAACAAAGCTAAACTCAGAGTAACCTATATTTACTTCTAAGACACATACGTGTTTTTCAGCAATACAGATTCATCTCCAAGAATCTGTATATCTACAAGCTATTTTAAAGTATATAAAATTGTTTGACAGGGATGGTTCTAGACATTGTCCCAGATTTCTCTGCAACTGATGGGATACAAAGGAGCTCAACCTGTGGACCTGTCTTATTCTTGACTATTATGGATAAATTGACTTCAATAGGCACAAATTGATTTATTTCAGTGGGTGGGCATCTGACATTCTGTGCTATACTTACTGAATATTTTACTCCAGCATTTCTTTTCTCACAGAAGAATTTTTGTCTTTATACTCATATGAACAGCTATTTATTGCACTCTAAAATCACTTACAAGCTGTTGGGCTGCCTTCAGGTGAGGAGAGCACTGGATCTTTCAGCCTTTCTTTGTAGACTGTTGTCCTTTCCCGCATTTTTCTGACAATTGCTTGAAGTTGGCCATCGGCATACTCATTCGTTAGGAAACCTTGATGTGTTTCTTTCTGTGTGCTAATTAAAGCAAAAGGAAAAAAAAAAAAAAACAATGTATGGAAAGAAATGGAAGGAAACTGGACTGATTCTAGAGTATGAGAGGTCAGATATTAAGACTGGATCTCTTTTGGTCACAATGCTTATTTTCTTCCTTTAATTCACAGGAGTAATATCTGATTACTATCTGATTATTATCTGATTATTATCTCTCTGCTGGGGATATTTAGGAGTACCAACTAGCTTGGAGCTGGGCCATGCATTGGACTATTCCTATGTGGAGACAAGGACACGGGGTAGAGAGAATATGCCCAATTCCGGATGTGGAGTCCAAATGTGGATGTATGCATCTGGATGTAGGGTTTGAAAGTATTTCTTATCATAAATTTATGCAATAGAGGACCAGAAAAACTTTTCTAGCTCCATAAAATAACTCTAATTTGGAAATGTATCCAAAATTAAATAAAAATCATGGATTCGGTAAAATTGAATTGTGGTTCCTTTTTATGAAATATGCAATTATGAAAATAAAAATTGTTAATACATATAAAACTGATTTATGACCATGTTATAGTGGCAATAAAACTTCACAAACATGCAACTAGCTAATGGTTCCAGCTGCTATCCTAAATAAGATTAAAATGTTACTGTAGAATGCCACAGATGAAGCATTAGATCTTGGCCACGATTCTAAACAACTTTCTTGCTGGTCCGTGGAGGAGTTCACCACTGGCAAAATGGGCTGGATAACAACAACCGGTAAAATAAGATTGTGAGTGCATCTATATGTGTGAATGGAGCACTTGAAACATCTGAGAGGATATTTACCCCAAACTGGTCCTGCTAAAAAGGATGATGGGTTTTAGAGACAGCCAGCGCCACTGCGACCCACATGTGGCAGGTTGTGGCCTCTCCTCACTGGCCAAAACTGCTTCCCCTGTTGCTAAAATCCTGGCATTTTTTTTCTATGTACATAAGATAGAGTGGTGATTTTTTTTTTTTTTTTTTTTTTGTTCCGTAAAGATTTTTGACCCTCTGTCCAAGATACCATAGGATGTGGATGTTACTGCAAGAAAAGCAGCAGACCAAGAAAGAAGAGGACGTGAAGTGTCAAGCCACTTGAGGAAACCTTCCTAAAGGTAAGAGAAGGAAAGTGATATAACACGCTCAGTAGGGGAGAAGTGAAAAACATTGCTTGGTGATCTTTGAAAAAGCTCTGTGTCCCTTCAAGATGTAAAACTGCTTCTGTGTTCCTAACAGAAGGAGTTGTAACTAAGAGAGGAGAGTATGGGAATGGGATTTGAGAAGCTTTTGGGGAAGCACAGCTTTTATGACAGACAACCCATATCACAGTGCCTGAGGAAGCGTAAGTTAAGAATGTGAAATTCCATCAAAAATCAAATATTGGATAAAATAAAGATAAATCATTAGCAGAAGCAGCAGCAGAAATCTGGAAGCATGTGTTTAGCATTCCTGTAGTTTAAGCTTTCTGTAGTTTCTACTTCTTAAAATTTCCCCATGCGGAGATTAATCAGACAGTTCTGATATACTTTGCAATCTCATCACAGTCCCTTTAGTCACCTATTCTCTTTGCTTTGACGATCTGTAGTAAATTAAATCCTTTCTTGTTTTGAGCTGACATGTCACAATTAGTCTTTCAGTTTCTATGCAAAGAATTTCAAATAATTCTTACTTTAGCCTTTTACTATTTTTATTCAAGTCATTAGCTATTTTATAATATAATAAAATTATCACCAATGTCCTGTCAAGGGCCCCTTCTCCTATCTCTATGGGATAAGCCTATAAGTATGGTGTTTTCTTGTTAGTTTTTCAGTTCAGCTGAAATGAAATTTCAGCTTTTCCAACACAAGTTTAAGTCTCCTCTATTATAGATTTGGTACTTTATTATGATGTATAGCCCAGTGAAAACATGTTCCTAGTGTGTACTGCTTTGAAGATACATGAATCTGTTTGAAGTTATGTGCTCTAGAGATGATGATAAATTGATGTTCTGTGCTGTACTTTACATTTGGTTTGCATTATTTTCTCCTCTATTATTTTCTGCTAAAGAAATTCTTACCTTAAATTTTCTGTGGTTAATGAAAATGGAAGAGACTGCATGTTGCAAACTGCTTACGTGAAGATGTGTATTGTCCGAGTACTTAGTGGGGAGTGGGGAGTGCACTTAGTGCACTTTAATTTGCATCAGCAAATGAAGCTCATTCAAACTGCACTCCATCTCTCATGTTAAGTGGGGTTTTGCCATGACTACATGACACCAGTGCCATGCACACAACTTTCAGTGCATGCAGGACTTGGTGGGATTTGAGGTCCAGCTCTGCACTCCTTAGTGGGCTTGATTGCATCCTGCTGTCCAAGATGCTTTCCTTTTTGCTCTTCTCTCTGTGTTTGAAGGTGTTTATTCCACTATGTGTGCACTTTTTCCACGTGGCAAACTTCAGATTAGCTCTACTAAAATATGTTTTATAAATTCCTATAATAACACACAGAGACAGCAGAACATGAATAGAATAACCAGCAGGAACAAGAGCTCATTTTCTAGGTCAGAGTCACCGCTGAGATCATTCTCCTCTTTGAAATGACAACATATAATACCAAATAATATCAATATTTAATATAATTAATATTATTAACATTATTAAATAATATTAATTTTTCATCACACTGCATTGCAATATTTTCTAGTTCTGGTTTATTACTACTCAGATTCTCGGATTTTGCATCTACGAGAGAGGTTGGTTTGACTTACGCTTTTAACAAGATCTGCTAAAGATAATCTTATTTTGGATCCATAATTATATTATTTTCACCTCACAGTTTTAATTAAAGAGCGTATTTATTTCAAACTGATCTCCTTTTGGCTTCATTCTGTGTATGAAAGTTCTCAAGGGATGATCAAACTTGTAGACATCAACTGATTCCTGCATTGTGCCTGCCTATATTATGTAGCTCTACAGATTGTGCCATACAGGGACTGATATATACCTTCAAAGCTAAATCTGCCTTCTTATCAGTATACTGTTTTGCTGGGCAGATGGATATTTTGCCTTCAGTTGCCTATGCTGAGTTGTTCCTAAAACGATGAATTAATCTGTAAATAAGTTTATCTCTGACCTTTGTGTAGACATTGTGTGTTACAATAGGTCCAGGTCTATGTTACCTACTACATCATAAAAGCTTTTAGAGAACGCAAATATTTATAATACCCTGCAGAAGTAATGACTTCACATGGTCCAAGAATGAAGTCAGGAGCAAAGCTCATGAGCTATGCCGTTTAGTAGTTTTGTTATTGTCTTAACTATGTTTTGTTTAATAATAGCAATATATGTAAAAATAATAAAATATGTTTCTTATTTTGTAGATCCTGTCTATCCTGTGAATGAGATTACAGTGCTTAATTCTTCCCAAGCCAAGAGAAAAGATTTAGACATCCATTGCATTGCAGGAGAAAGAGCTCTTTAAAGAACAGGCTACCGAAATATTGCTTTGAGTATATTGATGTATGCAACATCTGTTAGTTGGCAGGACTTTGAAGTTTTCTGTTAAGAGTTAATATAAAAGAAGGATTAGGAAATGTCATGAGTTATTTAAGAATAAATGGAATTTACTTGTTTTCAGTTTGCAGTCTGCAGTTTAGTTCTTTCTCTCTTCTTGGCCTTGAACACCAAATATATGAATTTAACTCCATCTTTTACCTAGTAGGTCAACACTGAGAAAATATATATCGTAAATGTATGCTGCTACCCGAAAAAAATCCATACCCATTTTTGTTAAATTCAGTCACAACTCTTTTTTTTTTTCAGCACTTAAAAAATGTCCTCCTGTGTACTTGCAAATAAAATTCTTCATCTTGCAGTAGAGATTTTCATGCTTTTATTGAGCACTGACATTATGATTCATGATCATATTTACAACTGGTGTTTTGAAGAAATAATTTGTAGTCTTTAATAAATTATGTAGAACATCTCATCCAAATAACCAGTTTTCAGAAGGACATGACAATGCATGGCTATAAAACTATCCATAAAACATGATGGTGTAGATGAGAAAGATTTCAATGTGATTGAATAATGTAGTTCTTGTCATTAGTAAAAGGTCTTGATTCAAAGACACATCCCCAGTATGGTGTGATAAACCTTGTGTGGGTAGATTTCAGAGATTTGAATCCTCTATCTGTCCCTCTATTCCAAGGCTAAAATCACACACTTGGGAAACCTCATGGTTCTGTAAGGAAAAATAATGTTAGTCATCTAGGAAGTAAAGGAATGGAAGTATTCAGAAAGGCTGACTAATGTTTCTCATTATACTCTCTTTATAGCCAAAGGAAGGAGACAGGTTTCTCTGAGGAGACGTTCAGAATGACTGAGCTAAGTTTCTGTTCTGAATTGCCTTCGAAATGAGCCTATTCTTCTCCCTTACCACCCCAGGAAACCTATGAAGATTTAAAAGTGTGTTTTAATATTTTCATTAATGACCTTGGTACTAAATGTAGTAGAGTGCTAATGACACTTGATAGGACATTGAATTAAGATGATTACAAAGCACAAAGTAGGACTGATTTCTATACAGGAAAAATGGAATTATTTGAACTGGATAATATAAATGAGACCATACTTAATGGGTACCTAATGCAGTCATGCATTTATGAACAAACTGTAAGACTTTCTTCGTAGAATGGGGGGGATCATAAATTGCAGAAGACAGAGGAGAAGTATCCAAGTGCTTTAATCAACAGCAGGTTGTCCATGAGCCATACCTTAAGCTAGCATATATGTAACCCTAGAATGCCTCTAAGATGTATTCCCAGTAAAGTGCAGGAAACATTAACATGAGGATAAAAGTCAACCGTGAGGCTTGTTTAAACAGGAAGCAGTATAGAGAAGTGCTTTGAGAATGATCAAAGCTCTTAAGAATTTGTTTTCTGAGGGATCACTAGACAACTAGCAAAGCAAATGGAGACGCACTAGGATTGTTGACTGCAGATTCAAAAATGGTGGAGGATGAGGGAGGGAAAAGAGGTATTTGAGATGAAGAACAGAATTTTTAGAACAAACATAAACAGAAGAATTCTGAATTAAAATGAGTTAATGATCAGAAGAAAATTTCTAAGTCTTCATAGACTGAGATTTTACGCAGCCTTCTAATATGAAGATCAGTTGAAACAAATGTGACAAATTTTAAGATGGCATTTGTTAAGTTCATGAAAAGAGTGCAAGCAACAATTCCTGAGAATGTAGAGAATGGATCTTTTTAGCAAATAAGCTCGAAATGTGTAGAGGGAGAAAGTGAATGTGTGATTTTACTTATATAGCTGACACCACACCCGTTACTACCAAAATTTGAATGGCCCAAGTGCTACCAATGTTAACTGAGGTACTAAAAGTATTATTTTACAGTCTTGAAAGAAACTGTTGACAGTTTAGATCCTTTGAAACTTTAGAAAGCTCTGAATTCAACTTAAATTTCCAGTAACACTCTGAAAAATGCATATTTTTTATCTTTCTATGCCCCATCATCTCTTCTTCTTTTCTAGCGGGAAAGTGAAAGAAACAGACCTTTCAGTGATCCAGTGAAAATATATCTTTACCTACTTGCTTCCCTGTTTTGGAGTGATGCCAGTAAGTTAATTCTTTGTGATAAGAGAGGATAAAATATGTTTTTATTTTCATTCTGTTTTAGGATTGCATTATGTTTCATTATGCAACTTGAACTTAAAGTGATGTTATTTTCATTCTGCTATCTCTTTTCTTAGCTATTTGATTAATGTAAATATAATGATAACGTGACCACTACTTGGTTAGTAACTTTGGTTAATTGTACAAGCAAAGACAGGCCGTAATCATTAATAACCTTCATATTGACACTGTGTAAGCAGAACTAGCCATTGTAATTGATGACTTCCCCTTAGTTCAGCGTTTGTATGCTGGTTTTGGCCCTAAGCAAATGTTCTTGAAGTCAAACGTAGAGATCTATCATTTATCAGCTCTCCTGTTCTGTATTCCTATAGTAAAATGGATATAGAAGCAACAGCTTTCAAGGACACCCTTTGTTGCTCAGAGTTATCCAGTGGCAATGGTCTCAGAACCAACTGTTTTACACAGCACAGTCTGTCGATTAATCATCAGGGCTGCATGTGGTTTCTCTTGCTCAGTTCAAAGGTTTGTCACAGCAGCTTCTTTGACAATCCTCTTACCCAAGTGGTCGAAACAGACTGTGGCTCCTCTAATCTCCTTATAGTACTCTAAGGAGAAGTCTGTCTCAGTGTTGAACACACAGAACTCTGGCTAAGGCATCATATTAAAAAGTGAATAAAATTTGTTTTAATTACTATTTAATACTATTTTGCAGTGTGAACTACTAAAAAAAAAAGAAAAAAAGAAAAAAACAGGATTAATGTAGAAAGTATCCATTAGCTTTTAAAATCACCTTTCTTCAGCGTAACTAGTGATATAAAGAAGTTCATTTGCAATGAATATTTACTGTGGTTTTTAAAAAAGACAGCACCAGATCAGAAACTAATTGCTTTAGAACAAGTATAATGTTGTAGGAAAGAAACCTATTACAAGATGGTTTCACTTATTCATGTGTCTGATACTGTTGTACCACTGGGGCTTTCTTACTTGGAAGTTATTAAATCTCCTCTATGTGGAGCATCTGCCTCTTATCAGGATTTTTTATAGTTAGTTTGTGATGCATATATATGATGCCTATTATGTTCAAATACATGCAGACTCATAACCATTTAATGAAGCATACAATATTTTATGACTAAGGAAAAGAAAGCTTTCATCTGAGTATGACCCAGTGCTGCATAAAACTGACCAACACTGAGAACAAATCCTTCTTTAAACTTTGCATTCTACATATTTATTAATGAGCATTAATATGATAGCTATTTCATAATCTTCCTAAATAATTTATCCCCATGCTTCATTACCTTCAGTCTTAGAATTTTCACCCGTATCTAAGATAATTCTGTTTTGATAAAATTTGCCCTATCCACTGTGAATATGGGGGAAAATGTACAGTTTATTCTTTTTATTTTTTATTTTTTTTTGATGTTTGAAGGTTATTTTCTCTCTGCACTTTTCAACAGTGATTTTAGAAAATCAGTGATTTGCTCATGTGCAATGGAAACTTTTTGTCTGAGAACAGGAAAATTTGGGCTGTTTTCTTTATGGAGAAAAGTAACTGTGATCTCACGGTATGGGAAAGGTAGAGAGTGAAATAACACTAATGATATAAAATCAGAAAAAGAAACTGGGGAAGATTGTAACTTCTATTTGATCCACACTGTGGTCAGAAGATACAAAATGGCAAAACCCCCAAAATGCAGAAATGATGGATTGTTACCTCTTTGGTATTTCAATCAGATGAAGAAAAACATTGAACAACCATGTCTTTCAGCAATGAGGTACAGTAGAATTCAAAGGTGGTGAAAGAAAACAAACAAACGAAAAACCCACACTCTTTGATACTGCAGGCTCAGCACTCTGTATGGTTTTTTTTTTTTTTTTTTTTTTTTTTTTTTTTTTTGGTTAAGGAGAAAGCTTTGGAAAGGGTCCTCTGTGTATGAGGACTAAGAACCCTACTTCATTTCCTAGTTCTCTTTACCTAGCCTGACTTGTTGCTCTCAAAACCAGTTTTAAAGAGTTGGCAGATCTCTGGCTCCAGCAGTTTCTCTTTCAGAGGACAGGAATAGTATTCATCATCGTCCCTGGGAGGCGGTAAGTACTCAGGGGCCATGGTGTGAGGTGAGTAAATTTTTTTAGCCCAGATGTATCTCAGTAAGCTTTAATTCCACTAGCAAGGGTGAAAACAAAGATGTGGTAGCACAGGCTCAGCTTGGGTGAACACTGGAAGACTTTTACAATACACTGAATTTATGTCATCTCCGACTGTTACCTGCACCATTAAACTAAAATTAGCTAGGGGCAATCAATTTTTTAGTGGTCCTATTTTCATTTGTGGAAATTTGTAGTATAGCTGCCTGTGTAAAGCATTAGTTTCATGTAGCTTTCATAGTGTCCTGAAGAACTGGTGAGAGAGACCCAAGAAACCAGACCTCTGCAACGACTTTTAACTATCTCTGCTCTAAGACTATCCTTTTACTACCTCCAATCCCAAACCACATTATCTTCTAAATTCTGCAGCAAAGTAAGCAGTTTCCGTGCAGACAACAGACTTTATCATCACAAATTTTCAGGACAATTTGTCACTAAAAATACTGCCAGGCTCATCTCATTTCTCATCTGCTCTTCATAGTGCTGCCTGTCACTGTTTGCTCTTTCTGATTTCCTTCTTGCAAGTCCTTACATCAACATACCCCAACACATCCTTTGCAGCGTGCTGCTGTCGTGCTACACAACATGGGATGCTTTCATCTTAAATGGCTAATATTTGGAAAAGGAGCATGTAACTGGATACAGGATATAGCACTAAAAATGTTGGACAAGTTTAATTATAGGCAGGAATACTAACACAATTTATAAAGTAATAATCAGTTTTCCTTTGCTACATGATACTAAATGGTAATACTAAACCATTTTTTTTCTTAAATTTAGAAGTCTGTTAGCTTTATCAAGGGAGGCACTGATATGTTTACAACTGTTTAGTGCAGCTATACAACACACAATAATTTATCTGTCAGTGCTTGTTCCTTTGACTGTTTCTCAGGCATTGATTCAACAAATGATAGCAGATAGAATGTTGTTTTTTTTTTCCTTTACAGAAACAGATATATTTTTGTTTTGAAAATGCTGTTTCAGGAAGGGATTTATAAAAAATGCTCATAATTAAAGGAGTAAATCAGCAACCAAGTATGAAAAACTATACCCTTGTTCTCTTAACAGATGCTAAGAAAAGATTTTTTTTTCTTATTTTTACACTCAGAAAGAGATATATAACTGAAGCTTTATTTAAAATACCAAAAAGAAAAAGAAAAACTAAATAATATTTCAATCTTCACTATGACATTCCTGTCTTTCTACTCGCTTCCTTTAATCCTCAGGGACAAAGTTTGATATTTGCTACCTTTTTAACTTCAGGCAGTCTACCTGATTGTCCAGAAAAGTGAGTTGCATTACACAACATGTGTAACTGCATCCTGCGATGCAGATGGAATTTAAAACCTCTAGGAAAATATATCTCAGCTATGATTCCAGAAAGTTTTGTCCATTTTGGTACAGGCAGTACACCAGAACCTTTCTATTTAATTTACAGGTTCTTGATTTATCCAATAAATAAATTCAAATTCATGCAATAAAAGTGACAAGCTCTGAAAGACCTACAGAGGTGGGATATATGTTTAGTTTTTTTATATGCTAATGTCTTTCTAGCAAGAATTATAAAATGTACAGGATGTCTTCCATCTGTCTGCAATTTTAACTACTGCAATGATTAACTGGAAACATCTAGAGAAAGATACTAGAGTCTTTATAAAATATTCTTGTGGCTATACTTGAACTGTGATCTTTCAGAAGTACTCAGCATTGGCCTTGTTTTACTTACAATCACTTGGAGTTAGTACCATGAGTGTCATCTTTTGGAATCCATCATGTTCCTACTTTAAATAAGGCTGTCTTTGCAGTGAATTGGTATTGGGTCTGTTTCTCCAGGATGCTGAGATTTCATTCCTGAGACAGGATACAGCCTCTCTAAGATGCATCTGCTGACTTACTAGATGTGTTGCAACTAGTGAATGGCAAGCACTAATAAACATGGTAATTTTCTTGGTTGAGGTAATTGAGCTAAATGAAGTTCATTACTCACTAGGAACAGGCTACCAGCAGGAGTTCTCTTTATTAACCTGGCTATGCACGGCAGAGCAAATTGCCTCTTAATCTTTGTTTGTTTTGTTATCTTTTTTTTTGCTATTAGCCAAATTGGAGAACAAAAAAATATCCTTTATGGATCTGAGAGAGATAGGTATAACCTACTTGATAATAAGATGTGGCTATGAGAAGGGCAAAAAACAAAGCAGAATTTGGTCTACATGAATCACCTTCCCTCATATGGCAGTTTGCAACACTGGAGATCCTTTTATTATTATTTTATTTTTATTTTTATTTTGAAAATGTTGAAAGTTGAAGAATCAGAAGCATGGGTTTACTGTGTGGGAATGCTAAATGCATTTCATTGAATTGTTATATTTTATTAAAATGCATTAAAATGCATTTATTTTATTTTATTTAAACATGTTTTATTCATAACACCTAGATTCTGGAGGTGGCATGTGAGATATAAATTTTGTTCCTCCTAACAGTATTCCCCAGACTGTGTAAGATACTGACAAGAAACCTAAAAGCATCTAAAGTGCTGGTTACGCAGTGCATTTTTTTTTCATTATGTGCTCTTAGATACGTGGCCTGTGAATACAGATTGTAATTTTACACAGCATTTCACAGTTCATGATCCCTAGGCTTTAGGAATACTGCCCTAATATTAATATTAATAGTCAACAGTAATCACCTTAGTAATCTGGGGAGATGAAACACTTGCACCTTTAGCCAGGGTTAAAGCATTTGAAAGACTCAGAGGAGAAAGCAGTTCAGAGAAGCCCTTTCTACCCCTCTATTTTCATTTTGCACACCATTTTTCACTCCCTGCACTTTCTCAGACTTGCTGCAACTTCTTCATCTCCTCAGGAGGCCGGATATTTCCTACTCTTTCATGGTCGTGGATCTGCCTCCCCTTTGCCCTTTGCAGTAACCACAAGCCTTAGATGTTGCGTTGGTTCCCAGCCCGCAGTGCAGTGTCACACAAGGACCTCACATTCACCTCTCCTATATGATCATCTCCTTTATGACCATCTGCATCATATGCTTTCTTTTAAATTTCTGTTAGAGGTCGGATTCCAAAGAGTGTCCCCCACGATCTTACACGATTTTCTTTGGCGAAAAAATGGCAATATTCCTCTCCTTGCAGAGGTGTTTTAACTTGCATTTAAGTCACAAAAGCCTATGGATACCTAAAACATTCCTTGAACTTTGGAGCTGCTGAGGTATGGACTTATTGTTCCCTTATTGTAGAAAAATAATATTGATAATGTTTTTTTCAAGGCATTTTTGTTGTTGTTTTATTATCATTTAAGACCAGAAGAAACTACCAGATGGCCTAGTCTACACTATTTATCACAATTTATTGCTCTCAGGATCTCAGTCCTGCTGATTTGGGACGAGGCAGCTGCTTGACACCCTTCCTCTATTTAGCCCTGGGGAGGCCACACCTGGAGTACTGTGTGCAGTTCTGGGCTCCCCAGTACAAGAGGGATGTGGAGCTGCTGGAGAGAGTCCAGCGCAGGGCTACGAGGATGATCCGGGGCCTGGAACATCTGCCCTATGAG